>CP129450.1:6662500-7222500 GCA_030445155.1 Quercus variabilis | reverse complement strand
ATTCATCTGAATTTACACCCATTTTGAAAGCATTCCAAATTTACACACAATCATCAACTTCTTACAACCAAACCTAATCAACAAACCAAACCAAAAAAAAAAAAAAAAGAGTCACTGCCATACCCAAAACAAAAAAGACAAATGAAATTAAAATAAATAGAGAAATAGAAAAGAAAACAAAAGAGGAAGGGAGAGTGATAACGACAACCACCATTGGTGGTGGTGCTGGTGTGTGCCACCCTGTTGTTAATGGTTGGGTTCGTGGGTCTCAGTCATTTCGAGTTGAGTGAAAGAGAGAGATTGAACCTGCACTCCTCCTTTGTTCCCAGATCTATGTCTTTGGAGAAGAAAACTAGCATTCAGCTACTCATAACCACCACTCGACGATGACTTCTCTTCAAACCGACCTGGTCTTTTGCCATCTCTCCACACCTTTTTCTCTCTAACCCATCCTCTTAGACTGAAACCCCAAGCTGATGTTCTCAATGGTTCGAACCCTTAAGGCCAAAACCCAAACGAATTCACATCTCACTTTATCTCCTCTGTCAATTTAGATCTCAAACCGCTCTCTTTGAAAATAAGAGAGAGGTACCTTTGACGTTTCATGTTTAGGATTTGGGGAAGAAAGAAGAAAAGTGTTCTTCTCGAAAAATAATGAAAGCTAATGACATTTTTTTTTTTTAGTTATTAGATTTTAATGTTTGTTTTTAGTTTAATTTTCTTTTCGTTCAAACATTATGTGAGATGACTTTTTAAAAAAAATTAAAATGATGCTCTCAAAAAAAATTTTAAATGATGACATGGCATTTTTTAAATGCCAAATAATTTTTTAAATATTATTTTATTGGCCATGTCAGCATTTAATGTGCTAACAATGCACTCCGTTTGCTACATCAGCAATTTCTGTTAAGTAAGTAATGGTAAGAACTAAAATGGAACGCATTAATTGATTTAGGAACTAAAAATGGTGAAATGAAAATGTAGGGACCAAAATAAAAAAGATGCAAAATGTAAGAACTAAAAGTACACTTACGCCTTAAAAAAAAAAAAAAAAAAAAAAAAGCTCAAATGAGGAGTGATAGGACAATTTTTATTTGTTATTTTATTTGTATAACTATTTTTTATTTATCAGTTATATGTATAATTTGTATAGTTGTATAACTTGTATAGTTTTGACAACTGAGATCTTGGTTTTTGTGATAATTGGGGTTATAAATGAGCTAAGCCAAGTTTTGAAGATTGAAAATTGTTAATTTAATTTAATTTTGAGTATGAGTTAAGTTTGATTTCATCAACAAACAAATTACTTACTTAAATTTGGCTTATTTTCTTATCAAGCATTAATACTAAAGTTTTTTACTCTATCACAAATATATGATAATAATTAATAACAAAATTATAGTAATTAAAAAGTCATATTATTTGAATTATTAGATAGATCGATTGCCATTTAGGAATTTACAAAAATTAGATTCACCTACTTGTATTGTTAAAAACTATATATAATCTTTACGATGAAATGAACTATCTATATTTTTGATAAATTATGAATAATATGGAAATATTATTTACAAACTTACACAATCTAATACTAAGTCTAAATTAATATATTTTTAAACATGAATACTTATAAACATATAATATTATATGTATTTAAATCGAGCCTCATACTCACGAACATGTTCACAAAAACATACAATTTTTAATCTATTCTTGTTTAATAGTCGAGTTTAAACTTGTTCTTCGGCTTGACTTGTTTCTTATACACAAAAAAAGAAAAAGAAAAAAAAAAAGAAAAAAGAAAAAAGAAAAAAAGTAGATAAGCATTTTCTTAAACTGAGCTACAATTGCTCAATAAACAACTTGATTCCACTCATGAAGGTTCTAAAATAATTCTTGGAAAACTCGGAACAAAAAGGTCAGTCTAAAACATATCATAAACAAACAATTTTCTCCATAATCTGACAAACAAGTAATATGCAAATTACAATGAATCTAAAGGTGCTGCAAAATATGGTGTACCAACAAAATAAGAAAAGTTTATGTCCCTTCATGCATCACCCATTTTACGACTCTGCAGAAATAACTTTGCAGGATCCTCAAAAAGATACATCAGCTCTTTTTTTTTTCTTTTTTTCCTTAAAAAAAAAAAAAAAAAGAGCCCAACTAAACCTCTCGTTGGCAGAAATTGCATAACAAACGCCCTTAAGATGGTTCTCTTCTCCAAGCTCAGTGAAACAAGCACCAAGCACTTGGCAACAGTTTGGATTGGATCAGCTGCAACCTTGGACCTGATTTGAAGTAAGTTCAATACAAAAGAGTGCAATGGAAACAAGTAATTGCTTGGTTATCTTGAGAGATCCAATTTCACTTAATAGATTCAATAGGTAAGAAGTTTGCTCCAAATAATTTGTGAGTTTATACAAGAATAAGTTTTCAGGATTCTCAAACAAACAACCAAAAGTTCCTCTTGACCAAAAGTCTCAATAACAGAAATTGAATAACATAAGACCATGGCATGATTCTATTCTTTATGCACGGGCTAACAGTGAAAAAGGACCTGGGGTTTAGCAAGATATTGGAATTTTAATTAGTGGCACTCTGGACTCAACTAAAGCAAGATTAATATTAACGGATTCTAATGGATAAAATAACTCAAAACAAGGGAAACTTGATCCTTAACGTGGGCTATAACAGTATAACTACTTCATATCACTCCTTACTTGATACATATCCTATTCTGTAGTCATTCTGGAAAAACCAATCTTTCCTTATATAACTGCAACAATTCAGAAGCTTCCTTCCCATAAGGCATCACAAACTTCTGCAGAAACAACTCCTCTGCATACTCAAACACAGCAGGCAAGTAAAACAATTTCTTAACCAAACCTTTCGATTGCAAAACTTGAATAACTGAAGCCCTTGGAATAAGTCGCTTCTCCAAGCTATAAGTAAGGAGTTGTGGGCGCTTGACAATAAGGGAAGCCTCCAAGCCCATTTGGTTGACCAAAAAATCCATCACCTGCATAATCTTATCCTCAGATGCCATAATACAATGTGGGCTCCTTCCAAATGCTACAAGAATCTCTTCCTCAGACAAACCCCACCTCTTATAAGCATTGACTTTCCTCTCCCATGTGGATTTATTCATTCCCTTTATTGCAAAAATAGCCAAAATAAAACTCAACCCCAAAGGATTGAATCCCATTTCCTTGACTTCCTCTACAATCCCTTTAAATCGAATAGCACCTGTCGTAATAAATCTAGGATATTTTTTAATTGAGGCACATATATTTGATTCAGGAACTCTATTTTCTCGCAGAAGATTGATATTAGGAACCACATGAGTGTCAAGTTTAACGATGAGAATACCCGGAAAACGTCTAACAGCAGCAATAGTGTTCCCATCAGTTCCAAGCAAATTCTTAAGGAAAACAAAAGAAGGGATTATCTGGTTTTTCAAGCTTCTTTTCAATATTCGTGAATTTCTAGATAAGACTGTGGCAATGTCAGAGGTTGTAAAGCCTTTGGAGTGGAAAAACTCCAATTTTGGCAAAAGGGTCTTGTGAGGATCTGATACCAGCACTCCTGGGTGTTCTCTGATGACGTTTGAGATTTGGGTTTGTGAGAAACCATGGTGCTTGAAAAAGCTAATGACCAAGTCTGCTTTATGTGGGTTTTCAAAATTAACATATTTGGAGGCTGATAGAGCAGCTTCTGGTGAGAACCCACATGAGTTTATGAGGTATGAGACAGTGAATGAGTGTTGATTTGAAGTTGAAGTGCTTGAAATGAATCTTAGTCTGCCAGATGATAATAATAACGCTATGTGGGTTTCAACAGTACAACAACTCCTATGGTGAATAGCTTTATAGAGAAAATTCAACATGTCATATGGTACTGGAAGAAAAACTCACCTACTGTATAGAGTCCGTTTCAGAAGAAAACCTCCGCTGCGGCTTGTGAGAGTGAATGAGCAAGATTCCCAAACCGCCAAGGCCAAAGCTTTGCATTGCGTTTAGGGTTCTCTACTTCTCTCTCTTCTCCAAAGTGCACCGTTTTGATATCCCCTGTCCCAAAAATGTACCGTTTGGGACATGTTTCTATTTGTCCAATGAAATACTACGGTGCGGTACCAGACTGTTCTGCTACACCATCTTGGTCTGGTTTATTATTATTTTTATTATATAAAAAATAAAATATTATTTGAGAACTAAAAATGTATAATATAATTTTTCGTCTAAGAGTTAAGACACCTCCTAGGATTCAAATGATATCCCAACCACATTTGTGACATGTAAAGGTTGAATCTCACTATTTCCTTTTCATTAAAAAAAAAAAAGAAAAAAAAAAAGATAGAAAACAAAAGCTGCTTATAAGATTTAGTCTAATGCCAAACACTACCAATCTGTCAAACACTTTGGTTTTTTTTGATAATTTAATATTTGGGAGGAATAATTTAAATGTTGAATGTTTTTGTTGCTAACACTATAAAATGTCAATTAAGGTACAAAATTCTTGGCCAATTGTTTGTGATTTTAATAGACCTTTTGTAAAGAATAAGAAGACCAAACCCCATTCATTCTAGATATTTGGTATTCCTTAATACCCCGAGGGCCGACATCCACTTCAGCTCTTGAGGTGCAAGAGATTATTTGTGTCTCATCTTGTAATGAGTTAGGAATTGGGCCTATCATTTCAATTTTCAACAAACCTTTCGTAAATAATTTGTTGGGTCAATCATGGGTCTTGTGGATCTTGCCTATTCATGGGCCAATTCAGAGAGTTTTGATCCCTCCTCCTAATTTTCATCAAGCCAGTTATAGGTTTTTGAGACTTAATGAGCCAATTGACTCAATATTGCCACCATGTATATTTGTGCTTTGGTTTTACAAATTGGATTTAGGTGTAGTTATTAATCAATGAGTTATGTTTATTACACATAAGCGTTTTAAACTAAAATTATGACTTCAAGTCACTCTACGATTTTAGTTTAAAATGTGTGTGTAAGTTTGTGTGTGTAAGAGTCATTTCCCTTAATCAAATGAGATAGTCACCTGCATTTCTCCCCCTCTCACCACCCCAGCAAAGAGAGAGAGAGAGAGGAAAAAAAAAAAAAAGCATAACATGGACATACGTACACACAAAGGGATGAACATCGTACTATGAGCAATCCAAATAGCAGCAATATTAGGGAAGAACTATTTGGCCCAACTAGCACCGCATAGAAGCTCCATAAATCAAAGGAGATGTTACAATTCTAAGAGGGTTCACTCTCAAACATGAGAAAACAAAATTCTATCGTATAGAAAGGATTGCACTCCATATACAAGACCTCACAGCATATTCCATACAAAATAGGAGCGTGATACAATTACTTTTACTCAATCGGTGTCTCCTTCTCTTATAAGATTAAGATCGAAGGTGATGTTGTGACCCACCAAATGCCAGTGTAAGTTACCAACAAAATAGAAGAGACAAAATTGAACAAACAATACATCACTGAGCTTCTACAAGAGTAACTACATAAAATTACAATATCTGGGATCATTCAACACAATAAGAACAATGGGAACAAGTAAACAGTCACATAAATTATAATAGGATGTAATTTAAAAAAAAAAAAAAAAAAGATTTGAACATTAGCCTAAATTAATTGCAACCTTGGACATGACTAAAGCAAGTCCAAGAACAATGGGTTCAACTAACACAATATGAGCAACATAAAACACTTGGATCCATGATTTAACAATTATAACAGCCGCACCCAAGGCTCTCCTCCTCTTTAATAATTGTCTGGATACGAGTTAGCAACTTATTTTTCTTAGAAACAACTAGCGGGATACATATCACTTGCTGAAGCACACATAGCACTGTTTCTGTACACGGTAAATTTATTAGCCCGAAATCTTATCTGAACAACTCATAATACACCGTTTTGGGGGCTTCACATAATTCCCCTTCAATTTGGAATCCTATTTTGGAAAAATTTGAGCGGAAATTAGCTGGGTAGAAGAAGTTGTATTTGTCTAAGGGGGGTCGATTGATGCTACTCAAGAGTACACTATCTAGTCTTCCTACCTATTTTCTATCGTTATTCACAATTCTTACTCATGTGGCTAATAAAATTGAAAAGTTGCAAAGAGACTTTCTATGGGGTGATAGCAAGACTCATCTAGTAGGATGGGATAAAGTTTGTACACCTATAGCTAATGGTGGTTTGGGGATAAGGAAACTTACTATTTTCAATAAGGCTTTATTGGGGAAATGGTTGTGGCGGTTTAGGAAGGAAGAGGATAGGTTATGGAGGAGGGTGATAGCTTCAAAATATGGGAAAGAATGGGGGGGATGGACCTCAAAATTAGGTAGGGGAGTTCATGGGTGTGGTTTGTGGAGAGGTATTCGCATGGGATGGGAAGATTTTAGGAAAAATTGTCAGTTTGTTGTTGGGTTGGGGAATAAAGTGAGGTTTTGGCAAGATGGGTGGTATGGGGATCAACCTTTTCAATTGGCTTTCCCAAGGTTGTATGGTATTGCCATCGATAAGGAGGTATCTGTAGAAGCTTCTTTGTCAAGGCAGGGGGCGGAGGATAGAAGAATTTGGAATGTTCGTTTTATTCGAGAATTTAATGATTGGGAGATGGATGAAGGGCTGCATTTTCTTCGCATATTGGGAGCTAATATTTCTCCAATGGATGTGGGAGATCAGATGAGATGGAAGTTGAAGCCTAATGGAGATTTTGATATCCGGTCATATTATAACAAATTAAGGGTTTCTCCCTTAATTGTCTTTCCTTGGAAAGCTATATGGAAAGCAAAGGCCCCTAGGCAAGTTTCCTTTTTTGTTTGGTGTGTAGCTTGGAATAAGATCCTAATGGGTGATAATCTGAGATTGAGGAGATTAGTTTTTGTGGACTAGTGTATTATGTGTCGACATTGTGGAGAGACAGTAGACCACTTACTTCTTCATTGTGAAATGGCTTATCAGTTATGGAGCTTTGTCTTTATAACTTTTGGCCTGTCTTGGGTTGTACCTAGATCCATACCAGATTTGCTTTTTGGCTGGTGGAATTGGTTAAGGAAGTACTCATCTCAGATTTGGAATTTAGTTCCGTTGTGCATCCTTTGGTGTATTTGGAAGGAACGGAATCGGCGGAGTTTTGAGGATTTAGATAGTTTCGGTGATCAGATGCTTGCTTCTTTTAGTGGGACTCTCTTTGATTGGTCTCGGGCATGGGGACTCATGACTAGTGATTCTCTCCCTTCTTTCCTTAGCTCTCTTTCTCTTTGTAATTAATTTGTTGATTGGTTTTCTTTTTATGCTTTTTCTTTGTTTTCTCCTCCTTGTATTTTCTAGGTTTGCTTTATGATCTTCATGCATAGAGTAGCCATTCATATATATAACATTCTTACTTATCAAAAAAAAAAAAAAAATACACCGTTTTGTTTTCACCTAAACTACTTCTGGATTGTGTTATAAATGACTTGTGTCACACTTTGTGTTAACAGCTGTACGTCTTCTCTCTCTCAGCTACACTCAGACTTGGACTAAAGCAATTAGAGGATGAAAAATTTAGAGGGATTTTAAGTAACAAATAAGGAAATGCAAACAGATTGGGTTTCACTGTGTAATCATTATGCAATTGCTGCATGATGCACATCCCTCTTAATCAGCTCCCAGTTTTGTAATATCCAAGTTTTATCTGTATACATTTTTGCAGATGGGAGACTTCCTATTTAATAGTTCACAAACTTGAAAAAGAACAGGTCTTCATCATCCTCTAACATAGTAGTTGTACTGAAATCTTTATTACTAAAGCATTTGATACCAGAATTAGGATAAAACCAAAGCCCTTAAAATCACTCTCTTCTCTGAGTTGTGGGCTTTTAGCCACAACCAAACTCCCATACTCGTTCATTTCATACTATTACATGCTTGGCATGTTAGAGTTGATACAAGTCCATTTTCAAGTAAAACACAAAGTATTGTTCTAAAAGGATCTCAATTGTGTAGAATTTTTCACTCATAATAAAAGTTAGCTGTATATAAAATATGGGGTTGAAATTTAATTAAAGGCCAAAATGCCAACTTGCTAGCTGCACATAACCTACTAAGAGAGTTAAAATAACAACTGTCCAATTGAAAGTCAAAGTAAGATGTGATGGCAGAACATGGTCCAACTAGACCTCATGATATATTAAGTGACTTGTAAACGCAAATTTAAATCCCTCTCCCAACTTACAAGGAGCTAGTAGCTGGATTTGTCCACTTGGTTGACATGAATTTAACTCAAGCCATTAAGATGAACAGCTTAGAAAGCAAGTATTTTTCCAATTATTTTCTTCTGTAGAACAAAAGAAATCCATGTACTTTGTGCTGCTCTTTCTTGTAGCCATCTGAACATGTAGTGCATTCCAGATAGGTGCCATATAAGAGCTCTACAAATCAAAACAATGTAAAAGTTCTGCAAATCCTGGGAGAATTTGCTCACAAACATGCTAAACAGAATATTGTTATTCATGTTGGAATGCACATGGGAATGTGTTTATAAGGAATGACCTCATTTCAATGTGTAGAGGCCTTTTCTCCAGCGCAACCTGGGGAAGAACAAAACCGTGAGGGGTATGGGTCCCAAAGCGGACAATATCTACACAGTTGGGGCGGGGTCGTTACAGATGGTATCAGAGCCATGTCCTAGCCGAAAGTGTGGGTCCCACATGCGAGGACGCGTGTGCTTGTAAGGGGGTGAATTGTATTGACTCAAAAAGGGGAGGTCTTGCATTCCATGGAATCCCACATCGCCTAGGAAAGCACATGGAAATGTGTTTATAAGGAATGACCTCCTTTCAATGTGTAGAGGCCTTTTCTCCAGCGTAACTGGGGAAGAACAAAACTGTGAGGGGTATGGGTCCCAAAGCGGACAATATCTATATAGTTGGGGCGGGGTCGTTACACTATATGGCCCACTTCAGTCTATTTTGTTTATTTTGGTCTTATTTGGTCCTATTCAATGCACTTCGGTCCAATTTGGTCCACTTTGGTTCTATTCGGTCCATCTGTCCACTGTTAGCCTTATTCAGTCCACTTTAGTCTAATTCTGTCCATTTTGGTCTTATTCAGTGCTATTCAATCCACTTCGGTCCATTTTGGTTCTATTTGGTTCATTCTATTCACTTTGGTCCTATTCGTTCCTATTCAATCGACTTCGATCTTATCTAGTTAAATTTAGTCCTATTCTGTCCATTTGGTCTACGTCGGTCTAAATTTGTCATATTCAGTCCATTCGGTCCTCTTCGGTCTTATTTGGTCCATTCTGCCACTTTGATCCATTTTGGTCTTATTCAGTCCTATTCAATTGACTTTGGTCCTAATTGATCAAATTTGGTCCTATTCTGTTCATTCGCTCTTATCTAGCCCACTTCAATCCATTCTATCCACTCTGGTCTTATTCAGTCCACTTTAATCCTATTTCGTCAACTTAAGTCTTATTCTATTCACTTTAGTTCTATTTGCTCAACTTAAGTCCTACTCTTTCTGTCCCAATTTGTTTGTCATATATGAAAAGTCCAACTTTTTAAAGAAACATAATTTATTATCTTTCTGCCTTATAAAAATGTATAAATTTACAAAACCATAAAAGAGTTATTCTTAATGAGGCAACTATAAAGGTGCCCCAATTAAATTGATTTTTTTAAACATTAGATAATTTTCTTTTCAAATAGTTTTGAAAATAAAGTAGAGGTATAATAGAAACATTAGTAAACTAATAATTTTTATTTTTAGAAAGAGAACAATATTTTGAGACATCCCAAAATGAAATAAAGGATCAACAAACTAGGACGAAAGTAATATTATATTCACTTTGGTCCTATTTGGTCCACTTTAGTCCATTTAGCTTATTCAATCCATTTTTGTGTGCTTGCATAATGGGAGAAAATGGGTTTGGATTGAGAGCACATATTCCAAATCCAAATTTATTAAATAAATATATAGATCTTAAACTCGTAATATTAAAATTTTAAACATAACATTTATTATTATTTCACTCCTATTGAGCCATATTAACATAGCATTTCGGTTCACTTTAGTCTAGCTAATTTAAGTGAAAGTCTTTCTGAAGATAAAAGATATGAATATACAAATGTAATCTTTTGAGCAGTTACTCATTTGTTTTAATGTCATTATTTTTAAATGAATTGCATAAGATTGATTATACCTTCAAGCTATAAATATATATATATATATATATATATATATTTTATGTAATGAAACATATATCATATTTTGCATTCACTATTTTTGATTATTTAAATTTTATATAATCACTATTTAACCTATAAATTTTACATTATATTCTTTTAAAATAATTATATTACATTTTTCCATCATAACATGAAATATTTAATCCCATCAAAAAAAAAAAAAAACATGAAATATTTAATAAGAAAAGCTAATAAAATGTATGCACATGAGAGCGTCATTTGAACAGCTATTTCTCCACCTCCCTATTATATTACATTTTCCCATTCATTCACTATTTCTCCACCTCCCTTAACCCAGCAATGAAAAAGAAAATGAATACATTCACACACAAAGGGATGAATCCCACATAACAATCCAAAATAGCCGCAATATCAAGGAACAGCTATCCATCCCAACTAGCACCATATAGAAGCTCAATAAATCGAAGTAGATGTTACACTTTTAAGAGAATTCACTCACAAACATGAGCAAAATTTTTTTAACAAAATGCTGGCTTTTAGAAAATGAATTGCACGCCATATACGACTCACAGCAGCTTCCATGTAAAATTGGAGCAGAATACAATAATTTAGCTCAAATGGCCCCTCCTTACCTAACAAGAGTAAGGCGAAAGATGAGGCTGTGACCCACTGAATATGAGTGTAACTTACAAATAAAAAACAGACAGCCAAATTGAACAAACAATACTTTAATACCAAGACCAATACATCACTGAGCCTCTACAAGAGTAACCACAAAAAATTAGTTACAGGGTAGTATTCAAGAGAGCAATAATCAGTCCGTCTTGTTAAAATGAAAGATCAATCATGAGAAGAAACAATTGAGGATCCATGATGTAAGCAATTACAATAGCTGGGATCATGCAACACAATCACATAAATTAGAATCGGATGTCTCTAGACATAACAGAAAAGGATTTAAACTTTAGCCTAAATTAGTTGCACCCTTACACATGACTGAATGAAGTTCAAGAACAAAGTGTAAACAATAAGAAAAACACAAAGCACTTACATCCATGATGTAAACAATTATAACGGATGCATCCAAGTCTCTCTCCCTCTTAACAATTGTCTGAATACAAGAAAGCACTTTATTTATTTTAAAACAACTCAGCATGATATATGTCGCTTGCTCAAGAACACATGACACTGTTTTTGTATTTGCTAAATTATTTATCACAAATTCATATCTGAACAACTTGTAATACACCTTTATGTTTTCATCTAAATAACTCATGTCATACATTGCATTAACAGCAGTAAGTCTTTACTCTAGCCAAAAAATTCCCCAGCTCCTCAACAACCCACCCCTTCCCCCTTTGCCCACACACGCACTCTCTCTCATAACTGCACTTGAACTTGGAACAAAGCAAGTTTGAGGATGAAAAATGTAACTAACAAATAGAAAATGCAAACAAATTAGGTCACTGTCTGATCATTATGCAATTGCTGCACTATGCACTTCCCTCTTAACCAGCTCCCACTTTTGTAACATCCAAGTTTTATCTGTATATATTCTGCAGATGGGAGGACCTTCTATATGACAGTTCATGAACTTGAACAAGAATGAGTACCAAAGCCCTTAAAATGAGTCTCTTCTCTGAGCTGTGGCTTCTCGACCACAACCAAAGACTCCAATACTCGATCATTTCATACAATACTCGTTCATTATGCAGGTCCATTTTCAAATAAAACACAAAGTTTGGTTCCAAAGATCTCAATTGGGCACAATTTTTCAGTTATAATAAAATTTACTTGTATATAAAAGATAGGGTTGAAATAAAGGGCAAATGTCAACTTGCCTAGCCACATAAATCTTGGTAAGAGAGTTAAAATAACAATTGTCCAATCAAAAGTCAAAGTAAGGTGTGATGGTAAAACATGGTCCAACTAGGCCTCATGATAGATTTAGTAACTTGCAAACACAAATTCAAAACACTCTCCTAACTTACTTTCACCACAAGAAAGCTGGTTGCTGGATTTGTCCACTTGGTTGACATGAATTTGACTCAAGCCATTAAGATAAACAGCTTATAAAGCAAGAACTTTTGCACTTTGTTAAATTCTGTAGAGCAAAAGAAATCCATATACTTTATGCTGCTCTTTCTTGTAGCCATCTGAACAAGCAAAGCATTCCAGATAGGTGCCATATGAGAGCTCTGCAAATCAAAACAACATAAAAATTCTGCAAATACTGAGAGAATTTGCTCACAAACATGTTAAACAGAAAATTTTTATGTATCTTGGAATGCACACAAATTATGAGACTTCACCATAGGTTCAATATATATTCAGTGTAACCAACTTGAACTAGCAATATCAGTCTCAAAATTGCATGCACCAACATCACAACACCATCCAGTAATACAATTGCATACAAAGAGCATGTATCAGGGAGCTAGATGTCTTTTTTATAGCAACAAAAATGAAAGGAATTAAATTTCTGTGACAAAATTTCCACAGATAAATTATATTTTAGTTACAAAATTTCAGCCATGGAACCATTTGCTGAATTATGCCCATTTATTAAGCAAGAACAGATAACAATAGCCTAGCAGATGATTATGCATTTTGGAACTCAAGCTAGAATGTTCAAACAAATAAAAGATAACTCGCATTACCAATAAAAAATTAATATGGGTTAATTGCAATCTTGGAGCTCAACTAAAGCAAGTAATTTAACAAGATTATTCTCTTCTCATTTTGAAGAATCCAATGATCCCTTGTATAGCTTCAACAGCTCAGAAGCCTCCTCCTCATGAAGCATAACAAACTTCTGCAAAAATGTCTTTTCAGGGCACTCAAAATACACATGCATTTTAAAATTCTTCTTCACCAAACCTTTTGATAGCAAAACTTGAAGAACCAAACCCCTAGGAATCAATCTCTTTTCCAAGCTCAAAGAAACAAGTATTGAGCGTTTCTTAATGAGGGAAGACTCCATACCCATCTCATTGACAAGAAAATCCATTACCCTCATAAGCTTTTCCTCAGACACCGTCATACACCATGGATGGCTTCTAAATGCCATAGAAACCTCATCCTCAGTCCAACCCCATTTCTTATAAACATTGAGCTTCCTTTCCCATGTTGATTTGCTCATTGACCGCACAGCATGTACTGCCTTGGCAAACTTCATCGTTGAAGGATTAAATCCCATTTCTTTTACTTCCTCCACAGCCTCTCTAAACTGAACAGGATTAACCCTGAATGCTCTTGGCTGTTTTTGAAGAATAGAAATAACAACGACTCCGGAACTCCACTCTCTCTCAATGTATTAATATTGGGCACCACATAAGTTTCAAGATAATATGTAAACATACCCGGACATCGTTGTATAGCTTGAAGAGTCTTATCCTCAGACTGAAGCAAACTTTTAAACAAATCAAAGGAAGGGATAATTTGTTTCTCTAAGCTTCTTCTAAAAAGATCAGGGTACACAGTAAACATTTTTGCGAGGTCAGGACTAGGAATCCCTTTAGAGGAAAAGAACTCCATTTTGGGCAAAAGAGTTTTCTCAGGATTACATTTGAGCACTCCTGGGCGTCTTCTAACAAGATTCGAGATCTGGGTTTGAGAGAACCCATGGTTCTTCAAAAACTTAACCACAGCATCTGCTCTTTCAGGGGTTTCGAAATGAACATATTTGGAAGCTGATAAAGCAGCTTCCGGTGTGAATCCAAGTGAGTTTATGAGGTAAGAGACAGCAAATGGTTGCTGATTTGAAGTGCTGGAGACATAGTATTTCAAAGATAAAGATGGGTTTTGAAGAAAAACCAGTTCGTGAATTGGTGTTGGAGATCTACTAGTAATGTGTTTCTCACCATTTAGAATGGTTTTGCGGAGACAATTAAACATGGCCACATGGGTATTGAAAAACGCACCTGTTTAATTGTGTGGAAGCAATGACTTCTGTGCCTGACTGAATTTTTGAACTCCACAAGTAGTAGAAAAACTGAAAAAAATGGAGCTGGGAAGGAATTTTAACAAAAACCCTCTTGAGGAATTGAAAAGAGGTTTATGGTTTTTTGACAAAGAACACGCAGAACAGACGTCATTTGTGACCTATGCTATGTAAGGAACTCCCAATATTGAGTTTGAATGAATTCTCTAATTCTTTTTCTATTTGTATAATTTGTTATGTTATTTATAATCAATTGATTTTTTAGACTTTTAAAAGTGGGGAAAAAAATAAAACTAAAAAAAAGGACAAAATTGAAGACAAGGTAAATTAAGAGGGTGTAATTAAGTCTTTTTTTTTTTTTTTTTTTAACTTTCAAAGAAATACTCAAATTTTCTCTTCGATAGCGAGGCTATTAAGATTTAGGTCCTTGGTCAAGGTAAGACCATCTCTTAAAGCCCACAACTCTGCCAGGAGGCTATTAGTGCAGCCAAGACTTCTAACAAAGCCAGTAACCTAGTCTCCATTATGGTCCCTAATCAGTCCGCCTCCTCCAGCCTTTCCAGGGCACCCTAAAGCCGAACCATTAGTGTTGAGTTTGGCCTAACCCGCTAGTGGTTTTCTCCAAGTAACGGGTATTAAAGTCTTCAAGATGTTGAGCTTAGTTCTCATTCCAACAACAAAAAATTCTGCAGCACTTAGTCTACACTTCTCTACGGCCTTGCTATCAACTACACCTGTCCTAAACACACAAGTGTTACACTGCAACCACAAGTGCCAAATTCTCATAGGAAACACGATGCCCCACGGGATTCCCCAGCAGCCATAGACAAAATTTTTATTGCAATTACCTTCCAGCCATTCTTTAATGGGTTTATTAAATAAATCCCTAAGCATGTGGGGATAATTCAGCTGCTGCCAAAAGATTTGTGCAAATTCACATGTACGCAGCAAGTGGTCAGTTGTTTCATTCTCTTTAAGACATAGAGGGCATAGTGGATTGAGGTTTAAACCTCTTGAACCTAGCACTTCACCAACGGGGAGGCTGTTGTACATGCATAGCCAAAGGAAGAATTGATCCCGAGGAGGTGTAGTAGTCTTCCAAATCCATGACAAAGAAACAATATCCAGGTTCAAGGGATTTAAGCCTCTTACATCTAGATAGGCTAATGAGAGAGGGAAAGAGCCATCTTTGGAGTAAGCCCATATGAGTGAATCTTCTGAATTAGTATCACATGATAAGGGGGTTGCTTTCATGCTCTCCAAAACTTAGTCAGGCAGAACAAAGGAATTGTTCTGTAGATTCCAATCGGTGCCTATATCAAAGCATTGGTGCAGCATCACTTTATCTTCATCCCTAGTAAGTAGTCCTTCAATGAGACTTCTAAGGGTTCCATTAGGGAGCCAAAAGTCCAGCTATAGTTTGACTTTGAGACCATTTTTCACTTACCATTTTAGACCTTTGACATAAATAGGTCCTCCTTTCTTACAAGCAGACCAGATTCGTGAACATGGGAGATTCCTACCCTCTTCAAAAAGCCTCTTAGGAGTGAGGTATTTCTTTGCCAACATATTTGCCCAAGGGGCTTCACTTTCATTAGCTAATCTCCAGCATAGTTTGGCCAAAATGGCTTGATTCCTATACTGCATTTGGTACAGGTTCAGTCCGCCTCTGTCCTTTGGAAGAGTAATAGTGCTCCAATTCACCATGTGCATTCTTCTATTTTCAGAAGATGAGCCCTACAGAAAGTATCTTATTAATTTATCAATTGCTTCACACACTTTGACTAGCAAAGCATGACATTACATGTAAAACTAAGCTATAGGGGCAGCTGCTGTTTTGGCCAACACCAACTTCCCAGCTTTGGACAGGCACTTGGTTTGCCAACCACTAAGTTTCTTCTGAACTTTATCTATGAAAAAATTAAAGGCAACTCCATTTCTACCCTTGTAAATTAGAGGAAAGCCTAGGTAACGACCCAAATTCTGGGTTGCATTTATCCCCAGTTTTTTGCATATGGATCTTTTGCATCCTCTAGCAACGTTAAGAGAAAACAGTACCTTGGATTTGGCTAAATTAACCTTTTAACTAGCAAGGGAGCAAAAATTATCTAGCACTTCCAAAATGGTTTCATAGTTCTTGGTATTAGCTTTTGCAAAAAGCATGAGATCATCTGCAAAGAACACATGGGAGAAGCTTGGACCATTCTTAAAAGCCTTAATTGTATCCCATCTCTTTTTTTCACACATAGAGTTAATCTGAGCACCTAGGAATTCAATGCAAAGGAGGAAAATGTAAGGGGAGATGGGGTCTCCCTGTCTTATTCCTCTTGTATGTTGGAATGAGTCCAATTTATTGCCATTGAAGAGCATAGCAGTTGAAGTACTGGAGATGCAACTCATAATGAGATTAATGATATTGGCAAGGAAGCCAAAATGTTTCAACACCATCCTAACAAAGCTCCATTCCAAACGGTCATATGCCTTTTCCAGATCAATTTTTACCATCATGTACCCATCACTTCCTTTCCTCTTTTTCAGAGAGTAGAGTAGCGCTTTAGCAATTATCACATTGTCAGTACCCCTTCTACTAGCAAGGAAAGCAGCTTACATTAGAGAAATCAAGGAGGGCAGTAGCGGTTTTAGTCTTTGAACCAATATTTTAGTCACAATTTTATACACTGTGTTGAGGTCTATATTGACTAATAGTTTTTGGACCACTCTGTTTTGGGATTAGAGCAATCAAAGTTTGGTTTAGGTATTCTGGAACTTGTTGGTCTGACAGAATCACCAACAAGCAACCAAAACCTCTAGAAGAATCCAGCATGCAAGCCATCTACCCCAGGAGCTTTGAAAGGCTTCATGGTCTTCAAGGCATCCCATATTTCCTTATCAGAAGGGCAGTGTGCAATGGAGTTGGCTTCTTCCTTAGAAAGGGTAGCACACCAACCGTTATCCCATTTAGAATAGAGGGGGGTGCAAATATGTTCGGTTTGATATAGCTTCTTGAAGTAAGTGTCAAAAATGTCTTTTACCTCTTCAATGTTGTGCACCCATTCACCATTGTCATTAAGAAGATTCTGTTTCTGCTTCTTTTCACAAGAGTAGACATATGAAAATAAGCTGTGTTGCATTCACCATGAATGATCCAATCAGTTCTGGCCTTTATTGCCTATAATTCTTTTTCAAGCTGTAGAATGAGGTTATACTCATCATTAAGCTTGTTTTGGAGGTTGATCAGGAAGGGATTAGGCAGGCTAGTAAGGGCCTTTTGAACTCCCAGAATTCTAGCCGTGATAATCTTCTTCCTAGTAAACACATTACCAAAGACATCCTTATTCCATCTAAGAGCTTTACTGGTAAAGACAGAAATGGCATTAGGCAGATTAGGATCTTGACCACTCCAAGCTTTTCTAACTAACACAGGGAATTCATTGTGGCTAAGCCAAAAAGGTTGGAAAGGAAGAGGTCTATTGTTTCTCTCCCCTAAGGACGGGTTAAGGTTCAGGAGGAATGGGTAGTGGTCAGAGTTTGCTCTAGCAAGGTATGTCACATTAGCTTCTACAAAAAGAGCTTTCCATTCAGGATTAGCCCAACACCTGTCCAATCTACATTGAATTAAACCACATATCTCCCTCTTGTTAGACTAGGTGAATCTTAGCCCTGAAAAGCCAAGGTCCATCATCTGACAAGTATTCATACAATCTTGAATGGCCCTAACCCTTCTTTGGCTAATGGTATTCCCCCCAAATTTCTCATCCTCTGAGAGCACCTCGTTGAACTCGCCCAAAAGAGCCCAAGGAAGATTATGAAGGGAAGCAAGCATTGTAAGATTATTCCAAAGTAAACATCTCTTGAAAAACCTAGGACTAGCATAAATTGCACTAATAATCCAGCTAAAGTTTTGAGATCTTACCCAAATAAGTGCGTGAATTTCTTGCTCTGTAGAAGCCAGAGCATCCACCTAGACCAGGTCTGAGCGCCAAAGCAACCAAATTCCTCCAACAAACCCAATTGTGTCTGCCACCATAGCTCCATCAAATGGTAAGGATTCAATAATCTCATTAGTTCGTACTCCATTCACCCTTGTCTATGTAATCACCATGATTAAAGGCATATGCCAATTAACAAGGTCCATGACCGTTTGCTTGAACTGGGGCTTCATTGCTCCTCTATAATTCCAAATTAAAATATTCATGATCTTAAAAGGAGTAGTAATAGACTCAAAGTGAGCCAGTGAGGATTTATCCTCTGAGTCCCTCAATGTCCATGCTTCTATCACCTCCCTCTTCAACACCATTTTGCCCCGAAAAAGGGTCATTGAGTGCTTAATGATCCCTAGCGTTTCCTGAGAAGCCTTGTTAAGAATGACCCCTGAAATCATTGGCTCCGCAAACTGGATCAGCTTCACCCAATGCAAGTGCCCCATCATCCTACATTCCATAGGCCTATCCTGTAAGATTTTCCTCACAACTATCACCAGCTGTGTCCACTTTGTTTCCGCTTTGGTCAAATATTTTTCTAAAGGTAGCCTCCCTAATGTTAGTTCTGATCGCTCTAAGTTGCACATCAGAGGCAACGAGACCGCAAGTCAGTCTGTGAGGAACCTCCACCATGGGTTTGGAGTCAATGGCCATGCCTCGTCCTTCAGTGGGAGGTAACCTAGGTTCTTGCTCGTTTCTGTAAGTGGAAACATGTTTTTCCAAGCTTGCATCAAGTCCATCTCGAACCATCCCCATATCTTCGTAGGGTCTCTCCTTATCCAATTTATCGTGTCGTCCCCAACTAGTATGACTTTGCCCTTGTAAAATATTGCCCATTTGTTCTTGGCCTCCATCGTTATTGATCACAGTAGCTGAGACCTTTCTAGGTTGCGAAGGAGTACACGGTTTATGGGTTTGGTGGTTTAATACTGGAGGATGGGCTTGCTTTGGAACTGGGCTCAATCAGCTGGGCCATGCCTGCCTCAAATGTAAACACTTTATTGTGGTCTATAGGGCCCATATCATCTCGTTGGCTTCCAACCATTTTTTGGCTTCCAACCATTTTTTGAAAAATCTAGTTACCTTTGGTGCTAGAGCTTAGGTTCTTGTGGCTTTTACCTACCCCAATCTTTCTCTGACTAGACCTACCAATCTTATCAGCCACCCAAAATGGCTCAGTGTTTTGAGCTACTGGAGCTTTTTTTTTTCCTTCCCGTTGGCTTGTGTCAAACACCCTATCTGTAGAGCTGCTACTCTGTGATTGATGGGATGCTTCAGATTGGCTAAGCACCTCCATCGGCGTCCTTCCTTGGTGTTTGTTAGATATTTTTCTTCGATTGACCAACATCCAGTCTCCATACTCATCGGTCTTAACCTTTCGATGCTCTTAGCTATCCTGGGTGGCACTGTTTGCTTCCGCCCCTGTATCTTGCACTCCTGCTTTTTCCTTGAGGTTTTCTTTGATGATAAAGGGACAAGCTTCCTTCTTGTGCCTTATCCTTCCACATGAAAAGCATAAAGAATTAATACCCTCATATTGGATGGACGTGACATTTTTTTCCTATACGCACCCTCTTGATCAAAGGCTTGTCCAAATTAACCTGCACGCATAGCCTTGCGAATCTACCTCTGGCTCCCATGGCCGTGTTTGAATCAATACGTAGTACAGGCCCTACTACCTTTCCTATCTTAAGAAGCATATCATAGTCATAGTATTCTATTGGTAGTTCAGGCAATCTAATCCAAACTGCCACTAAGGAGAACGTAACTGTTGAGGCCTTGAAGTCTAGTTCCCATTGCCTAATTGTTAGGAAGTGTTGGCTAATGAACCAAGGGCCTTTTCTGAGAACTCTGTCAACATCTTCTACTAGGCTGAACTTAACTAGATAGAAGTCAAACCCCAGGTCAATACACTCGATGCTTCCATTTGGTTTCCACATCGCACTGATTTTGGAAGAAAGGTAATGAAAGCCAATCATCCTTCCAAACGTCATTACAATAATTGTCTGATGCCAAGGTGCTCTAATTCTAGCTTTCTCTTCCTTAGATACTATGATTCTTGCATCTTCCCCTTGAATCTCATCTGCTTCTGTGTCTAAGTCACTATCTTCTTGCATATAGCTCAAAAACCCAAAGGCTTGCTCAAAGGCCCCTGGTATTACCCCAATCAGTTTGTCTCTATAGTTACCACCCTTAGCCGAGGTGCTTGAGGAGGTGTTAGGGTCATGATCCACCCCTGGACTATGATTTTCTTTGAATATTTTTGTGCTTCTAGTAAGCGTATCTTCCTCTTCGTCAGAACGTTTCAAGTTCTCTCTCGCCTTGCAGTGCTTTAAGTATTGATAAAGATATTTACTTTGGTCTACGGAGTTAGGAAGTCATGGAAAATAATTGGAAACGTAATACTCAAATTTTCAGTTTTGTATGTTAAATTAACACAAAATTTTATAAAAAAAAATACACAATTCAGTATATTCAATGTACACAATTATTCAAAAAATGTACATAATTATGTACGCAATTTAAAAAAAAAATTATTTATATATATACATAATATAATATATTAAACTTACTCAAATTTTCAAATAATGTGTATAATTCTATATATTCAATTTACAAAAAAATTTAAAGAATGTGTACAATTCAGTATATTCAATATATATAATTTTTCAATTCTATAAATACTATGTACACAGTATTTGATATAATGTACACAATTACAATCAACAGACACAATTTTTCAAAAATATATACAATTATATAAATTCAGTGTACACAATTTTATTTACTAAATTCACATTATTTTTAAAAAAATATACACAATTCTATACATTTTAAGTACTCAAATTTTCAAATAATTTACGTCATTATGTTTTTTCAACGTATATAATATTTCAAAGAATTTACAAAAAAAATTCAATATTATATATTCAATAGACACATTTTCTCAAGGACAATGTACACAAGTTTTAAATTTCTTACATTCTTGCATATACAAAATGTTGTACATTCAACGGAAACAATTTTTTCAAAAACTATACACAAGTTTTAAATTTCTTACATTCATTGCATATAACTTTTCAATGAATATTCACAATTTGGTACATTTATTATACATAATTTTTCAAAAAAATTACATGAGTTTGTATATTTGATGTATACAATTTTTCAAAAATTGTACACAATTATGCATATTTAACTACAAAATTTTTTAAAGAATGTACAAAATTTTGTATATTCAATTTATATAAATTTTCAATTATATACATTCAAGGTATACAATTTTTCAAAGAATGTTACATTCAAAGTGCATAAGCTTTCAAAGAATGTATACAATTTTTTACAATCAATGTACACAATTTTTAAATAATATAAACAATTCTATATATTCTATGTAAACAAATTTATTAAAAAAAAAAAAAAAAAAAAAAAAACGTACACAAAAGAGATATCAATAATTAGTTGGTCATTACATTGTTAAAAATTAAAGTTCAATTATGAGAAGAAATTGACGATCCAAAATGTCAGCATTTACGATAGCTAAGATCATGCAATACAATTAGAACAATTAGACCAAGTAAACAATCACATAAATTAGAATGGGATATCTCCAGCAAGCCAAAAAAAGAAAAGAAAAAAGATTAGGATTCAAACATTAGCCTAAATTAGTTGCACCCTTGGACATGACCGAGCAATTAAGGGAACAATGGGATCAATTAACAGAACAAGGGAAACATAAAGCAGTTGGATCCATGATTTAAAAAATTCTTAACAATTGTATCCAAGGATCTTTCCCTCTAAACAATTGTCTGAATAGAAGTAAGCACTTCATTAGTTCAGAAAAATCACAGCATTGTTTTTGTATATGCTAACTTATTTAGCATAAATTTCTCTCTATTAGCTGCAGTCAGACTTGGGCTAAAGCAAGCTAAAGATGAAGAATTCAAAGGGATTTTTAAGTAACAATAAGGAAATGCAAATAGATTTGGATTCACTGTGATCATTATGAAATTGTTGCAATATGAACTTCGCTCTTAACTAGCTCCCAATTTTGTAATATCCATGTTTTACATTCTGCAGATGGGGAACTTCCTATTTAACAATTGACAAACTTGAACAAGTTTTCATTACCCTCAAACATAGTAGTCACACTGAAATCTTTGGATAAAACTGAAGCCCTTAGAATGACTCTTCTTCGAGCTTTAGCTTTTCAGCCACAACCAAAGACTCCCATGCTCTTTCATTACTATTTCAGGCAAATTGGCATGCTTGAGTTGCATTATGCAAGTGTTCCAACAAGGGTTTGAACTGTGCAGAGTTTTCCAATCGAAATAAAATTTAGCTGTATAAAAAAGATGGGGTTAATATGTTATAAAAGGGCCAACTGACAACTTGCCTAGCAACAATATCCCAGTAATAGCGTAAGACAATGTAATTAAAAACTGTCCAATTGAAAGCCAAAGTATGTGATGGCAAAACATGGTCCAACTTACCTCTTGAAAGATCGAGTAATTTGCAAATATGAATTTAAATCACTCTCCCAACTTACTTTCACCCTAAGAAAGCTAGTCGCTGGATTTGTCCACTTGGTTGAGATGGTTTTGACTCTAGGCATTAAGATAAACAGTTTACAAAGCAGGTATTTTTGCAAAACTTTTTTTTTTCTTCTGTATAACAAAAGAAATCCATGCACTTGGTGCTGCTCTTTCTTGTAGCCATCTGAACAAGTAGTGCATTCCAAATAGGCACCCAGTAAGTGCTCTAAAATCAAAACAATGTACCAGCTCTGTAAATCCTGAGAGAATTTGCTCATAAACATTTAATACATAATGCAACAAGTAATTTGGAATGCACACAATATATAAGACTTGAGACATCACCATAGTTTTATTATAAACTCAGTATAATTTGTCATGCAGTTGCATGCCCCAACATTACAACACCATCTAGTAATACGATTGCATAAAAAGATCATGTTCAATGAGATAGGTGCCTTTTTATGGGGAAAAAAAATGAAAGAAATAAAAATTCACTGATTGAAGCTCCATAGATAATTCATATTTTTAGTTACAAAAGTTCAGCAATAGAATTAGTTGCAGAGTTATTCCCATAAATAAAGCAATAACAGATCACAATAGCATAGCAGATGATTGTGCATCTCGTTCTGGAACTCAAGCTTCAATGGTCAGACAAATAAAAGAGAATTCATATTAGAAGTAAAAAGAAAATGGATTAATTGCCATCTTAGAGCTCAACTAAAGTAAGTAATCCAACAAGGTTATTCTCTTCTCATTTTGAAGAATCCATTTTTTCCTTGTACAGCTTCAACAACTCAGAAGCTTCCTCCTAATGAGGCATAATATACTTCTGCACAAAAGTCCTTTCAGGATATATATTGAAGTCTTTCACGAAACCTTTTGATAACAAACCTTGAAAAGTAAAACCCCTAGGAATCAACCGCTTTTCCAAGCTCAAAGAAACAAGTCCTGGGCATTTGATAAAGAGGGAAGAATCCATACCCATCTTGTTGGCAAGCAAATCCACTACTTGCATAATTGTCTCCTCAGATGCCATCATACACCGCGGATGCCTTCCAAATGCCAAAAAAAATATCATTCTCAAACAAACTCCATTTCTTATAAACGTCAACCTTTCTTTCCCATGTTGATTTGCTCATAGCCCGCAATGCAAATACTACCAAAGCAAACTTCAACCTAGAAGGATTGAATCCCATTTCCTTTACTTCCCCCACAATCTCTCTAAACCAAACCAGATTGACCAATAATGATCTATGCTGGTATTGAAGTAGAGTGACATTATTCGACTCAAGCACTCCGTTTTGTCAAAATATACATCTCCAAAATGTCCATAATCAACTATTGATCTAGCATTAGCCCAAAAAATGCTCATGATTTGATTATCATCATCAAATTGTATTGAATAAAAAAGAGATGGATCTTCTAATTGCATCTTATGAAAGTATTCCATCACAACATGACCATCTCCTTTCTTCAAAGCCATTCCCCTCTCATTATGTACAGAATTCTTATACTCAACATTCAGAAACTCAAGATTTTCACCACCCTCAACTTGCAAGCTCAATGAATCAATGGCTTGTGTTACTGATATTCCAAGCCTCTCTACATCATCTGCAATGGCTTTTTGAGCAGGTGCAATTTCTCTCTAATTATAGAGACATAGAAAAATAGAAAAAAAAAATAGAACATAAAAATCAGTGATTTCATTTAGGTAAAGTAAGGTTTGATCTTGAAATATGCTTTATTGGCAAAGAAGCAAGCTCGTGATTATGTTGTTCATGAAAAGAAAAAACTTCTAACATACCATACTTTTAGAGTTGACAAGTCATTTGTGCTAAACAACCCACTCGTGAAATTGGGCGGTAAAAAGATACTTGTTCTTGGCATTTGTCAACACTTCGCTCACCCTCTTTTGAGCAACAAAATGTTCTCCTTTTAAGTTGTCCCATCTTTGCTCGCTTTACAAATTGTTTCCATACACTAAAGCCAATCCGTTGAGCATATTCTTTGTAAAATTCATACGTGCTATCATCACAATCAAATTTCATGCCAACTTTTGGTACTTCTACATTTTGCTTGTCATGTCTACTTGGAGTGTTTGATCTGCTTGGACTTCCATGAGTAGGTTCTACTTGATCCTCCTCTTGTTGATCAACTATGACAACACTCAATTCATTATCCAATACAAAGCTTAGGCTAGAATCCATTATCTATAGTCAAGATAGCACATTCAATATTCAGAACCCAATCAAGAAAAAAAAAAAAGTAGTATCCCAACTAATAGACAGCTTAATATATAAACAGTAAGAGATTAACCCATCAAAAAATACTCTCAAAACATTACTTACAAACACTAAGAGATTTAGAATGTCCGAATCTAGAAACCAAAAAAAGCACCTATTTAACTACCTGGGTAGCTTATATTTTCGAAAATCTAAGTCAAAATGAACAACAATATCAAAAACCCACATTAAAGAAAATATGAAAAACCCTCATTCATAATCAAACACAACTCATACACAAATTTTATTTTATTTTATAGAACTATAAAATAATTGAAAGAATCATAGTCAAAACTCAAAAGAATAAATCACAAGCCAATACATAACAAATGAAAAGTTTTAATGGAAAACCAACCTCGAAAAAAAGGCTGATCTCTCTGTCTTCGTCCACAAAATGCTAATCTCCAAACTATGAATGAGCAAAAACTCGAAACCCACAAACCAGTCCGAAGCAGAAACTGATGATAAATTCAAAAGTCCTGGATTCTATGTTGAAATCAAGTCCAATAGGCTCGATTTCTAACTCGTGTTAAATCAGTGTTATTTTGAAAAAATATCCCTCATTTAGATTTTGGTTGTTTTGAACATTGTCTTTTGAAAGACATGTAATCTGCTACTTAAACAAATTTATGTATCGGACTTGGATCAGATGGGCTTGGACATGATGGACCTTTCCCTAACCCAAAAAAAAATTAAAAGATAAAATTTCTTGGTATTGTAATTTTTAGCTTATCCAAATTAAATTTAATCATTTCGTAGGATTGTTTTGACTAATAGGAAAAGCTAATAAAATGTATGCACATGAGAGCGTTATCTGCATTTCTCCACCTCCCTTAACCCAGCAATGAAAAAGAAAATGAATACGTTCACACCAAAGGGACGAATATCACATAACTATCCAAAATAGCAGCAATACCAGGGTACATCTATCCATCCCAACTAGCACCATATAGAAGCTCTATAAATCGAAGTAGATGTTATACTTCTAAGGGAATTCACTCACAAACATAAGCAAACAATTTTTAACAAAATGCTGGCCTTTAGAAAAAGAATTGCATGCCATATACGACTCACAGCAGCTTCCATGTAAAATAGGAGTAGAATACAATAACTTTAGCTCAAATGGCCCCTCTTTACCTAACAAGAGTGGCGAAAGATGAGGCCGTGACCCTCTGAATACGAGTGTAACTTACAAATAAACAGACAGCCAAATTGAACAAACAATACTTTAATAGCAAAACCAATACATCACTGAGCCTCTACAAGAGTAACCACAAAATATTAGTTACAGGGTAGTATTCAAGATAGCAATAATCAGTACATCTTGTTAAAATGAAAGATCAATCATGAGAAGAAACAATTAAGGATCCATGATGTAAGTATTTACACTAGCTGGGATCACGCAACACAATCACATAAATTAGAATTGGATGTCTCTAGAAAAAACAGAAAAGGATTTAAACTTTAGCCTAAATTAGTTGCACCCTTACACATGACTGAATGAAGTTCAAGAACACAAACCACAAAGCACTTACATCCATGATGTAAACAATTATAACAGATGCATCCAAGTCTCTCTCCCTCTTAACAATTGTCTGAATACAAGAAAGCACTTTATTTATTTTAAAACAACTCAGCATGATATATGTCACTTGCTAAAGAACACACAACACTGTTTTTGTATTTGCTAAATTATTTATCACAAATTCATATCTGAACAACTTGTAATACACCTTTCTGTTTTCACGTAAACAACTCATGTCACACATTGCATTAACAGCAGTAAGTCTTTACTCTAGCCAAAAAATTCTCCAGCTCCTCAACAACCCCCCCCCCCCTGTGCGCACGCACGCTTTCTCTCTTAGCTGCACTCAAACTTGGAACAAAGCAAGTTTAAGGATGAAAAAGGTCACTAACAAATAAAAAATGCAAGCAAATTAGGTCACTGTGTGATCATTATGCAGTTGTGGCACCATGCACTTCCCTCTTAACCAGCTCCCACCTTTGTAACATCCAAGCTTTATCTGTATATATTCTGCAGATGGGAGGACCTTCTATATTACAGTTCACGAACTTACTTATCAAAAACAGTTCACGAACTTGAACAAGAACGAGTACCAAAGCCCTTAAAATGAGTCTCTTCTCTGAGCTGTGGAATCTCAACCACAACCAAAGACTCCATTACTCATTCATTTCATACAATTTCAGGTAGGTTGGAGTGTTTGAGTTGCATTATGCAGGTCCATTTTCAACTTAAACACAAAGTTTGGTTCCAAAGATCTCAATTGTGCATAATTTTTCAGTATAAAAAAATTTACTTGTATATAAAAGATAGGGTTGAAATAAAGGGCAAATGTCAACTTGCCTATCCACATAAATCCTGGTAAGAGAGTTAAAATAACAATTGTCCAATCAAAAGTCCAAGTAAGGTGTGATGGTAAAAATGGTCCAACTAGGCCTCATGATAGATTTAGTGACTTGCAAACACGAATTCAAAACACTCTCCTAACTTACTTTCACCACAAGAAAGCTGATTTCTGGATTTGCCCACTTGGCTGACATGAATTTGACACGAGCCATTAAGATAAACAGCTTATAAAGCAAGTACTTTTGCATTTTCTTTTTTATTCTGTAGAACAAAAGAAATCCATATACTTTCTGCTGCTCTTTCTTGTAGCCATCTGAACATGCAGTGCATTCCAGATAGGCGCCATATGAGAGCTCTGCAAATCAAAATAACATAAAAATTCTGCAAGTACTGAGAGAATTTGCTCACAAACATGTTAAACAGAAAATTGTTAGGTATCTTGGAATGCACACAAATTATGAAACTTCACCATAATTTCAATATATACTCAGTGTAACCAACTTGAACTAGCAATATCAGTCTCAAAATTGCATGCACCAACATTACAACACCATCCAGTAATACAATTGCATACAAATAGCATGTATCAGGGAGATAGATGTCTTTTTCATAGTAACAAAATGAAAGGAATTAAATTTCTGTGACAAAATTTCCACATATAAATTATATTTTAGTTACAAAATTTCAGCCATGGAACCATTTGCTGAATTATGCCTATTTATTAAGCAAGAACAGATCACAATAGCCTAGCAGATGATTATGCATTTTGGAACTCAAGCTAGAATGTTCAAACAAATAAAAGATAACTCACATTACCAATAAAAAATTAATATGGGTTAATTGCAATCTTGGAGCCCAACTAAAGCAAGTAATTTAACAAGGTTATTCTCTTCTCATTTTGAAGAATCCAATGATCCCTTGTATAACTTCAACAGCTCAGAAGCCTCCTCCTCATGAAGCATAACAAACTTCTGCAAAAATGTCTTTTCAGGGCACTCAAAATACACATGCATTTTAAAATTCTTCTTCACCAAACCTTTTGATAGCAAAACTTGAAGAACCAAACCCCTAGGAATCAATCTGTTTTCCAAGCTCAAAGAAAAAAGTACTGGGTGTTTCTTAATGAGGGAAGACTCCATACCCATCTTGTTGACAAGAAAATCCATTACCCTCATAAGCTTTTCCTCAGACACCGTCATACACCATGGATGGCTTCTAAATGCCATAGAAACCTCATCCTCAGTCCAACCCCATTTTTTATAAACATTAAGCTTCCTCTCCCATGTCAATTTGCTCATTGACCGCACAGCATGTACTGCCTTGGCAAACTTCATCGTCAAAGGATTAAATCCCATTTCTTTTACTTCCTCCACAGCCTCTCTAAACTGAACAGGATTAACCCTGAATGCTCTTGGCTGTTTTTGAAGTATAGAAATAATAAACGACTCGGGCATTCCGCTCTCTCTCAATGTATTAATATTGGGCACCACATAAGTTTCAAGATAATATGTAAACATACCCGAACATCGTTGTATAGCTTGAAGAGTCTTGTCCTCCGACTGAAGCAAACTTTTAAACAAATCAAAGGAAGGGATAATTTGTTTCTCTAAGCTTCTTCTAAAAAGATCAGGGAACCCAGTAAACATTTTTGCAAGGTCAGGACTAGGAATCCCTTTAGAGGAAAAGAATTCCATTTTGGGCAAAAGGGTTTTCTCAGGATTACATTTGAGCAGTCCTGGGCGTCTTCTAACAAGGTTCGAGATCTGGGTTTGAGAGAACCCATGGTTCTTCAAAAACTTAACCACAGCATCTGCTTTTTCTGGGGTTTCGAAATGAACATATTTGGAAGCTGATAAAGCAGCTTCTGGTGGGAACCCAAGTGAGTTTATGAGGTAAGAGACAGCAAATGGTTGCTGATTTGAAGTGCTGGAGACATAGTATTTCAAAGATAAAAATGGGTTTTGAAGAAAACCCAGTTTGTGAATTGGTGTTGGAGATCTACTAGTAATGTGTTTCTCACCGTTTAGAACGGTTTTGCAGAGACAATTAAACATGGGAATTGATAAACGCACCTGTTTAATTGTGTGGAAGCAATGACTTCTGTGCCTGACTGAATTTTCGAACTCCACAGGTAGTAGAAAAACTGAAAAAAATGGAGCTGGGAAGTGATTTCAACTGAAACCCTGTGGAATTGAAAAGAGGTTTATGTTTTTTTTTTTTTTTTGACTGAGAACACGCAGAACCGACGTCGTTTGTGACCTATGCTATGTAAAGGACCGGTAAATTTCACAAATATACTCTGAGGTTTGGAGTAATGCCAATAAAGCCCATAACATTTAGAAATTGACCATCTCAATCCAATACCCAAACGGCTTGTTAATGCCATTACCTTTTTGGGTAAATTTTTAGTTTCTCTCTCTTTGTCAGACCTCTCCTCTTTCTCATGTCTCTTCTTACTTACTATGATCCTCTCTCCGATTTCTGTTTTCTTTTCCTTCACTTCTCTCTCTCTCTCTCTCTTCCTCTGACATTTCAGTCCATAATCTCTAATTCTCTTTTCGTCTACCCGATGGCATCGTGGTGGTAGGTTCACCGATTTCACCTCTCTCTTTGTCTTTGTGGTGGCCCCATGGTTGTGGGTTTTGTAGTGGGTCTATTTTGATTTGGATCGGCGATAGCGGATATGGGTTTTTTGTGGGTGTGTTGGAGTTTTGTAGGTTTTGGTTTGGATTGTTTGTTTGGGTCTGTTGTGGGGTGGTCGGTGGCAAATTGTCAGAAAGCCACAGAGGAGATGTGATGAAGATTTTGTGGGTTTGATATGTTTGTGAATTTGTTGATGCATGTAGTATGTGGTTGCTGGTTTTGGGTTTGTGGATGAGTTTTGCTGATGGGTTTGTGGGTTTGTGGGTTGATGGTTTTTGTGGGTTTTGTTAACGCCATTGTTTTGTTGGATTTGTGGTTTTTGCTGATTCCATTATTTTGCTGGGTTTGTGGGTTTTGACTATGGTCGATGGTCGCTGGGTTTCTAAGATTTGTTGGGTCAGTGGTAAGGCTTTTTTTTTTTTTTTTTCTTTCTTTCTTATGTTTGTTTTCTTGACAAAGTCATTGTTCTTCAATTTTTTCTTCTTCTTCTCAGAATCTGAGAAAGGAAAGAGAGAGACTTTTAGGGAGAGGGATGAAAGAGAGGAGAGATGTAACGGACGTTACAAACTGTTTGAGGAGAAGGACTGAGATGGTCAGTTTTTAAATGTTATGGACTTGATTGTTATTTCCTCAAACCTCAAGGTATATTTGTGAATTTTACCCTAAAATAAAAATAAAAACTAAAAAAAAATAAGACTAAAGAATGGAATTGAAAAAAAAAAAAACAAAACAAAAAAAACAAAACTTTAAAAGACAAAATTGAAGACATGTTAAACTTAGAGGGTGTAATTAAGTCCTTTTTTTTTTTTTTACTTTCAAAGAAATACTCAAATTTTCAGTTTTGTATATTAAATTAACACAAAATTTATTTAAAAAAACATACGCAATTCGATATATTCAGTGTACAAAATTATTTTAAAAAATGTATATAATTATGTACATAATTTTTCAAAAATATACACAATATAGTACATTAAACTTACTCAAATTTTCAAATAATGTGTAAATATTGTATATTCAATTTACAAAAAAAAATTTAAAGAATGTGCACAATTCAATATATTTAATTTTTCAATTTTATAAATACTATTGTAGGGATGAAGGGTCTAGATAAAGATATTGGGTCATGGGCCGCACCCGAAGACGTCAAAGAGCCCGAAGACAAGCGCATATTAGTGAAGGCAAGTAGATTACTGGGCCAAGGAAGAGGTCTGATCATAATGAACAGGTGACGTTGTCCGAGGAGCAATCCCACCTAGGCTAATAAAGTGGAAGCCCAAAGTCCATCCACCCATCAAGTACTGGGCCGTGAGCAACCGTGCTTAGGAGGGTAAGCTTTAGAGAGCAGTGAGTTAACAGAGAATTGAATATATCTAAGAAGAATGCTGTTACCATTACATTAAATGTTCTGCATCTAACCCCCTGGCCGCAATAATATGGAAGTGATACTTGAATAGTGACTCTCAGCCTCACAGCTACCCACAAAGGCTTCAGGAAGGTGCTGATGGGACAAGTATCAAGGAGATTAGCAATCTGATCTACACGTGGAAGGCTAAGATGAAAAGGAGGAAAAGAATATAAAAGGGAAGGATTCCATTACAGAAGGGATCATGAGAAATCCAGAAAAGAAATTATTGTGTAATAAAAAACTTGAATATTTGTATTAGTCTAGGAGAAATATATAAGAACACATCATCCTCGGACTTGACCGAGGAGTATCTTTTCTTTTCAAACTGTTTGTCTAACTCATTCTAACGCCAACTAGCCTATTGTGATCTACAATCTAACTCATTGAACATTCAGTAACAGACCCACTCTCTATCAAATTTATTGTTTTTGGGCTCATTGGGCTATTGTTCAAATCTCTTGGGTTGTGGAGCGAATCATGTCCTTACTACTATGTACATAGTATTTAATATAATGTACACAATTACAATTAATAGACACACTTTTTCAAAAATATTTACAATTATATAAATTCAATGTACACAATTTTATATATTTAATTCACATTATTTTTCAAAAATTGTACACAATACTATACATTTTAAGTACTTAAATTTTCAAATAATTTACATCATTTTGTTTTTTCAACGTATATACTATTTCAAAAAATTTCAATATTATGTATTCAGTATACACATTTTCTCAAAGAATTGACAAAATTTTGTACATTCAACCTACTTAAGTTTTGAAAAATATACATAATGTTGTACATTCAACGTATACATTTTATTAAAAAAATGTACACAAGTTTTAAATTTCTTACATTCATTGCATATAATTTTTCAAAAAAATTACATAAGTTTGTATATTTGATGTATAAAATTTTTCAAAAATGTACACAATTATGCATATTCAACTACAAAATTTTTTAAAGAATGCACAAAATTTTGTATATTCAATTTATACAATTTTTCAATTATATACATTCAAGGTATACAATTTTTCAAAGAATGTTACATTCAATGTGCATAAGCTTTCAAAGAATGTATACAATTTTTTACAATCAATGTACACAATTTTTATATAATATAAACAATTCTATATATTCAATGTAAACAAATTTTCCAAAAAAATGTACACAATAGAGATATCAATAATTAGTTTGTCATTACATTGTTAAAAATTAAAGTTCAATCATGAGAAGAAATTGAGGACCCAAAATGTCTGCATTTACGATAACTAAGATCATGCAATACATTCAGAACAATTAGACCAAGTAAACAATAACATAAATTCGAGTGGGATATCTCCAGCAAGCCAAAAAAAGAAAAGAAAAAAGAATTGGATTCAAACATTAGCCTAAATTAGTTACACCCTTGGACATGACCAAGCAATTAAGGAACAATGGGATCAATTAACACAACAAGGGAAACACAAAGCACTTGGATTCATGATTTAAACAATTCTTAACAGTTGTATCCAAGGATCTCTCCCTCTAAACAATTGTCTGAACAAAAGTAAGCACTTCATTAGTTCAGAAAAAATCGCAGCACTGTTTTTGTATATGCTAACTTATTTAGCACAAATTTCTCTGCAGTCAGAGTTGGGCTAAAGCAAGTTGAGGATGAAGAATTCAAAGGGATTTTAAAGTAACAATAAGGAAATGCAAACAGATTTGGGTTCACTTTGATCATTATGAAATTGTTGCAATATGCACTTCGCTCTTAACTAGCACCCAATTTTGTCATATCCATGTTTTACATTCTGCAGATGGGAAACTTCCTATTTAACAATTCACAAACTTGAACAAGTTTTCATTACCCTCAAACATAGCAGTCAAACTAAAATCTTTGGATAAAATTGAAGCCCTTAGAATGACTCTTCTTCAAGCTCTAGGTTTTCAGCCACAACCAAAGACTCCCATGCTCTTTCATTACTATTTCAAGCAGATTGGCATGCTTGAGTTGCATTATGCAGGTGTTTCAACAAGGGTTTAAACAGTGCTGAGTTTTCCACTTGAAATAAAATTTAGCTGTATAGAAAAGATGGGGTTAATATCTTTTAAAAGGGCCAACTGACAACTTGTCCAGTAGCAATATCCCAGTAAGAGCGTAAGACTGTGTAATTAAAAACTGTCCAATCGAAAGCCAAAGTAAGTGATGGCAAAACATGGTCCAGCTAGACCTCTTGAAAGATTGAGTAATTTGCAAATATGAATTTAAAACCCTTTCCCAACTTACTTTCACCTCGAGAAAGCTAGTTGCTGGATTTGTCCACTTGGTTGAGATGGTTTTGACTCTAGGCATTAAAATAAACAGTTTACAAAGCAGGTACTTCTGCAAAACTTTTTTTCTTCTTCTATATAACAAAAGAAATCCATGCACTTGGTGCTGCTCTTTCTTGTAGCCATCTGAACAAGCAATGCATTCCAGATAGGCACCTTGTAAGTGCTCTAAAATCAAAAGAATGTAACAGCTCTGTAAATCCTGAGAGAATTTGCTCATAAACATTTAATACAAAATGCAGCTAGATAATTTGGAATGCACACAATATATAAGACTCGATACTTCACCATAGTTTTATTATAAACTCAGTATAACCAAATTGAACGTCTTGCAGTTGCATGCACCAACATTACAACACCATCAAGTAATACGATTCCATAAAAAGATCATGTTCAAGGAGATAGATGCCTTTTTATGGGGAAAAAACTGAAAGAAATAAAAATTCACTGACAAAAGCTCCACAGATAATTCATATTTTTAGTTACAAAAGTTCAGCAATAGAATTAGTTGTAGAGTTATTCCCATAAATAAATCAATAACAGATCACAATAGCACAGCAGATGATTATGCATCTCGTTTTGGAACTCAAGCTTCAATGGTCAGACAAATAAAAGAGAATTCATATTACAAGTAAAAAGAAAATGAGTTAATTGCAATCTTGGAGCTCAACTAAAATAAGTAATCCAACAAGGTTATTCTCTTCTCATTTTGAAGAATCCATTTTTTCCTTGTATAGCTTCAACAGCTTAGAAGCTTTCTCCTTATGAGGCATAATATACTTCTGCACAAAAGTCCTTTCAGGACACTCAAACAAAGGATATGTATTGAAGTCCTTCTTCACCAAACCTTTTGATAACAAACCTTGAAAAATAAAACCCCTGGGAATCGATCACTTTTCCAAGCTTAAAGAAACAAGTCCTGGGCATTTGATAAAGAGGGAAGAATCCATACCCATCTTGTTGACAAGCAAATCCATTACCCGCATAATCGTCTCCTCAGATGCCATCATACACCACGAATGCCTTCCAAATGCCAAAAAAATATCATTATCAGACAAACCCCATTTCTTATAAACGTCAACCTTTCTTTCCCATGTTGATTTGCTCATAGCCCGCAATACAAATACTGCCAAAGCAAACTTCATCCTGGAAGGATTGAATCCCATTTCCTTTACTTCCTCCTCAAAATCTCTAAACCAAACCGGATTGACCACGAATGATCTAGGTTGGTATTGAAGTAGAGTGACACTATTCGACTTAGGCACTCCGTTGTGTCAAAACATACATCTTCAAAATGTCCATAATCAACTATTGATCTAGCATTAGCCTAGAAAATGTTCATGATTTGATTATCATCATCAAGTTGTATTGAATAAAAAAAAAGATAGATCTTCTAATAGCATCTTATGAAATTATTCCATCACAGCACGACCATCTCCTTTCTTCAAAGCCATCCCCCTCTCATTATGTACAGAATTCTTATAGTCAACATTCACAAACTCAAGATTTTCACCACCCTCAGCTTGCATGCTCAGTGTATCAAAGGCTGGTGTTACTGATATTCCAGGCCTTTCTACATCATTTGGAATGGCTTTTTGAGCAGGTGCAATTTCTCTCCAATTATAGAGGCATAGAAAAATAGGAAAAATATATAGAAAATAAAAATCAGTAACTTCATTTAGATAAAGTAAGGTTTGATTATGTTGTTCATGAAAAGAAACAACTTCTAACATACCCTCCTTTTGAGTTGACAAGTCATTTGTGCTAAACAACCCACTTGTGAAATTGGGTGGCAAAAAGATACTTGTTCTTGGCGTTTGTCAACACTTAGCTCACCCTCTTTTGAGCAACAAAATGTTCTTCTTTTAAGTTGTCCCGTCTTTGCTCGCTTTACAAATTGTTTCCTTACACTAAAGCCAATATGTTGAGGATATTCTTTGTAAAATTCATATGTGCTATCATCACAATCAAACTTCATGCCAACCTTTGGTGCTTCTATATTTTGCTTGTCATGTCTACTCGGAGTGTTTGATCTGCTTGGACTTCCATAAGTAGGTTCTACTTGATCCTCCTCTTATTGATCAACTATGACAACACTCAATTCATTATCCAATACAGAGCTTTGGCTAGAATCCATTATCTACAGTCAAGATAGCACGTTTGGTACGTGTGTTTAAATAACAGTTTTCAAGTTTAAAAGGTTTTTTTTTTAAATACGTGTGGGTGAAAAAGTGTGTAGAAATACGTGTAATGTTGTTTAAAAACTAAAACAACATTACCTTTTTCGAAAAGGTAATTTTTACTTGAGTTTTAGAATGTCCAAATCCAAAAACCTAAAAAAAAAAAAAAAAGCACCTATTTAACTACCTTGATAGTTTATATTTTAAAAAATCAAGTAAAAATGAACAACAATATCAAAAACCAATATTAAAGAAAATATGAAAAACCAACATTCATAATCAAACACAACTCATACACAAATTTTATTTTATTTTATGGAACTATAAAATAATTGAAAGAATCATAGTCAAAACTCAAAAGAATAAGGCGAAAATGCACTTTTGGTCCCTACATTTTCGGTCAATTCTCATTTTGGTCCCTAAATTGATTTTGCTACTAATGTATTCCCTAAAAAAGGAAAATTGATTCTATTTTAGTCTCTGTCGTCAACTCTCTAATGGAAACCTCCTACGTGGCAGACGAAGTGCTATGCTTGCTGACATGGCACTGACGTGACTATTAAAATATTATTAAAAATAATTATTTGGCATTTTTAATGCCATGTTAGCATTTTATTTTTTTTTTAAAAACCTTAAATCTAATTTAATTTTAAAAAAATTGTTGCCTTTTCATTTTATTATTTTTCATAAGAACATTACAACTTATTCTTTATTTTCTTCCTAGATCAAACCCAGCAAGAACATTTCATTATTATTTTTCCTAAGAAAATTACAAGAACTCAAGGCCAGATTTCTCAAAGAACTGAAGAACTTTTCATTATTTTTCGAAAGAACTCAAGAACATTACAACTTGTTCTTCGTGTTCTTCCTAGATTTATCAATTTTACTTTTAATTAAAAAAATTAAAAAACAAACAAAAACAAATTAGATTTAAAGAAAAGAAAAGAAAAGAAAAAACAAATTATCATCTCTCACTCTTTCATTGTTGAACCCGAGCTCTCCCATTCATTCCCAACAAGAACAACTCTTTTGGTCTCAAGATCCAAACAACATGATCACTCAAAATCAAGATCAACTCTCTCGGTCTCAAGACCCAAACAACATGACCCACCAGATAAACCCCAGCAAGACCTAAACAGCATAACCCATAAAACTCATCCCACGCACCGCGGATTTGACCCAAAGTCACCAACTTGACTCACCACCCTAACCGACCTCGCTGCCTCCACTGAGAGAGAGCTATTTTTGGATTCTCCAATAAACCTAAAAATTCAACGGATCCAAACCCAAATGTTAACGTGTATAGTGTTGTGGGCTTTAGGCCCAACTAGATTACTTGTATAGCACACATTCTTGTACTACACTCTTACTTATACTATACTCATATACCTCATATATAAATGCACTCATGTATTTCTAACATGGTATTAGACCCAATACTCTAATTTTCTTGTGTCTTGCAGTCCTGTCTTTGTCGATATTTTCCGCTGCCTCAACTTCTACGGTCAATAAGTCCTTTCAATGTCCTCTCTCTACTGCTTCGCTGCTGTTAAAGGTCCTCAGGGTTGAATCTCTGCCACCAGAAGCTCTTTATTTGCTGCTAAGACCACTGCCATCGTCAGATTTGTCACCCCTAACCTCCGATTACGACACAAGATATAGCATCATGTAGTCCGTCAACCGACCTACTCAAATCCGCCAAAAACTTTCATGTCTGATCCTCCACACGCCGCTCAAAGTTTTGATGAGACCAACCACGTGCCGTCACTCTTCTTCACGAGCCTCCACACGCTGCCTCACGCCTGATTTGGACCTACTAACGACAGCGACTACGTCATCTATGCCACGTTAGCCCTAGGTGACGTCATCACTGCCATGTCATCCAATAGTCAGCTGAAGTTAGCTGCTTATGTCATCCACAGGTTAGCTGCTTACATCATCTTTGACTACTGCCATTAACCTTGACCAACGTTGACTTTACTTATTGAATTTGACCTGCGTTGACCATTGACTTTTTGCTAGAGTTGACTTTTGCAGTCTAGATGCTCCATACCCATTTTTTGCGAAGATTTCATTTTTGCAATCCATTTTTGCATATTTTGCTTCTAAATGAAGAATAGGACAGTTCTTCTTTTTGTTGCAATTATCGTCATCGACAATCCAACAAACGTTTTTGCAATTTTTACAAACGTTTTGGCCACAATATTGAGATTTGCTATCATCGCAACAAATCAGTTGTTTCAATTTCTACTGTTACGGTTGCTAACAATGAGAGTGTCCAACCAACAGTTCCTGTCTCTACATAGTCTAAGTCTTCAGGACGCACTTTCACCATGACCACAGATGACCTCAAAAACATCATCGCTAATGTCATTCGTATGGTTGGTAATGCATCTTATTCCTCTTCTCTTTTAGCTTTATCTAGTATGTCTCCTTCCTCTTGGCTTATGGATTCTACTTGTTACAATTACATGACTCCTCACTCATCCTTATTTTTTGACCTTAAACCTGCACCACACCCTCTTAATATTCGCACAGCAAATGGTTCCACAATGTTTGGTCATAATATAGGCTCCGTTTTGACCTCCAACCTCTTGGTTCTTGGGGTCTTTAATGTTCCTGACCTTTCTTACAATTTATTTTCTATGGGACAATTAGCTGAGTTAGGTTATTGCATTATATTTGATTATTCTAGGTAAATTGTGCAGGATCCAAGGTCGAGACAGGAGTTTGGGACCAATCCCAGAGTTGGGCGCATGTTTCTCGTGGATAACCTTCATCTTCCACTTGTTACTCATGTTTCTGTTGTTGTAGCTGCTGTTGTATCTTCTATTCCTTCTCTTACACTTTGGCATGCCCGACTTGGTCACACATCTTCCTCTTGAGTTCAAGAATTGGCTTCTAGAGGTTTGTTAGATTCAGTGTCTACAGAAAATTTTGATTGTATTTCATGTCAGTTATGAAAACAACCAGCTTTGCCTTTCAACACTAGTGAATTAATATCCACTAATATCTTTGACCTTATTCATTCTGATATTTGGGGCCTTCTTCTATCTCTAGTATTGGTGGATCTCGATATTTTGTTGTCTTTTTTGATGATTACTCTCGCTATAGCTGGATTTTTCATATGAAACATCGTTATGAATTATTGCAAGTATATTGTAATTTTGCAAAAATAGTTGAAACTCAGTTTTCCAAATGCATTAAAATTTTTCAATCGGATAATGCTCTTGAATACACTTAATATGCTTTCCAAGCTATTTTGCATTCCTATGGCACTATTCATCAACTAACTTGTCCAGGTACCTCTCAGCAAAATGGTAGAGCCGGACGAAAACTTCATCATATTCTTGACACTGTTCGTACTCTCCTTCTCTCTACCAAAGTTTCTGCTCCTTTTCAGGGTGAAGCTACACTTCATGTTGTTCATACTATTAATCACATTCCCAGTCCTGTCATCCAAAATCAAATTCCATATAAGCACCTTTTTGGGTCATCTCCAGATTATCATCCTATTTCGTTCTTCTTCATCCACATGAACATAACAAACTTGAGCCTCAGTCAAGGCTTTGTTGTTTTCTTGGCTTTGGCAAAACTCAAAAGGGGTAACAATGTTATGATCCTATTTCTCATAGTCTTCATATCTCCCACAATGTTGTCTTTTGGGAACATCGCCTCTTTGTCGAGCTCTCTCACTTTCGTGCCTCTCTATCTCCCTCTTCTGTCTTAAATCTTTTTCTAGATGAGGCACATATTCCTTCTATAGCTTCACTTGATCCTCTTATAGTTACTCCTAATTCTCCTATAGACTTCTTTATCCAACCACCAAATATCATTGATCCCTTTCCTAGTTCACCCTTTAATGAACAGGTGGAAGACGAACAGGTTGAAGACGAGCTACCCAACCCCAACCCTGAGCTTAGGTCCCTTGCTCTTGCTCCACCTGAAGATCTTGCATAAGACATTACACCTCGTCACTCAACTCGGGTTAGATCCATTCTTGCACATTTACTTGACTATCATTGTTACACTGCCCTTGCTACATTACACGAGCCTCACACTTATCGTGAGGCTTCCACTGACCCTTTTTGGCAAATTGCAATGAAAAAGGAGTTTGATGCATTATCTAAAAACCATACTTGGGATTTGGTGACACTTCCCCCTAGAAAATTTGTGGTTGGTTGTAAGTGAATCTACAAGATTAAGACTCGCTCTGATGGGTCCATTGAGCACTGTAAAGCTCGTCTTGTTACAAAAGGTTTTACACAAGAGTATGGGATTGATTATGAAGAGACCTTTACTTCAGTTGCTCGTATCTTATCTGTTCGTGCCCTCTTAGCTATTGCTGCTGCCAGTAAATGAGACATTTTTCAAATAGATGTCAAAAATGCATTCCTTAATGGGGATTTGAGTGAAGAAGTTTATATGCAACCTCCTCCTAGTATCTCTGTTGAATCAAACAAGGTTTGTCACATTCAATATTCACTTTATGGCCTTAAACGAGCTCCACGAGCTTGGTTTGCCAAATTTAGCTCTGCCATCTCTCGCTTGGGTTACATGGCCAGTCATTATAATTTTGCCTTATTTCTTCGCCGTATTGACAAAGACACTATTTTACTTCCCTTGTATGTGGATGATATGATCATAACTGGTGATGACCTCAATGGCGTTCAAGTACTCAAGAATTTTCTCAATCAACAATTTGAGATGAAAGATATTGGACATCTCAACTACTTCTTAGGTCTTGAAATCACTCATTCTATAAATGGAATTTATATTACTCAAGCCAAGTATGCCTCTAAACTCTTTTCTCGAGCTAGACTTACTAATAGCAAGACTGTTGACACTCTAGTTAAGCTTAATGCGCATCTGACTCCCTCAGGAGGGAAACTATTGTCTATTCCCTCTTTTTACGGACACTTGGTTGGTAGCCTAGTTTATCTCACTATCACTCGTTCAGACATTTCCTATGTTGTTCACCAGGTGAGCTAGTATCTGTCTGCTGCATGATCGACTCGCTATGTTGTTATTCTGTGCATTCTTCGATACCTAAAGGGCACTCTCTTCCATAGTCTTTTCTACTCTACTCAGTATCTTCTTATGCTAATTGGGTAGGAGATCCCATTGATCGTAGGTCCATCACTGGTTATTGCTTTCTCCTTGGTTCTTCTCTAATTTCTTAGCAAAGCAAGAAACAAACTCATGTGGCCCGCTCCAATAATGAAGCAGAATATCGTGCCCTTGCTGATACCACATCTGAGCTCCTTTGGATATGATGGCTTCTCAAAGACTTAGGTGTGTCTACATCCTCTGCTACTCCTCTTTATTGTGACAACTAGAGTGCCATTCATATTGCTCACAATGATGTCTTCCATGAACGGACTAAACACATCGAGATTGATTGTCATTTTATCCTTTATCATCTTGTCCATGGTGCTCTCAAGCTAATCTCAGTCTCTTCTAAAGATCAACTTACAGATATTTTCACCAAGTCACATTTTAAGGGACACCTTCGTACTTTGGTTGACAATCTCAAGTTGGTCTCACATCCACCTTGAGTTTAAGGGGGTTGTTAACATGTATAGTGTTATGGGCTTTAGGCCCAACTAGATTACTTGTATAGTACACATTCTTATACTACACTCTTACTTGCACTCATATGCCTCATATACAAAGGCACTCATGTATATTCTTTTAATAAGAAATACAATACACTTACTCAGTATTTCTAACACCAAAAGCTCAGCTGCTCCAGCAAACCTAGAAACTCAAAAACTCCAAGAAACCCAAAAAGTCAGTTTCTCCAAGATTCAAATTTTCCAGGAAAGCCAAAAACTTGGCGGCTCCAAACCAACCCACCACCCAAACCCTCTCCCGCATCTACTCATTGGCTTTCTCTCTCTCTTGATCTGTCTCTCCCTCTCTCTCACGTTCTCAATCTCATCTGCCCTCTTTACCTCTTAGTCAAGTTAGGGTAGGGATTTTAGGATGGTTGTTTTGATTTTGGGATTTTGGGATGGTTCTCTGGCCATAAGTAGTCTGGGTTTGGAGCAGATGAAAGAGAAATTAGAGAGACAGAATGGGTAGAGAAATTGAATTAATTTGGGTTGGGGTTTGTGGGGTAGGTTTTTTATTTTTATCATAACAAGTTTTTTATTTAGTAGAGTATTAGGTTGGTTGGTGTTTTTTTTCCCCTTTTCTTTTTGTCAAAATATTGGAAATTATAATCTTTGTCTAAATATTGGAAATTATAATCTTTGTGATGTTGTGCATGGTGACTAAGAAAATTTGAGAAAATTGTTATAATTTTTTTTCTCAATTTTTTATTTTATTTTTTTTTTTTTTTTTGGATATGAACTCAATTTTTTAAACTGACAAAGCTTTTTTTTCTTAATTTAATTATATTAATTTTTATTTATTTATTTAATTTTATGATTTGGATTATTTGTTTTAATTTTTTATTAATTATATGACGTGGCATTTCAAAAATGCCAAATAAGTTTTTTTTAATAATATTTTAATATCCACGTCAACACCATGTCAACAAGCAAGGCACCCTGTTTACCACGTAGGGTTTTTCTGTTAGTGGGTTAACGGGAAAAACCAAAATAGAATTGATTTTCCCTTTTTAGGGACTACATTAGTAATAAAATCAATTTAGGAACCAAAATGAAAATCGGCCAAAATGTAGGGACCAAAAAGTGTATTTTCGCCAAAGAATAAATCACAAGCCAATTCATAACATATGAAAAGTTTTAATGGAAAACCAACCTCGAGAAAAAGGTTGATCTCTCTGTCTTCGTCCGCAAAAGGCATCCACACTATGGATGAGCAAAAACTCGAAACCCACAAACTAGTCCGAAGCATAAACTCATGATAAATTCAAAAGCCCACAATTCTATGTTGAATTGAGTCCAATAGGCTCGATTTCTAACTCGTGTTGGTTTCCTACATAGTTTTGAAAACATGCTAGCTAACAAAATTGTTTGAAAATCAGTGTTATTTTGAAAAAAAAAAAAAAAAAATCCATCATTTAGATTTTAGTTGTTTTGAACATTGTCTTTTGAAAGACATGAAAACTGCTACTTAAAGAAATTTATGTATTGGACTTGGATCAGATGGGCTTGGCCATGATGGACCTATCCCTAACCCAAAAAAAAAAAAATAAATAAAAGATAAAATTTCTTGGTATTGTAATTTTTAGCTTATCCAAATTAAATTTAATCATTTTGTAGGATTGTTTTGACTAATAAATAATAAATTATACAGGTGAATTTAATTATCTTTTCAAAAAGATGTGCTAAATTTATTAATAAGTCCACATGATTGAATTTAATTGAGAATCTTATGTGTAAAATACAATATTTAAGAAACTATAATGAACTTTACACAAAAATTAATTTAATATCTTATAGCATAGACCACTGCCTTGATGCTCTTGTTCATGTAGGCCATTCAACTGAACATTGGCGTTAGTATCTCTCACTAAAAAAGGCTAGTTCTCCGTAAATAAAGCATGATGTTGAGCAATGCAATCTTCCCTAATCCTAAGAATTATTAGATGGAATTTTCCGTTTTTGTTATAGTTAACTCACTACTAGCTGGACTTGTTTTTGTACCTTCAAAATTTATTTTATTTATTATTATTATTATTATTATTATTTTTTGCTTTAGAAAAATGGATTGAGGTGGGTGACCAGTGCCAGTTTGGCTTTCCTACCAAAGTGTGACCAAAGTATACCCACTCCCAAGTGAAACCCATACTCCCTCATTTTTATACTTGAACTCTAGGTTTCACTACTATTTATGTTTTCATAAAAAATGTAATTATCATTGTAATTGGCTCATAATTTTATCGTTTCGAATTTTCAAATTCAATATTATTTGGTCTATTCTGTTCACTTTGGTCCTATTCAATCCATTTCGGTCCACTTTAGTCCTATACGGCTCACTTCAGTCTATTTTGTTCACTTTGGTCTTATTCAGTCCTATCCAATCCAATGTTATGAATACCATTTCAGTGCCCATTTCGGAATCACCACTTTATATATATATATATATATATATATATATATATTCTTAAGCCAAACTTTATATATGTAATATCATTTAATGAATGTAATATAGTGTTTTAAAAAAAATGCTGCCATAATAATATTTTAATTAGATTGATTATTTTAAAATTCAAATTTGGGTATTTTTGTAAATAAACAAACATCGATTGATATATATATAGTAGGAAGCTTCTAGGAAACCCTCTTTTCTCCTAACCCCACCATCACCCACGTGCAATGAATTTCTCCTCCACTCTTATTATTCTTCTTCACTTCAAATTCCCATTAGTTACAAGTTCTTGGAAAGTTTCAGAGGCCCAGAGGCCAGAACAAAAGTTTAAGTGCAACATTGAAGAAGAAAGTTTTCAACTCAGCTAAAACTTGAGCTTCCTCCACAATGGCTCTAAATTTCTATTCTCTTCTTCTTCCTTTTTTTTTTTTTTTTTCAAATCATTTGGTAGCTCCATTGCAAATCTGATTTGAACTTCTTCAGGTGATCAATGCTAGGTGGAAACATGCCTGCTGATGGGTTTGTTAGTTTAAGTTTTTTTTTTTTTGGCTAAAAACTGCTACCGGCCGAAATTTACCGGAATTGATTGAAACGGCCGGAATGACCCGAAACTGTCCGGAATTGGACCGAGGTGGAATGAGTGGCATTACCGTTCCGGATTGCATCCCAGTACGAAATTTTCCGGCCATTTCGGGCGGAACAGAACGGATTTAATAACAATGATCCAATCCACTTCGGTCCACTTTTGTTCTATTCAGTCAATTTTGTCCACTTTGGTCTTATTCGGTCCACTTCAGTCCTATTCTTTCCACTTTGGTCTTATTCGGTGCTATTCAATCCACTTTGGTTATATTCAGTCCATTCTATTCACTTTAATCCTATTCATTCCTATTCAATCCACTTCTGTCCTATTCGGTCCACTTTAGTCTTATTATGTCTATTTGGTCCATGTCAATCTAATTTAGTCCTATTTAGTCAATTCAGTCCACTTCGCTCTTATTCAGTCCATTTTGTCCACTTTGGTCTTATCTTGTCCTATTCAATCCACTTCAGTTCTATTCGGTCCACTTTGTTCCTTTCCAATCAGCTTTGGTCATATTTGGTCTTATTCAGTCCTATTCGGTCAAATTTGGTCCTAATCGGTTGAATTTTGTCCTATTAAGTTCATTCGGTTCACATCAGTCCATTCTATCCATTTTGGTCTTATTTGGTCCATTTGGTATTATTTAGTTCACTTTGGTCCTATTCAGTCAACTTAGGTCCTATTCAATTCACTTTGTTCCTATTCAGTCCACTTCAATCCATTTGGTACATTCAATCCATTTTTTTGCACTCACATAATGGGAGAAGATAGGTTTAGATTGAGAGCACATATTCTCAATCCAAATTTATTAATATATATATATATATATATATAGATCTCAAACTATCTAAAATCTTAAATATAACACTTATTATTATTACACTCCTATTTAGCTAAATTAACGTAGCATTTCGGTTCACTAAAATTCAGCTAATTTAAGTAAAAGTATTTCTATAGATGAAAGGTATGAATATACAAATGAAATCTTTTGAATAGTTACTCATTTGTTTTAACGTCATTATTTTTAAATGGATTGCATAAAGTTAATGATACCTTCAAGCAATATGTGTGTGTGTGTGTGTGTGTGTGTGTGTGTGTGTTTTATGTAATGAAACATATGACGTATTTTGCATTCAATATTTTTTATTATATAAGTTTTATATAATCACTATTTAACCTATAATTTTTACATTATATTCTTTCAAAATAATTATATTACATTTTCCCACACGCATAGCATGAAATTTGCAAATTTGAGACTAGTATATATATATCTAAAAGCTGAAACGTAGTACTTATTATTGCTAAGCTCTAGTTGAGCCACATCAATGTCTATGTCATTATCTTTTTTATTTTCAATTTTCCTGTAATTTTTATAACATTAATCATTTGCCTTTTTTTTTTTTTAACATTTATACTTTCTCAAACCTTTCTCATTCCCTTACCTTTACATCTCCCCACTACCTTCTACTTTAATATCATTCTTCGTCTTTCTCTTTATCTTCCTTTATTTTGTCTTTTCTTATTCTCACTTTCTTACTATAAATTTTTCATTTTTTTTTTCATTTTATGCATAGTTTTCTCTAACAAAAAAATGTTATTTCTCTCTCTCTCTCTCTCTCAATTATTTGGTAGTTTTTTTTTTTTTTTTTTTTTTTTTTTTTTTTTTTTTTTTTTTTTTTAAGTTTTGGTAATTTTGAGCCTTTATGATTATTTAGTGTAATTTATAGTCCAATTTACAAATGGTTTGATAATTTATGCATGATACAAGTTTAAAATGATAATTTCTATCATTTTTGTTTGTTGCAACATGGTGTCTCCAATGCAAAATTGATGAATATTAAAATTTCAGGTCCATGGGAGCTCAAGTGGTGTTGGTACATTTGCAATTCAGATAGCTAAATACCATGGAGCAAGTGTGTTTGTTACTGCAAGTCCAATATCAATTTTTTTCTAATGCATAAGTTTGTTTTCCAAGTAGTTATATATTTTTAGATTGTGGGTGGCAATGAGTGATGAAAAAATGGTTGTTTGCAAGGATCTTAGGGCTGATGTGTGCATCAATTACAAGATAGAGGACTTCTTAAAATGGTGAAGGAAGAAACAGGTGGATTTTTTTTTTTTTTTTTTTTTAATATTGAAACCTCAATTTTCCTCAATGTTTATAGAGATTGATGTTTTTCATTATTCTTTTTGCAATGATTATTAGGTGATAAAAAAACAACTAACTAAATGTTCAATGGCAAGAGTTTAAGTTATTCTGGTTCTTAGGCTCTAAAGACTTTTCTTGATTTTTTTTGTCCATTTTTCTTTTTGCATTCACAATTATGCAATTTTGTTCTCTCACCATATTTCATTATCCTTTAATTATTCATTATGTTTTTGTTTTACGTTTCATATGTGGCATATCTGCTCTAGATAGCTCCACATCTAATGGTAAAAGTGATTTTGTAGGGATAAATGTCCTATTGAGAAGTGATTTTTTTTCTAAGTAAATAGTTTCTTAGTACATACATTTTTTATACCATTTTTCAACTTCCCATCTATTACTCCATCAAGCTCTCTCTCTCTCTCTCTCTCTCTCTCAATTAACGTTTCCTAACTTTTCAACTTTCCACTTACTATTCCGTCAAACTCAATATGATAATAGTTCAATCTTCCTTCAAGTCTATGACTCTCCTTCTCCTCAATCAAGCAGCTATGAAAACCGTTCAATTTCCACCCAATTAGTATTAAAAAAAAAATACTGATTTGTTGTGTGTGAATAAAAATAGTATATATATATATATATAAAGTGAGTTTTTTTTTCTCCACCATATTCTTCAGGTTTTCCTGATTAATTTTGTCGATGATGTGCCATCAAAGATCTCAAGTGCCAACAACATTGGTTCCCATAAACCAACCAAAAAAGTCTCAAAGCTATGGTAAAGAATTATAGCGGGGTTTGGCTACTACAGTTTATGCAATCATTAACCAATGTTTAGAATCTTGTGTCTCAGATAGAATAAGTATATTCAATTTTCAAGTAAATTGTAGATGTATTTGCCATTATGGATAAAGTATTCCCTTTGTATATGCATAGCATTAATTAGTTTTTTTGTACATACATATTAGTTGTAACATGAATATTGATGCATAACTTTGTGCAAGATATGTTACTCTTTTTTTGGTTTTGTATTGTAGTAAATTTAAATATTATTATGGGATGCCTTTGCTGGAAGAGTTTGCCTCAAAATCCATGAAGATCAATTGGATTTAAGAAAATCCAAGAAGATGCATGCTTGGTTAGCTATCTAAAGAAATTGAATTTGAATAAAATATGAAGAAGACCAATTGAATTGAATTGAGTTCCCTATAATAAATCCTCTCTCTCCCTCTTATTCTTTTGATTTAATTTTTGTTTGAATTATGACTTAGTCATTTTGAAAGTGAGAATTTGAATTTATATCAAAATAGAATCTTGGCTATGTATGAATGTGCCTATTGGTTATTTGAGTAATATTAAGTGTAATTTTATGATGAGTTTTCATTATCATGATAATATCCTTTAAGAGAATGAGAAATTTGAATAATATATTTGAAACTTAAAAAGCTTAGTTGTAAATAAAAAATTGAGAAAACATAACGCACTATAACATAATTTAGAAGAATATGAATCACCTAAAAAATGAATAAATATCAATAAAATAAACCCAAAAATAATAGAATGATTTATTTGTAGAGATAGAAAGATGGAAAATAATTTTAAAAATTTTTTAATTTTTATGGAGAACAAATTACCTTCAACAAATTTAGGAGAACAAATTATACATGTGGGGCCACGAAGAGTTGGCAACCCCAGCCCACTTTGAATCAGACCCAAAGGCCTATGCCGAGGATCACCTGGGATCCGAGGACGTGCCTTAGGTCCGAGGACAAGTCGCGAAGGTCTTGTAGTCCAAGAAGACACGCCGAGGATGGTCACATCCTCGGAAACCCGAAGTGAGGAAATACGCAAGCTGCAGTCCATCAAGGGAAATCTCCCAGGGAATCCAAGGGGCGTATGGCAGGTGCCGAGCACCGGACATGGAAGCATGGTGGAGGAGCAAGTCCCAGACGAACTGTCACCTCCACATTAAATGCCCTCAACTAATGTCCTAGCCGCATTAATGAGGATAGGACCTCTGAACAGCGCCACCTTGGGCGCCGCAACCCACAGAGAGATGGGAATGCGGCTGATAGGACAGGCACTCAAGTGGAAACCGGATTGATCGACAAATGTAGGGCTAAGATCATCTGAGAGAGGGATATATAATGTAAGAAGTCCCCCCTGAGAGGGGGACAGGAGGGGAGAACCAGGGAGAGATATATACTGTAACAGTGCATTTCCTTTGAGAGACTGTAAAACTTATTCGAATAAGATAGGAAGAACTGCTACCTCCATAATACATCCGAGAAGCCCTGTTGTATCCCCTCAGCCCGTATTAGGACTATCACAACCCACGAATAACCATGCATGGCCGTTGCGTCCTTCACTAAGGCCTAGCTCTTGAGCCCACTCTCTACAAATTCATTGTCGAGGGCCCACCTCCGAAAAAGGAGTCCTTACAATTGGCGCCGTCTGTGGGAAGAACTTGTGCACTAGCAGGGACGATAGTCAAGCATGGTAGGATCAGGCCCTCACCAAAGTACTCCCAATCGACCCGAACCGACGAAGTCGCGGCATCAGGGCAACTATGGCGACCCGGGGGGCGGTCAGAACGACAATGGGCGATTTTGGGAAGGAAGCGTGCATACTTCAATGGCGGACGGAAGCTAAACCCGCTGGGAGGGGCACGTTCCCCAGGAGCGTGACGATGGCCAGGCCGCGCGATCACAAGAGGCCCACAGCCACGCTTCCCAGAGAAGGGATGACAAGGTGGCCATGCAGCGTGAGATAGATGATCTAAAGAGGAAGCTGCGCCGTGTGCAGCGAAGACGGTCCGAGCCCAGCCCTGATCCATTCTCCGAAGACGAAAGTGACAATGAATACAGGCAAAGGTCAAGGATGCCCCCCAGCGAGACTTTCTCCCACGAGGAGGAGCGCTACCAGAAGCGTGGGCGTACCAACCCAACCCCTAGGGGCTTAAGAAAAGACTGGACGACGCCAAGGGGAGATGGGTAGAAGAACTACCCCATGTGCTATGGACGTACCGAACCACACCTCGGCGATCAACGGGGGAAACGCCTTTCGCCATGACTTATGGCGCCGAAGCAGTGATCCCCTTGGAAACGAATCTCCCGACACTAAGGACGAGCTCCTTCACTCCAGCCAGCAATGATGGACTGCTGGAGCGGAGCCTGGACCTGGTGGACGAGCGAAGGGAGCGAGCAATGATACAATTGGCCCACTACCAGCAGAAGCTCAAACAAGGATACGACGCTAACGTGAAACTCAGACCGCTAGCACCGGGGGACCTGGTGCTGAGGAAAGTTGTTGGGGCGGCCAAGAATCCTTCTTGGGGAAAGCTGGGACCCAACTGGGAAGGGCCCTACCGGATTACCTCAATAGCAGGGATAGGGGCATATTACTTGGAGGACCTAGATGACAAGCCTGTACCTCGTCCATGGAATGTAAATAACCTGAAAAGGTACTACTATTAATAAAGGAACTATTTCAATTCATGTTGTTGGCTTCTTTTGCTTACCTTCTTCACCTCCCAACCAGTTTAAAAAGAAAACTAAGTGTTAGACAGAACCAAGGAACTGCATGGTCCTCGGACTCAGTCCTATGGGGAAACTAACCAGTTTAAAAAGAAAACTAAGTGTTAGACAGAACCAAGGAACTGCATGGTCCTCGGACTCAGTCCTATGGGGAAACTAACCAGTTTAAAAAGAAAACTAAATGTTAGGCGGAACCAAGGGACTGCATGGTCCTCGGACTCAGTCTTATGGGGAAACTAGCTACTTAAGAACGCTAAGCGCTAGATAGAACCAAGGAACTGCATGGTCCACGGACTCAGTCCTATGGGGAAACTAGTTGCTTCAGAAAACTTAAGTGTTAGACAGAACCAAAGAACTGTGTGGTCCTCGAACTCAGTCCTATGGGGAAACTAACCAGTTTAAAAAGAAAACTAAATGTTAGGCGGAACCAAGGGACTGCATGGTCCTCGGACTCAGTCTTATGGGGAAACTAGCTACTTAAGAACGCTAAGCGCTAGACAGAACCAAGAAACTGCATGGTCCACGGACTCAGTCCTATGGGGAAACTAGTTGCTTCAGAAAACTTAAGTGTTAGACAGAACCAAAGAACTGTGTGGTCCTCGGACTCAGTCCTGTGGGGAAGCTTTCTACTTCAAAAGAACCTTAGTGTCTACTTCGAAAATTCTGACTGTTCCTTAGGACGTGCTATAGCAACTGATACAACCCATGATTGGCAGGGATATAATGTAAGTTATAAACCATTTCATTAATAAAACTTTTCTCGGTCTAAAATTTTAAGTTACGAACCACGATTGGCAAACAAAAATGAATAATATGCAAGCAAGGAAACAGCCACGACGCAGAAAAAGAAACAAAGCTTTCATTTCATTAAGTCTAAAAGATTACACAAAAGGAGTTCCATAATGAAAGGAAAAAAGGAAGGGGTGCCTCAGTCTAGTCGCCCGCTTCGCTGGGAGGCACGGCAGGAACGGCTACCCCCTCAACAGGTGGGGCTTGGGTGTCAAGGGCGGACTCCCCGACCTGCTAGGGATTGTCCTCATCGGAGCCGCTGCCCAATTCAATTACCAGGGAGGGATCACTCCCTTGAACTGGCTCGCCAGTGGCCCCAGCATCCAAGGCCCTCTCCCCTGGAGTTGCAGGAGTTTCCACAGTGGCCTCCTCGACCTCTGAGCCACCTGTGGCAGCCTCGCGGATGGCGGGGGGGTAGTATACACCCTCCTCCTTCCACAGGGCAGAGAGGCCTCCAACCCAGCTTGTCTCAGGGTCTCGCGCCAAGTCTCAGAGCAGTAGCGCCGACATAACCCGAGGACTTGGGATTTGTATTCAGCTGCTGTCTCAGTTGCCCCTGCCTCATAGGCAGCCTCCTCAGCACCCTCCTTGCTTGCTAAGGCCTGCTCCCTTCCCCTCTCCGCTTCAAGCCTGGCCTCCTCGGCAGCAGCCTTCTCCTTCTGGAGGTCGTCTATCAGCTTTCGGGCGATCCTGAGCTGCTCGTCGGCCTCACCCAGGCGCCTCGTCTGCTCCACGGCCTGCCTCTGGGCGCCCTCAAGGCCAGATATCGCGTTGTCCCGTTCTTTGGCCATCTCCTTCAGTTGCTCCCTGGCCTTGGCAAGGTTTTCCTCGGAGGTCTTGAGGACCCGGGAGGCCTGCAAGCGCCTCTCACGCTCGGCGTCCATGGCCTTCCCATGGTCGTTGGCCGCCTCCTCCAACCTGTAAGTTGCTTGGACAGCCTGCCAAACAAAACAGGTACAAAGCAAAGTTAGCTCATAGAGAAAGGAAGGCAAAGCTAAAAACAGATAAAGCACAAGTGTCCAAAATCTTACCATCCCCAAGTATCGCTTGAGGCAGAGGAAGACCTCCCTGCTCCTCATGGCTCCAAGCTGCACCATGTCCGCACGAAGCAGTAGGCACCTCTCCACCGCGTCGGCCACATACGCGCCCTCGCCCTCTTTGAAATCCCTGAGGGAGGCGTCATCCCTCAAAGGACTCCTACGGAGCATTGGGGCGGGGAGCCATGCCTGAGCCTCAAGCTGGTCCTCGACCTGCTTGTCCTAGTCTTTGTGGCCGATCTTCAGCTGCTTTGATGGCCGCCGAGTATCGTCGCCCTCCCGCGTGGGCCTAGACTTCTCCTCCATGACCCTCTTGCCCTTATCCTTGTTCTGCTTAGGGTCGGCAAGTTCGCGCCTTGACGGAGAGGTCGTCTGAGGCGGAGAAGGGGGTAGCCGAGACTGGGATGAGCTCGACCTGGTATGGGCAGTGTGGGTCTTGGGGGGAGGAGGAGGCAGCTTCGGCTTAGACTTCCCCGGCTGTCCCTCGAGCAACTCGGACAAACTGGGTTGGGGCTTCTTTTTGTAACCCATCTTGGATCGAGAAGATGTCCCTGATTCTTGTAGTTCTGTTTCGGACAAGCGAGGATCACCCAAGTCTCCGGAGGGGTCCTCGGACTGGTGGAGTTGCTCGAAAACACTGAAGTCCTCCTCGGCAAAACCAGGGTCAGCAGTTTCCCCTTCTCTCTCTCTATCCTCTCCCACGGCCCCTAAGAATGTGTTGGAAGGGGGGGGATTGCTACTGTGACGCCTTCGGAACTGGAGGGATCCTCGGGAAACTTAAATCCTTCCTCGGTCACTTCTATCTTTGACAGCCGAGGATCGTTTGCTTTGATCACGTACTTGGGGGCCGCAAACGACTTTTGGAGCGGAGTGTACCTCAAGATCTTGTGAGCCGCCCTGACCTGGTGGTCTGCCTCGTTTTCAAAATCCGCAGACCTGAGCACCGTCTGTAGATCTTCCCTATTAACCAGGCTGAAGTTGGGCTCGAGGGTGTGCGGATCTGCAAAAAGAAAACACATCCACGTTAGTTACTAAGCAGAACAAAGAGGAATGATACGGTAAACAAGGTAGAACCTTTGAGTCCCCTCCTATTCCCACTGCCCCACCTGGTGTCCCCTCTGTTGTCGGACAGTGAAGGCCATCGTGCCACTCTCCAGACACAACGAGAAAGTCTTCGTTCATCCCCTTGTTGGACTCGGGGAGACACTGGATGAGCCGGACCCTGTCGTCCCTCGTCCTCATATAGTAGGACTTGCCCTTCAGATGTTGAAGATTGTAGCAATAATTCACATCATGATGGGTCAACCTCAGACCCATCTTCTCGTTTAGGGCGTCCACACTGCCCAGAATTCTGAACATGTTGGAGGCACATTGGGTGGGGGTTAACCGGAAGTATATAAGGTAATTCCTCATCACAGGCCCCATGGGGATCCTCATCCCCCCTTCAAGGAAGGCGATAATGGGTATCGCCACCTCGCCCGTCCGCCTCCGGAGCAACCACTCCCCATACTCACAATACCTCAAGCCCACGTTGGCCGGTATCTTGCATTTGGCAACGAATTCCTCCATCGCCTCCTCAGTAAAAACGTATTTCTTAAGTCTACCCATCCCAAACAACGCCTTAAGGGACTAAAGGGGGGAAGCGAATCAAAGAGGGAGGAAAGGAAAAGAAAAAGCTCAGAGAGGGATAGAGTGACTTACAGGAATGAGGAAGAGCTCCTCGGATTGACTTTTTATGCTGGAGGTATAGGTGGAGATTTGGCTGGACTCTGATAGAAGGCGCAAGAGCTCGTGATTGCGAATGAGAAGGGAAAAAGCGGTTCAAATGGGTATTTATACCTTAGGCGGAAGAGCCGCGCGAGTTTTCCCGCCCATAAATGCCAGGTCCATCCCCACCGTTTGATCACCATCAGCCCGTTGAACGTGGGGAGAATAAAACCGCCCGAATTTAATGCAAGGCACGACACCCACGTCGAAGCGCCAGTAACGCGCCTCGAGCAGGCGAAAAGTCCTCAACGCTGACAAAGAGCAGGACTCGATGGGGCGTGGGACAGATCCGAAGGTGTCAAAATCCTCCTCTCCGCCCGAGGATGCGGACAGCAAGATTTTGAGCGGCTATTGTGGGGCCACGAAGAGTTGGCAACCCCAGCCCACTTTGAATCAGGCCCAAAGGCCCATGCCGAGGATCACCTGGGATCCGAGGACGTGCCTTAGGTCCGAGGACAAGTCGCGAAGGTCTTGTAGTCCAAGAAGACACGCCGAGGATGGTCACATCCTCAGAAACCCGAAGTGAGGAAATACGCAAGCTGCAGTCCATCAAGGGGAATCTCCCAGGGAATCCAAGGGGCGTATGGCAGGTGCCGAGCACCGGACATGGAAGCATGGTGGAGGAGCAAGTCCCAGACGAACTGTCACCTCCACATTAAATGCCCTCAACTAATGTCCTGGCCGCATTAATGAGGATAGGACCTCTGACCAGCGCCACCTTAGGCGCCGCAACCCACAGAGAGATGGGAATGCGGCTGATAGGACAGGCACTCAAGTGGAGACCGGATTGATCGACAAATGTAGGGCTAAGATCATCTGAGAGAGGGATATATAATGTAAGAAGTCCCCCCTGAGAGGGGGATAGGAGGGGAGAACTAGGGAGAGATATATACTGTAACAGTGCATTTCCTTTGAGAGACTGTAAAACTTATTCGAATAAGATAGAAAGAACTGCTACCTCCATAATACATCTGAGAAGCCCTGTTGTGTCCCCTCAGCCCGTATTAGGACTATCACAACCCACGAATAACCATGCATGGCTGTTGCGTCCTTCACTAGGGCCTAGCTCTTGAGCCCACTCTCTACAAATTCATTGTCAGGGGCCCACCTCCGAAAAAGGAGTCCCTACAATACATTATATCATAATTACAAAATACTTATCTACTCCCACGCATCGGGTGGGTCTGTGACTAGTAATATTTAATAGGAAAAGCTAATAAAATGTATGCAGATGAGAGCATTATCTGCATTTCTCCACCTCCCTTAACCTAGCAATGAAAAAGAAAATGAATACGTTCACACACAAAGGGATGAATATCACAGAACTATCCAAAATAGCAGCAATATCAGGGTACATCTATCCATCCCAACTAGCACCATATAGAAGCTCCATAAATCGAAGTAGATGTTATACTTCTAAGGGAATTCACTCACAAACATGAGCAAACAATTTTTAACAAAATACTGGCTTTTAGAAAAAGAATTGCATGCCATATACGACTCACAGCAGCTTCCATGTAAAATAGGAGTAGAATACAATAACTTTAGCTCAAATGACCCCTCCTTACCTAACAAGAGTGGCGAAAGATGAGAGCATGACCCACTGAATACGAGTGTAACTTACAAATAAAAAACAGACAGCCAAATTGAACAAACAATACTTTAATACCAAGACCAATACATCACTGAGCCTCTACAAGAGTAACCACAAAATATTGGTTACAGGGTAGTATTCAAGATAGCAATAATCAGTTCATCTTGTTAAAATGAGATCAATCATGAGAAGAAACAATTGAGGATCCATGATGTAAGCATTTACACTAGCTGGGATCATGCAACACAATCACATAAATTAGAATCGGATGTCTCTAGAAAAAACAGAAAAGGATTTAAACTTTAGCCTAAATTAGTTGCACCCTTACACATGACTGAATGAAGTTCAAGAACAATGTGTAAACAATAAGAAAAACACAAAGCACTTACATTATTATAACAGATGCATCCAAGTCTCTCTCCCTCTTAACAATTGTCTGAGTACAAAAAAGCACTTTATTTATATTAAAACAACTCAGCATGATATATGTCACTTGCTCAAGAATACCCGACACTGTTGTTGTATTTGCTAAATTATTTATCACAAATTCATATCTGAACAAATTGTAATACACCTTTCTGTTTTCACCTAAACAACTCATGTCACACATTGCATTAACAGCAGTAAGTCTTTACTCTAGCCAAAAAATTCTCCGGCTCCTCAACAATCCACCCCTCCCCGCTGTGCGCACGCACGCTTTCTCTCTTAGCTGCACTCAAACTTGGAACAAAGCAAGTTTGAGGATGAAAAATGTAACTAACAAATAAAAAATGCAAGCAAATTAGGTCACTGTGTGATCATTATGCAATTGTGGCACTATGCACTTCCCTCTTAACCAGCTCCCACCTTTGTAACATCCAAGCTTTATCTGTATATATTCTGCAGATGGGAGGACCTTCTATATTACAGTTCAGAACTTGAACAAGAACAAGTACCAAAGCCCTTAAAATGAGTCTCTTCTCTGAGCTGTGGAATCTCGACCACAACCAAAGACTCCAATACTCGTTCATTTCATACAATTTCAGGTAGGTTGGAGTGTTTGAGCTGCATTATGCAGGTCCATTTTCAACTAAAACAAAAAGTTTGGTTCCAAAGATCTCAATTGTGCACAATTTTTCAGTTATAATAAAATTTACTTGTATATAAAAGATAGGGTTGAAATAAAGGGCAAATGTCAACTTGCCTAGCCACATAAATCCTGGTAAGAGAGTTAAAATAACAATTGTCCAATAAAAAGTCAAAGTAAGGAGTGATGGTAAAAAATGGTCCAACTAGGCCTCATGATAGATTTAGTGACTTGCAAACATGAATTCAAAACACTCTCCTAACTTACTTTCAACACAAGAAAGCTGATTGCTGGATTTGTCCACTTGGCTGACATGAATTTGACACGAGCCATTAAGATAAACAGCTTATAAAGCAAGTACTTTTGCATTTTATTTTTTATTCTGTAGAACAAAAGAAATCCATATACTTTCTGCTGCTCTTTCTTGTAGCCATCTGAACATGCAGTACATTCCAGATAGGTGCCATATGAGAGCTCTGCAAATCAAAATAACATAAAAATTCTGCAAGTACTGAGAGAATTTCTCACAAACATGTTAAACAGAAAATTGTTATGTATCTTGGAATGCACACAAATTATGAGACTTCACCATAGTTTCAATATATATTCAGTGTAACCAACTTGAACTAGCAATATCAGTCTCAAAATTGCATGCACCAACATCACAACACCATCCAGTAATACAATTGCATACAAAGAGCATGTATCAGGGAGCTAGATGTCTTTTTTATAGCAACAAAAATGAAAGGAATTAAATTTCTGTGACAAAATTTCCACAGATAAATTATATTTTAGTTACAAAATTTCAGCCATGGAACCATTTGCTGAATTATGCCCATTTATTAAGCAAGAACAGATCACAATAGCCTAGCAGATGATTATGCATTTTTGAACTTGAGCTACAATGTTCAAACAAATAAAAGATAACTCACATTACCAACAAAAAAATAATATGGGTTAATTGCAATCTTGGAGCACAACTAAAGCAAGTAGTTTAACAGGGTTATTCTCTTCTCATTTTGAAGAATCCAATGATCCCTTGTATAACTTCATCAGCTCAGAAGCCTTGTCCTCATGAATCATAACAAACTTCTGCAAAAATGTCCTTTCAGGGCACTCAAAATACACATGCATTTTAAAATTCTTCTTCACCAAACCTTTTGATAGCAAAACTTGAAGAACCAAACCCCTAGGAATCAATCTCTTTTCCAAGCTCAAAGAAAAAAGCAATGAGTGTTTCTTAATGAGGGAAGACTCCATACCCATCTTGTTGACAAGAAAATCCATTACCCTCACAAGCTTTTCCTCAGACACCGTCATACAACATGGATGGCTTCTAAATGCCATAGAAACCTCATCCTCAGTCCAACCCCATTTCTTATAAACATTGAGCTTCCTTTCCCACGTCGATTTGCTCATTGACCGCACTGCATGTACTGCCTTGGCAAACTTCATCGTCGAAGGATTAAATCCCATTTCTTTTACTTCCTCCACAGCCTCTCTAAACAGAACAGGACGAGCACTGAATACTCTTGGCTGGTTTTTAAATATAGAAATAATATTGGACTCGGGCATTCCGTTCTCTCTCAATGTATTAATATTGGGCACCACATTAGTTTCAAGTGAATATGTTAACATACCCGAACGTCGTTGTAAAGCTTGAAGAGTCTTATCCTCAGACTGAAGTAAGCTTTTAAACAAATCAAAGGAAGGGATAGTTTGTTTCTCTAAGCTTCTTCTAAAAAGATCAGGGAACCCAGTAAACATTTTTGCAATGTCAGGACTTGGAATCCCTTTAGAGGAAAAGAATTCCAATTTGGGCAAAAGGGCTTTCTGAGGATTATATTTGAGCAGTACTGGGCGTCTTCTAACAAGGTTCGAGATCTGGGTTTGAGAGAACCCATGGTTCTTCAAAAACTTGACCACAGCATCTGCTTTTTCTGGGTTTTCGAAATGAACATATTTGGAAGCTGATAAAGCAGCTTCTGGTGTGAACCCAAGTGAGTTTATGAGGTAAGAGACAGCAAATGGTTGCTGACTTGAAGTGCTGGAGACATAGTATTTCAAAGATAAAGATGGGTTTTGAAGAAAACCCAGTTTGTGAATTGGTGTTGGAGATCTACTAGTAATGTGTTTCTCACCGTTTAGAATGGTTTTGCAGAGACAATTAATCATGGGTATTGAAAAACGCACCTGTTTAGTTGTGTAGAAGCAATGACTTCTGTGCCTGACTGAATTTTTGAACTCCACAAAGTAGTAGAAAAACTGAAAAAAAAAAAAAAGGGAGCTGGGAAGGGATTTTAACTAAAGCCCTCTTGAGGAATTGAGAAGAGGTTTATGGTTTTTTGACAAAGAACACGCAGAACCGACGTCGTTTGTGACCTATGCTGTGTAAAGAACTCCCAATATTGAGTTTGAATGAATTCTCTAATTCTTTTTCTATTTATATAATTTGTTATGTTATTTATAATTAACTGATTTTTTAGAGTTTTAAAAGTAGGGAATAAAAAACAAAACTTTAAAGGACAAAATTGAAGACATGTTAAACTTAGAGGGAGTAATTAAGTCCTTTTTTTAAGAAAAAAAACTTTCAAAGAAATACTCAAATTTTCAGATATTAAATTAAGATAAAAAAAAAAAATATATATATATATATATACACACAATTTGGTATATTCAATGTACACAATTATTTAAAAAATGTACATAATTATGTACACAGTTTTTCAAAAAATATACATAATATGGTACATTAAACTTACTCAAATTTTTAAATAATGTATATAATTCTATATATTCAATTTACAAAAAAATTTAAAGAATGTGCACAATTCAATTTATTCAATATATATAATTTTTCAATTCTATAAATACTATGTACGCAGTATTTAATATAATGTGCACAATTATAATCAACAGACACAATCTTTCAAAAATATATACACAATTTAAATTCAATGTAAACAATTTTATATATTTAATTCACATTATTTTTCAAAGAATATACACAATTTTATACATTTTAAGGACTCAAATTTTTAAAATAAGTTACATCATTTTGTTTTTTCAACGTATATAATATTTCAAAGAATTTACAAAAAATTTCAATATTATATATTCAATATACATATTTTCTCAAAAAATTGACACAATTTTGTACATTCAACATACTCAAGTTTCAAAAAAATATACATAATGTTGTACATTCGACATATACATTTTTTTTCAAAAAAATGTACTCAAGTTTTAATTTTCTTACATTCAATGAATATAATTTTTCAATGAATATTCACAATTTGGTACATTTATTATACATAATTTAAAAAAAAAAAAAAATACATGAGTCTGTATATTTGATACATACAATTTTTCCAAAAATATACACAATTATGCATATTCAACTACAAAAAATTTTAAAGAACGTACAAAATTTTGTATATTCAATTTATACAAATTTTCAATTATATACATTCAAGGTATACAATTTTTCAAAGAATATTACATTCAATGGACATAAGTTTTCAAAGAATATGTACAATTTTTTACAATCAATGTACACAATTTTTAAATAATATAAACAATTCTATATATTCAATGTAAACAAATTTTTGAAAAAAAATGTACACAATAGAGATATGAATAATTAGTTGGTCATTACATTGTTAAAAATTGAAGTTCAATCATGAGAAGAAATTGAGGATCCAAAATGTCCGCATTTACGATAGCTAAGATCATGCAATACAATCAAAACAATTAGACCGAGTAAACATTCACACAAATTAGAAAGGGATATCTCCAGCAAGCCAATACAAGAAAAGAAAAAATAATAGGAATCAAACATTAGCCTAAATTAGTTGTGTCCTTGGACATGACTGAGTAATTAAAGGAACAATGGGATCAATTAATACAACAAGAGAAACATAAAGCACTTGGATCCACGATTTAAACAATTCTTAATAGCTGTATCCAAGGATCTCTCCCTCTAAACAATTTTCTAAAGAGAAGTAAGCACTTCATTAGTTCAAAAAAATCACAGCACTGTTTTTGTATATGCTAACTTATTTAGCACAAATTTCTCTCTATTAGCTGTAGTCAGACTTGGACTAAAGCAAGTTGAGGATGAAGAATTCAAAGAGATTCTTAAGTAACAATAAGGAGATGCAAAGAGAATTGGGTTCACTGTGATCATTATGAAATTGTTGCAATATGCACTTCGCTCTTAACTGGCTCCCAATTTTGTAATATCCATGTTTTACATTCTACAGATGGGGAACTTCCTATTTAATAATTCACAAACTTGAACAAGTTTTCATTACCCTCAAACATAGCAGTCATACTGAAATCATTGGATAAAATTGAAGCCCTTAGAATGACTCTTCTTCGAGCTCTAGGTTTTCAGCCACAACCAAAGTCTCCCATACTGTTTCATTACTATTTCCGGTAGATTGGAATGCTTGAGTCGCATTATGCAGGTGTTCCAACAAGGGTTTGAATTGTGTAGAATCTTCCACTCGAAATAAAAGTTAGCTGTATATAAAAGATGGGGTTAAAATTTTATAAAAGGGCCTAATGACAACTTGCCTAGCAGCACATATCCTAGTAGAGTGTAAGATTGTAATAAAAAACTGTCCAATTGAAAGCCGAAGTATGTGATGGCAAATCTTGGCCCAGCTAGACCTCTTGAATGATTGAGTAATTTGCAAATATGAATTTAAAACCCTCTCCAAACTTACTTTCACCCCAAGAAAGCTGGTTGCTGGATTTTTCCACTTGGTTGAGATGGTTTTGACTCTAGGCATTAAGATAAACAGTTTACAAAGCAGGAACTTTTGCAAAACTTTTTTTCTCTTCTATACAACAAAAGAAATCCATGCACTTGGTGCTGCTCTTTCTTTTAGCCGTTTGAACAAGCAGTGCATTCCAGATAGGCACCCCGTAAGTGCTCTAAAATCAAAACAATGTAACAACTCTCTAAATCCTGATAGAATTTGCTCATAAACATTTAAAACAGAATGCAGCTAGGTAATTTGGAATGCACAAAATATATAAGACTTGAGACTTCACCATAGTTTTATTATAAACTCAGTATAACCAAAATGAACAAGCAAAATCTGTCTTGCAGTTGCATGCACCAACATTACAACACCATCAAGTAATACGATTGCATAAAAAGATCATGTTCAAGGAAATAGATGCCTTTTTATGGAGAAAAAAAAAAAGATGAAAGAAATGAAAATTCACTAACAAAAGCTCCACAGATAATTCATATTTTTAGTTACAAAAGTTCAGCAATAGAATTAGTTGCAGAGTTATTCCCATGAATAAAGCAATAACAGATCACAATAGCATAGCAGATGATTATGCATCTTGTTCTGGAACTCAGGCTTCCATGGTCAGACAAATAAAAGAGAATTCATATTAGAAGTAAAAAGAAAATGGATTAATTGCAATCTTGGAGCTCAACTAAAGTAAGTAATCCAACAAGGTTAGTCTCTTCTCATTATGAGGAATCCATTTTTTCCTTGTATAGCTTCAACAGCTCAGAAGCTTCCTCCTTATGAGGCATAATATACTTCTGCACAAATGTCCTTTCAGGACACTCAAACAACAGGTATATATTGAAGTTCTTCTTCACCAAACCCTTTGATAACAAACCTTGAAAAACAAAACCCCTAGGAATCAACCGCTTTTCCAAGCTCAAAGAAACAAGTCCTGGGCGTTTGATAAAGAGGGAAGAATCCATACCCATCTTGCTGACAAGAAAATCCATTACCCGCACAATCTTATCCTCAGACGCCATCATACACCACGGATGCCTTCCAAATGCCAAAAAGATATCATTCTCAGACAAACCCCATTTCTTATAAACATCAACCTTTCTTTCCCATGTTGATTTGCTCATAGCCCGCAATGCAAATACTGCCAGAGCAAACTTCAACCTGGAAGGATTGAATCCCATTTCCTTTACTTCCTCCACAATCTCTCTAAACCGAACTGGATTGACCACGAATGCTCTAGGCTGGTAGTGAAGTAGAGTGACAATATTCGACTCAGGCACTCCATTCTCTCTCAATGTATTAATATTTGGTGCCACAAGAGTTTCAACATTACATTTTAGCATACCCGTAAATCGTTTTATTGCTTCAATGGTCTTAGCCTCAGACTGAAGCAAATTTTTAAGGAAATCGAAAGAAGGGATAATCTGTTTCTCTAAGCTTGTTTTTAAAAGAGCAGGGTACCCAGAAAACAGTTTTGCAAGGTCAGGGCTTGGAATGCCTTTAGAGGAAAAGAAATCAATTTTGGGCAAAAGGGTTTTGTTAGGATCAGATATAAGCACTGATGGGAGTCTTCTAACGAGGTTTGTGATCTGGGTTTGAGAGAACCCATGGTTCTTGAAAAAGCTAACCACAATATCAGCTTTTTCTGGGGTTTCGAAATGAACATATTTGGAAGCTGATAGAGCAGCTTCCGGTGAGAACCCAAGTGTTTTTATGAGGTATGAGACAGCAAATGGTTGTTCATTTGTTGTAGTGCTTGAAATGTATTTCAAAGATAAAGATGAGTTTTGGTCAAAACCCAGTCTATGAATTGGGGGTAGAGCTCTGACAGTGAGTTTACCATCTAGAATGGTTTTGCAGAAATAATAAAACATGGGTTTTGAAGATTGAAAATTCAAGGAGTGAGTGAGAGAGGAAACTAACCTATTCTTCGGAGGCAAAATCTTGTGTGACTTTCAGCGAATTTTTGGACTCCACCAGGCACCAGTAGATTTGGGAAGGAAGAAATCAAAACCCTCGCGTCTGGTTACAGAGGGGTTTAATAAATTTATCATTTATCACTCGGCTTTCTTTTTCTTCCTTTCTTAAAAATAAAAAAAAAAAATTATAACAGGTTTCTATTCTTTTAATTATTTCAAAACATTGCTATTATTATTTTGAGGGAGTTTCACATCCTATTGCTTTTGCTCTTAATGATAATTATTTACCATTAGATCAAGTCATTAATTAAATTTTTGTGTAGACAGAGATTGATCATCAAATTTCTTATTCAATTATTAGAAAATTTTGATTAATAATGATTCAGCAAAATAACTAGGCCAAATTAAAGACATAAGCATAAACAGAAAAAATTTTAATCACTCAAAAAATTCTATTCCCACATAAAATCACATAAAAAAGAAAACAAAATTCTCAATATAAAATGTTGTATAATATAAAGGTAAAAAAATTCAAATTCTATAAAATTAAGAAATATTTTCTATTTTAAAAAATAAGAAATTCTGAGGGGGCACATGTTGAGGAACTAGTATATACTATTGAAATAAAACATGCGGGCCTAAAGAATTTTTGTGATTGGTGAAACTTAAAAAAAAAAAAAAAAAATAGTTATTTACTTGTAATAAATATATATATATATATATATATATAGCTTATAACCATGAGTGACAACAGTGTCCGTTTGGAATTAGATTATAAGCTACCCTTTAGCTCTTTTTTTTTTTTTTTTTTTTTTTTTTTGCTACATTACTTTTAGCAAAATATTAATCAGCTTATTTTGAGTATAATTAAGAGGTGCAAAGAATTTTTTATGGGGTTTCTTGAATGGGTGGCTGATTGTTATTGTTTAGGGGTTGGGATTTGATGGATTTGAGTGTATGAGACAGAGAGATTGGATTTATTTTTTTTAAAAGAAAGTATATATATTAAAATAAAATAAAAACTATAAATGACACCCTCTAAATTTTACAAGTGGATTTTTTCAATTTCATCTCATGGTTTTATCAAGTAGACTATTGATACATCTACCAAAACACTATAATTTTATTTATATATTTTTTAAAACATAACCAATTATTTTAAAAACCACCATCATCATCTTTTTCTTCTTTTTTCATTGTCTTGACCTAGCCCTCAGCCCACCCCTGAAGTCCAAATTTATTATTACGCGTAACAATTATATGTAATACCCTTTTCATATAAAGTTATACATCATAAGTATGGAACCCACTCTCACGTGAAATGGAGATTTGTATGCAAATGTTATACAAATATTTATTAAATAAGTATGGTACCAAATGTTGAGCTATTCAGAGGTAGCGTATTTATAAAATTAGTGTAGCTAAAATGAAAATGAAAAGATGAATAAATGAAACTACACAAAAAAGATAGGATGTAAAACAAGAAAATCCGCTTAAAGATAGAGGTAGCCCCTATTAATGAAAACGAGGGAAAGTCACTTAAGATGGTTCGATCATGTTCAAATAGGAGTAATTAATGAACGAGTAAGAAAAATTAATTTGGTCCAACTTGAGAGAGAAAAATATAAAAAATATGAAAAGCTAATTGTGAGATGCAAACAGAAATTCAAAACCCTTTCCCAACTTACTTTCACCCCCAAGAAAGCTAATTGTGAGATTTGTCCACTTGGCTGACATGGTTTTGACTCGAACCATTTAGAATCTAAGATATTATTTTTGCAATTTTTTTCTTCCCTATAACAAAAGAAATCCATGCGCTTTGTGCTGCTCTTTCTTGTAGCCATCTGAACAAGTGATGCATTCAAGATAAGCACCATGCGAGAGCTCTGCAAATCAAAACACCATAAAAATTCTGCAAATCCTGAGAGAATTTGCTCACAAGCATGTTAAACAGAATGCTGCTAGGTATAGGTATATCCAAATGCACACAATAAATGAGACTTGACTAGCTCACAATAGTTTCAACATATACTCAATATAACCAAATTGAACCAACAATATCAGTCTCACAATTAAATGCCTTCTGTATGGCAACAAGATTATAGAAATCAAAATTTCAGTGACAAAATTTCCACAGAAAAAATCATGCTTTAGTTACAAAAGTTCAGAAATTGAATTAATTGCAGAGTAATGCCTATGAATAAGGCATGAATATATTGCAATAGCATAGCAGATCACCATGCATCACGCTCTAAAACTCATGCTTTTATGGTCAACAAATAAAAGAGAATTCACATAAGAAATTTAAATTAATAAAAACAAACAAAAAACTAGATATGGATTAATTGTAATCTTGGAGAGCAACTAAGCATGTAATCCAACAAGGCCATTCTCTTCTCATTTCGAAGAAGCCAATTTTTCCTTGTATAACTTCGACAGCTCAGAAGCTTCCTCCTTATGAGGCATAACAAACTTCTGCAGAAATATCTTTTCAGGACACTTAAACAATGTATGCATTTTGAAATCCTTCTTCACCAAACCTTTTGATAGCAAAACTTGAAAAACCAAACCCCTAGGAATCAATCGCTTTTCCAAACTGAAATTAACGAGTTCAGGGTTTTTGATAAGGAGGGACGACTCCATACCCATACTGTTGACATAAAAATCCATTACCCTCATAATTTTATCCTCAGACGCCATCATACACCACTGATGCCTTCTAAATGCCAACGAAATCTCATCTTCAGACCAACCCCATTTCTTATAAACATTGACCTTCCTTTTCCATGTTGATTTGCTCATAGCCCGCAATGTAAATACTGCCAGAGCAAACTTCAACCTCGAAGGATTGAATCCCATTTCCTTTACTTCCTCCACAATCTCTCTAAACCGAACCGGGTTGATGTTAAGTGCATTAGGCTGGCATTGAAGTAGAGTAATAATATTCGACTCAGAAACTCCATTCTCTCGAAATATATTAATATTGGGTGCCACACAAGTTTCAATATTTCGTTGAAGCATACCCGGAAATCGTTTTATAGCTTCAAGGGTCTTAGCCTCAGATTGAAGCAAATTTTTATAAAAATCAAAGGAAGGGATAATTTGTTTCTCTAAGCTCGATTGAAAAAGAAAAGGGTACCCAGAGAATATTGTTGCAAGTTCAGGGCTAGGAATGCCTTTAGAGGAAAAGAAGTCAATTTTGGGCAAAAGGGTTTTGTCAGGATCAGATAAAAGCACTGATGGGAGTCTTCTAACGAGTTTCGAGATCTGGGTTTGAGAGAACCCATGGTTCTTGAAAAAACTAACCACAGATTCTGCTTTCTCTGGGGTTTCGAAATGAACATATCTGGAAGCTGATACAGCAGCTTCTTGTGAGAACCCAAGTGTGTTTATAAGGTATGAGACTGAAAATGGTTGTTGATTTTTTATAGTGGTCGAGCTGTAGTCGTATTTCAAAGATAAAGATAAAGATGGGTTTAGAAGAAAACCCAGTTTGTGAATTGGTGGTGGAGATCTAGTAATGTGTTTCCCACCATTTCGAATGGTTTTGCAGAAATGATAAAACATGGGTTTTGAAAATTGAATTCAAAGAGTGAGAGAAGGAACTCGCCTATTCTTCGGAGGAGGCAAAATCTTCTGTGACTTCAGCGAATTTTTGAACTCCACCAGTAGAAATGGGAAGGAAGAAAACCCTCGCGTCTGGTTGCAGAGGGGTTTAACGGATCTGTCACTCCGGTTTTTTTTTTTTTTTTTTTTTTTTAATACAATTTTGAATTTTCTACTTTATTTTATAAAATTAATGTTACTATTATTATTATTTTGATAAGAGTTACTATTATTATTGTTGTTAATTTATTAGGGTCTGTTTGGATATAACTGAAAATTAAAAAATACTGTAGTAAAATAATTTTTAAATGTATACATAGTCCCCTAAAACCTATTTTTAATAAAAAAATTGTGAAATTTGTGAGCCCTATGACTAAAAAGTTATTAAAAAATGATTGAAAAAATTTCTGTGTATATACTGTATGTGCACTGGTCATGCCCCTAAAGTTAACAATCACGGCATATGAAAAAAAAAATGTTACTTGAGTTTACTCACTCAACGTTGGCTTCGTTAACTTTTGTTACGTACCATTGTTAAAAAAAATGGTTTAAAATGTTTTTTTTTAATCAATTTTTATGTAACCTTCATTCCATGAATATTTATTTCCTTTCAAAAATTCATGGATAAAATTTTATTTTGATTCTTAAACTTAACTAAAAATTTTTCTTTCATTTCTAAATTTTTAAAAAGTTCATTTTTTGTCTCCTAATTTTTTAAAAATTCATCTTTCATTCCTAAATTATTGAAAATGTTTTACTTTCTATTCCTAAACTAATTTTTTTTTTTAAAGATCTTTTTTCATTCCTAAATTATTGAAAATTTTTATTTTTTTAATCTCTATTTTTGTCTCTAAACTATTAAAAAAAACTGCTTACAAAGTTTAAAGATTGAAAAAAAGCCTTTTTAAGTTTATGGGGAAAAAAAATTTGATAAATTTTAGGGACCAAAATAGTATTTTACCTAAAATACAAATTTTCCTTTTCTTTTTGAATGAGAAAATAACGAACTAAATGATAATTAATTTAAAATTTTAAAAATAAACATTGATTATTTGTCAAATGCATGTATTTGCCTATAAAATTTTACTAACAATACATGTTACAATTACTTGCAAAAAAAAAAAATTCCAAAGTTAAAATTTATAAAATTATACCTTAGATCAACTCCCACACCGGTCACACAAAAATCTCTGCTAAAAGTTCCCATACTGATTTATTTCATACTATTTCAAGGCAGGTTGGCATGTTTGAGTTGCATCATGCACCATTTCAAGAAAAGCACAAAGTTTTGTTGCAAAGAGGATCTCAACATTATGCATCATTTCAAGTAGAATACAAAGTTTTGTTGCAAAGAAGATATAAATTTTGTGCAGAATTTTACACTCATAATAAAATTTATCTGTATATAAAAGATGGAGTTCAAATAATCAAAATGCCTAATGCCAACAAGTCTAACTGCACAATTCCTAACAACTGTCCAATTAAAAGTCAAAGCGAATTGTGATAGCACAATGGGCCTCATGACAGATTTAGTGACTTGCAAACAGAAATTCAAAACTCACTCCCAAGTTGCCAACTTACTTTCACCCCCATGAAAAGCTAATTGTGGGATTTGTCCACTTGATGGCTTTGACTCGAGCCATTAAGACAGTCTTTTTGCAATTTTTTTCTTCTCCATATCAAAAGAAATCCATGCACTTTGTGGTGCTCTTTCTTGCAGCCATCTAAACAAGTGAAGCATTCAAGATAGGCACCACATAAGAGTTCTGCAAGTCAAAACAACATAACAATTCTGCAAATGCGGGGGGGCATTTGCTTACAAACATGTTAAACGGAATGCTGCTAGTTATATGTATATCAAAATGCACACAATATATGAGACTTCACCATAGTTTCAATATATACTTAATATAACCAAATTGAACCAACAATAACAGTGTCATAGTTGAATGCACCAACACTACAACACCATCAGACCAATTGCATAAAAAGAGCATGTATAAGTGAGGTAAATTCCTTCACGGCAACAAGATGATAGAAATCAAACTCAGTGACAAAAGTTCCCACAGAAAAAATCATATTTTAGTTACAAAAGTTTTGCAATAGAATTAGTTAAAGAGTTATGCCTGTGTATAAAGCAAGAATAGATCACAATAGCACAGCAGATGATTATGCATCACGTTCTGGAACTCAAGCTTCAATGATCAACAAATAAAAGAGAATTCACATAAGAAATTGTTGGAGCATTTTAATATTAAATGATTAAAATAAATAAATGTTATAACATAAATGTAAAGATGTGGGAGATGAGGAGTTAGTGAAAAAATGTTTAATCCCACATTGAAAATGAGAGAGACTATTTCATTCTTTTAAATTGTGGTGATTAATGGGCTAAAATGTATTGACTCAGATATTGGACTAGATACGTGTGCAAGAAGGAGGTGAAAAGTGGAGACTCATTCAAACTCAATCCAAGTTACTGCAATTGCAATATAAGTCCATTCTTTTCTCATTTCACAAACAAAAAATGTTAATAATATTTAGAAGTATTTTCAGTTTCTATTTGTGTTATTTCTATTATTATTGTAATTGCACCAACAGAAATTAAAAAACAAAAAAACAAAATGTGTATTAATTGCTATTTTGGAGCTCAACCAAAGCAAGTAATCCGATAAGTCCATTCTTTTCTCATTTTTAAGAATCCAATTTTTCCTTGTATAGCATCAACAACTCAGAAGCATCCTCCTTATGAGGCATAACAAACTTCTGCAGAAATGTTTTTTCAGGACAGACAAACAATAAATGCATTTAAGCATCCTTCTTCACCAAACCTTTTGATAACAAAACTTGAAAAACAAAACCTCAATCGCTTTTGCAAACTATGAGAAATAAGTACTGGGTATTTGTTTATGACGGAAGACTCCATACCCATCTTGTTGTCAAGAAAATCCATTACCCTCATAATCTTGTCCTCAGACACCGCCATACACCACAGATTTCTTCTAAAGGCCAAACAAAGCTCATCCCCAGACAAACCCCATTTCTGATCAACATTGACCTTCCTTTCCCATGTCAATTTGTTCATAGCCTGCAACACATTTAATACCTTGGCAGCATTTGGCAAGCTTCATCGTCGAAGGATTGAACCCCATTTCCTTTACTTCCCCCACTAACTCTCTAAACAGAACCAGATTCACAAAGGATGCTCTTGGCTACGTTTGAAGTAGAGTAATAATATTCGACCCAAGCACTGCATTCTCTCTAAATATATTAACATTGGGTGCCACGTTGAAGCAAACCCGGAGATCATTTTATAGCTTCTAGAGCCTTAGCCTCAGACTGAAGCAAATTTTTAAAGAAATCAAAGGAAGGGATAATTTGTTTCTCTAAGCTCGTCTGTAAAAGAAAAGGGAACCCAGAAAAAAGTTTTGCAAGGTAAGTGTTAACAATATAAAGTGAAAGGGAATGATTGAATAGTCTGTATATTAATGTGTAAAACAATGTACAAAAAAGAGCCTTATATAGGCTAGGTATGTGTGCAGTACAAGTAATATAAGTGTAGTACAAGTAATATACTAGGCTAAGCCCAATGGGCTAATCTATACACTAACATCCCCCCTCAAACTCGAGGTAGCAAGGAGGAAGCCAACTAGAGTTTGGATATAAGATCTCGAAGACGACCAGGTGGGTGAGACTTGGTGAAAATATCAGCAAGCTGGTCAGCAGATGAGATGGAGAACAACTTAAGATTGCCTTTTTTGAGATGCTAGCGAGTGATGTGGCAGTCGATCTCAATGTGCTTGGTGCGTTCGTGGAAGACATCATTATGAGCAATGTAGATAGCACTACGATTGTCACAATAAAGAGGAGTAGCAGTGGGCTGTGAAGCATCCATGTCAGCCAAGAGCCAGCGAAGCCAGACAAGCTCGCAGATGGTGTCCGCAAGGGCACGATACTCAGCCTCAGTACTGGAACGGGAAACAACATCCTGCTTTTTGCTACGCCATGAAACAAGAGAAGTCCCCAACAAGAAACAAAAACCTGTGATAAAGCATCGATCAGTCGGATCACCTATCCAGTCTGCATCTGAATAAGCATGAAGCTCAAGAGAAGACCGAGAGGAGTAGTGTAGACCATGATAAAGTGTACCCTTGGCATATCGGAGAATTCGAAGAACAGCAGCATAGTGGACAGAACGAGGGGCATCCATGAATTTACTAACCATACCCACGGCATGTGAAATATCTGGAAGAGTAACAGTGAAATAGATCAGACTACCAACCAACTGACGATAGCGAGTAGTATCAGATATAGGTTCACTATCCAAGGGTGTGAGTTTTGCATTGTATTCCAAAGGAGTGGAAACAGTCTTGTTATCAGTGATATTGGCTTTGGAGATAAAATCAGAAGCATATTTAGCTTGGGAAAGATAGTATCCATCAGAGGATGAGGTAACCTCAAGCCCAAGAAAATAGCTGAAAGTACCCAAATCTTTCATCTCAAAATGCTGACTAAGAAAGTGCTGGAGAGAGCGGATACCTCCAGAATCATCTCCAGTAATAATCATATCATCAACATAGAGAAGAATAAGAGTGATACCAGCAGAGGATCTTCGGATGAAGAGAGCAGTATCATGAGGACTCGAAGTGAAACCCTACTGAGCAACAACTGAGTTGAACTTTTCAAACCAAGCTCGAGGAGCCTGCTTGAGGCTATAAAGAGCACGGCGAAGGCGACAAACTTGACTGCCTGAATGTGGATAGCCAGGGGGTGGTTGCATGTACACTTCTTCTTGAAGGTCTCCATTGAGGAAAGCATTCTTCACATCCATTTGATAAAGAGGCCAATGGCGAATAGAAGCCATAGCAATGAGACATCTGACAGATGTAAGGCAAGCAACAGGAGCAAATGTTTCCTCATAGTCAATGCCATACTCTTGGGTAAAGCCCTTGGTAACTAGGCGAGCCTTGTATCGTTCAACAGATCCATCAGCTTTGGTCTTGATCTTGTAAACCCACCTACAACCTACTATAGACTGACTAGGAGGCAAATCAACCATATCCCAAGTGTGATTTTTATGAAGGGCATCTAGTTCATCATTCATAGCTTGCTGCTAAAGATGGTTAATATGGGCCTCACGATAGGTGTGAGGTTCATAGAGGGTGTCAAGGGCAAAAGAACAGTGATAATCAAAGAGATAAGGGGGAAGAATGCTTACCCGAGTGGAATGACGAAGTTCAGGACTATCAGGAGACTCAGGAGAGGGTGGTGCCATAGGATCCAAGACAGACGGGTCATATGCCGGGGACAGAACCGGAAATGAGTCGTCTGGAGAGGCAGCTGATGTTGAAGAGTCCTTCACAAGTTCAGGATAGAGAGGAAGGAAAAGATCAGTAAAAATGGGAGACTCAGAGGAAGAGGATGTAGAAAACTGCTGAAGTCTCGTGAAAGGACGATGTTCCCAAAACTCAACATGACGGGAGACACGAAGACGATGAGATATAGGATCATAGCAGCGAAACCCCTTTTGAGATACACCATAACCAAGGAAACAACAGAGACGAGCATAAGGTTGGAGCTTTGTTCGTTCATAAGGAGGAAGAGAGATAAAGCAAGCACAACCAAAAACCCGAAGAGAGGAGAAGTCAAGGGTTTGACCATAGAGGAGCTCAAATGGTGATTTGTTGTGTGTAGTTGGTGAAGGGATACGATTAATGGTGTATACAGCAGTGAGTGCAGCCTCACCCCAAAAGCGCTTAGGAAGAGAGGCAGAAATGAGAAGGGTACGGACAACATTAAGAATGTGACGATGTTTTCGTTCTGCACGACCATTTTGTTGAGAGGTGTAAGGACAAGACCGCTGAGTAAGTGTACCATGATTGTCTGAAAAGGATAGGAAAGATTTATCATTATATTCTTGAGCATTATCTGATCGAAAAACTTTGACGGTGCGATTGAAATGTGTTTCAATCATTTTATGAAATGTTTGGTAAATAGACATAAGTTCAGACCTATGGTGAAACAGATAAATCCAAGTATATCGAGAATAATCATCCACAAATATGACAAAGTATCTAGATCTCCCTTTAGTAGGAACAAGTGTAGGACCCCAAATATCAGAATGTATAAGATTAAAAGGTGCAGAAGAAAATGAGTCACTATTATTAAAGGGTAATTTTGTTTGTTTGCCAAAATGACAGGAAGTACAATCAAATTTTTGAAACTGAATTGAACCTAAATGACCTTGAGAAGCTAACAACTGAAAACAAGATAAGGATGGATGACCAAGACGAGCATGCCATAAATCAGGTGAGGAGGTGGCAGTGGTAGCAGCTGCAAAACTAACTTGTGAAGGAATCTTCAAGTCATGAACCTCAAACATGCGACCAACCTTACGGCCCGTCCTAAGCACTTGACCCGTCTGGGGATCCTGCACATCCACACCATGATTAGTAAATAGAAGATCTACGCCTAATTCACAAAGTTGACCAACAGAAAGCAAATTGAGGGATAACTTTGGGATATGAAAAGTGTCACTAAGGGATAAACAAGGAGAAGAGATTCTTCCTTTATGACTAACAGGCATAGGAGTTCCATCAGCAGTGTAAATGGTGACTGGATGTTCTAAGGGTGCCTTATCAAAAAATTGAGATTCATCAGGAGTCATATGGTTACAACATGCAGTATCAAAAAACTAAGGTTGTTTACCTGAGGAGACAGAAAGGGCAGTGGAAGTGTGGGATAAAACCTGTTGAACAACTGCCTCAATATCAGCCGTAGTAAGTGAGGAAGCCAAAGATGGACCTGTAGGAACCGATGGATTGGAAGGACATACAGCAACTGCCCGAGGAAGAGAAGCTTTATTCTGCTCTTGTATAAATTTCTGCAGTTTGCGACAAACTGAGATGTCATGGCCTTTAGCACGGCAAAACTCGCTGCGAGTACCTTTGGAAGACTGAGAGGTGGAACGCCCAGAGTTTATTCATGGAGGAGCAGTGAATGCAGCAATGGGAGGCTGTGGAGATGGTGTAGCCAATACATGATCAGATGATGACATGTGATAAGCAGGCCGGCGGTTTTCCTTAGAGATGAGCTCCTTGACTGTAGCATCAAGAGAAGGAGTAGGAGACCGGCTAAGCAGGGAAGCCCTAGTAGGCTCAAAATCCTTTCGCAAACCCATCGTAAAGTGCATAAATTTACGACGATCTCGATATTTGACAAAGAGCTCAATGTCCTTAGAACACACTAGTGGAGGATCTGCAGCAGAGAGTTGTTCCCACATAGTAGAAGTCTGAAAATAAAAATCAGAAATGGACTGACCTGTCTCTTGGCGCATTTGATAAAGTTTTGATTCAATGTGGAACTCCAAGCTTGAATTATTAGTACAATTATAGCGATTGGCCATAAATTTTCAAGCAGCCTCAGCAGTCTCAAGACGAGGAAGAAGATTATGAATGGAGGGAATAGAGGTATTGATAAACCAAGACAAGATTTTACTCTGAATACTCTCCCATTCCTCTAGGTGGTCTTCATAATCATCTGGTGTAGTCTTGGAAGATTCTTCAGCAGCTGTGGTTTTGGACTTAGGGTTTGGTACTGGCTTAGGAATTGAACCAGTCACATATCTCCACAGTTTACGACCCTTGAGAAAGACAGTCATATTCTGAGAACATGCATGATAGCTAGTAGGACCATCCAACATAATGGTGATAGGACGTATGATGTCTCGTTCATTTTGTTGAGCCATAATGAAGAAAACAACCAAAAAATGAGATTTAGAGACCTCAACTGCAGAAACGGAGCCCAAAATCGGAATCTACGCGAAAAATTGAGCAAGACAAGTCCTGTTGAAATTTTTTGACTTTGGTCAAAGTCAATGGTGCTAAGGCTGACGTGTGATGCTGACGTGGCGATAACGTGCTAGGGCTGATGTGGCACTCAGAGGAGCTGGGCGCGTAAAGGCGCGTGGCGCGTGGGTGGAGTACGTCAGGTGCGTGAGGCTTCATGGCAGCACGTGTAGCGCGTCTTCGACAGCCAAAAACTTTGGGAGGCGCGTGTGGGCGCGTGAGAGCTCCTTTGGGGCAGTTTCTGGTTGGGTTTTGATCGGGAAGTCTTTTCTATTACATCGTATCTGTGGTTCGACGATTTGATTAATGAATAGACTAGATTCGAGATGTAATGGTTGGGTGTGACGGCAGTGACTCGCTTCTTACGGTGGCTATCGGTGAAGGCGAGGGCAGCAGAAGAACGTCGGAAAATACCACCAGGTCAGAGCAATGGCTCTGATACCATGTTAACAATATAAAGTGAAAAAGAATGACTGAACAGTCTGTATATTAATGTGTAAAATAATGTACAAAAGAGAGCCTTATATAGGTTAGGTATGTGTACAGTACAAGTAATATAAGTGTAGTACAAGTAATATACTAGGCTAAGCCCTATGGGCTAATCTATACACTAACAGTAAGGGCTTGGAATGCCTTTAGAGGAAAAGAAATCAACTTAGGGCAAATTGGTTTTGTTAGAATCAGATAAAAGCACTGATGGGAGTCTTGTAACGAGGTTTGTGATCTGGGTTTGAGAGAACCCGTGGTTCTTGAAAAAGTTAGCCACAGAATCTGCTTTCTCTAGGGTTTCGAAATGAACATATTTGGCAGTTGATAGAGCAGCTTCTTGTGAGAACCCAAGTGTGTTTATATGTGTATAAGACTGAAAATGGTGGCTGATTTGTAGTGCTCGAAATGTAGTTGCATTTCAAAGATAAAGATAAAAGATGGGTTTTGAAGAAAACCCAGTTTGTGAATTGGTGTTTGAGTTATAGTAACGCGTTTACCACCATTTAAAATGGTTTTGCAGAAATAATAAAACATGGGTTCTGAAAGATTGAACTTCAAGGAGCGAGAACAAAAGAAACTCGCCTACGCCTTCTGTGAATACAGCGAATTTTTGAACTCCACCAGGCACCAGTAGAAAGTTCTTTCTGATAAACTTGAACACTTGCATCAGATTGCAGAGGGTTTAATGGATTTTCAACACTACACAACCGCAGGGACGTGGAAGACGACATCGTTTCCCAGTGTCACTAAACTTTTTGCTTATGTCCTATCAGGCATCAGCCATGGTCCGGATCTTCAATTTTGAATTATGATTACATTTTCAATCTCTTTTTTATGAATATTTTTTCAACTAAAAAGAGAGAAAAAAAAATTAGGATAAATATTCAGAATGAGTTTTTTTTTTTTTTTTTCAATAAGTAAAAAGATAGGATGGGCCATGTGTTGTGGCTCAGAATCAAATTGTTGGACCTTAAGTACTGTTTGGTTGGAGGAGTGAAAAAGTAAGAAAATAGAAAATGATGAGAGAATGGAAAAGTGGGAGAATAGAAAAATTTTTAATTTATTCTAATGCCAGCAATACACTCATTTTGCCACCTCAGATATTTCTGTTTGTTAACTGACGGAAATGACCAAAATAACATGCGTTAATTGATTTAGAGACCAAAAATGATGAAATTAAAATGTAGGAATTAAAATGACAAAAAGTCAAAATATAGAGACTAAAAGTGCATTTACGCCAACAAGTAAACTAGGGTCAAAAAGGCCTTTTACCATTAATTTTCGAAATATTTGGCAAAAAAACACTGTTTCGGAAATAAACAGGCATTTATCCTGTTTTCAAGTACTCGAGTTTAGTGAACTTGAGTATCCTATTTTATGCTTCCACCGTGGCACAATGACATGGCATTTGGGTATTAATCTGTATTGCCCCCAATTGCTTCAGCAATCATACAACTTAGCCAATACAGATTAATACTCGAGTACGGGAAGCTCGAGTACTGTGTTCAGTACTCGAGTCCACCAAACTCGGGTATCAGTTTGTATGCCAATTTCTGGAGAATGCACAAATCTTTACATCCATCTAGTTCTGGGGTTGTGGCTGCCCATCTAACTAAATTCACTAGAAGGTCCACTTAGCTAGAAGCTCATGCTCTCTCTCTCTCTCTCTCTCTCTCTCTCTCTCAATAAAAAAACAAAGAAAGAGAAGACCCCATATATGTTTTTTTCTTTGGTTTTGGTTAGCCATCTAACTCAAATCCTTAGAAACAGAATACAATGGCCCTAATGGTTTCTTTAATCAATTGTTTCATCTTCTTCTTTTTGCTTTTTAAAGAAATTCACTATATATACATCCCCACTCCCTTCATTATTATATTATATTATGACATACCTAAGATTTTTTAATACTTACATGTGATCAAATGGGCGGTATATGGAAAGGCTGTTTATAAAATCACCAGCATCATAACTCATTCAGCACCTAACTTATATGGTAACCTTAAGAATTCAGAGGTGGTATTATTTGGGAATTTTCACTTAATCCCAGTGTTAATTTGTATAATTATTTTTTTCAAAATAGTTCTATTTGTTTTAGAACTTAACATCCCTCCAAGCCAAACAAAAAATTTTATGAACTTGTTAAACTATCCAGTAATGCATAGTTCATTGCAATTTGCAAGTTGTTGCTCTTTACATACTAAGATTCACCCCCATCCCCCAAAAAAAATAAAAGAGAGAAAATCTCCCCTGCCATTAATAGTATAATGCATGGGAAGCAGTCATCACCCATGCTTTCCCATGCATTTCTGAAATTGGAGACCCCCACTTTCAACATGTAATCAGCTGCTATAACCTCCAGGTCCTCTAGTTGGTATTCATCTTCAACACCATCATCCTCTGTCTCACTAGTGGTTGGATCAACCTAATAGTATCGCCAAATGCATTAGTTAATAAAACAACTATGATATGTTTGATATTATCAGTGCTTCAGGTGTCAGTACCCTGCCTTTCAATTGTGAGTCGATGCAGCAAGTTTAATATTATCTACAACATGATGTTACAACTGAATAGCTAGCGCACGACGATGTCATGTTCATAGAGTTATTTTGATTAATTCATAAAAGTACACTAAATATTCATCAATTAATAGTTTAAAAAGAAGCTCGAGAGGAAGAATCAATTCCCGTAGTCCTGATATTGTTGGATTCTTTTAACAAATCAAATGAAGTGAAAGAATGAGGAAGGACTATGACATTCATTTCTATGCCAACATTTTCAAGTAGAGTCTTGGTTGGTGCTACCTGCATATAATGGAAGTAAAAACAAAATTAAGGTCAGCAAAATTTTACCTGCTGCATATTTACAACACTATTGTTGCCAAAAAAGAATGTTGGGAGCTCCATGAGAGATTTCTCAGGTGGTAAAGGAGAAATGCATTAGAATTAACAAATTCATGAGAAGATAGAAGTCCTATCAGTTATAACATGAGTTGCAGACTGAAAATGAGAGTTTTTTAATATATGCACAAAAATATAGTTTAATCATTGAGTGATATGTCAGAAGCTGAATGTGCAAAAAAATATGAGTACTAAAACAATTTGCATCAGGACTATGAAAATTTCAAAGTATAAAGTGTTTTTGGAATGCCAGTCAACTGGAAATTGGTGATATGGTATGTTTCAAGTTCCATTTAATTTACTTACATAAGCCTTTCACAGTTAATAAAGCAGAAGGGGCAGAGTTATATTTTTACTTTTTGCTTGAAGGAAATTCAAATTTCTGGAACACAAAATTAGCGAAGGTGATTACTTATCAAAAGAAATCAAAGCAACAGAGGAAGTGTATAGTAACAGCACTGAATCGACTGATGTTTTCATTACAGCCATTGATTTAACAAGAGATATGATCCTAGATAGAGTCATTGGTGAATAAGATTTCAATAGCCAGGTTGAGAAAAAAAGTATGATTATAGGGTTTATCCAATTATCTGGTGGAAATTTTCTCATAACTTGATTCACAACCAGATCAATTCAAGAAAACAGAAAGCCAAATGAAAATTAAAGACAAGAAAAATATGCTTTTTAAAGGTGACCTAACACATTATATATCTATTTTGACACATTGCACTAATCGAGAGTGCTACTATATAAGATATATTCTCTTTGTTAAATACTAGTGCATTGAACAACTGGACAAATTAAGCCTATTTAGCATAATGTGTGGTTCTCTTTAAAAGTGTATTGGTATCCGATTGTAGATTAATTAGTACTTCAATCTTGCTATTTTTGCCAAAAGAAAATACCCACCATTGAGTCAAAAGCATATATAATAATGCGGCTAAGTGTTTATTTTTTCACCCTAATATTTTTATTACTTCAAAGATTAGCAATAGAAAATGGATTCTAATTGTGAAATAAAAATTTGTAACCTGGACAATGCAATCAAGACTTTATATATGAAAACTTATCAAAGAAGCATGATTGTTGGAAACTTTTATCACATATAAAGAAAGCTAAATAAAATGAAACCCCACAAATGCATTATCCACAAATACCCACAAATACCCAATGCTCCAATCTGGCTCCAGAGAATGGTTCTGTAACTAGATAATAACATTTAGAGCATCTCCTTCACAAAGACCCAAAAAGACCCACAAATATCAAATGCTTAAACAAATATTGAGAGAAGGAGACATACCTTGTGAGAGTAGAGAGCACGAGCAACAGGGAGAGTTAGACCGAGACTGAGACTAAGAGTAGAGAGCGTGAGCAACAGGGAGAGTTAGACTGAGACCGAGACTGAAAGGGAGACCGAGAGCAAGAGGCAGACTGAGAATGAGAGCAAGAGCAAGACTGAGAGGGAGATTGAGAGCGTGTGGAAGATGATAGCGAGATTTAGAGGGAGATAGCGAGATTGAGAGTGAGTGATGAGAGAGTAAGCTCTTGATTTAAGTGTGCTCTAAGTGTGGGTATCTTGGTTTAAGTGTGGTTAACAGGGGCCATACTTGGTGTTAATTGGCTAGAACAATACTCGAGCTTAGGAAGCTCGAGTACTGTGTGGCATTTTTTAATTCTCAAATACTATGTCATCGTGCTACAGTAGAAGCATAAAATAGGGTGTTTGAGTTCACCAAACTTGAGTAATATCTCGAAAATGAATGGTAAAAGGCGATTTTGGCCAGTAAACTAGACTAGACTTTTTATTTATTTATTTATTTTGCTAAAATGTAAAACTTACGCATTAAAGTTTCATGAAAACTTGGACTGAACTTTGGTTGAATTCTTGTGCTTTTTTCTTGTTGCTTTTCTTTTGTTGGGTTTCTCATTTACAGCTTTATTGTTCTTTGGATTACAACTCTTTTATAGAGAGAGAGAGAGAGAGAGAGAGAGATATATATATATATATATATATATGTTTTAAATTTCATCTGTAATCTTCATCCTTTTTTGCAAAAATTAACATTTTGATTCGTTTTATGCTATGCTTTTGTATTGAAAGGTGTTTTTCTAACAAATATTATACCAATTGTAATTTGAGCTCTTTCAATTGTACTTTCACTCTTCCTCTTCCTCAGCTGAGAAAACACAGCATTGGGATTGTTGGACTGAGGATAGAGGCAATTTTGTTTAGCTTTCAACTTAAGCATCTGGGAAATTCAATTTGGGGTTTTTCTTTGCTGTTCACAACAAGTTTTGTGTGAAATTTTTTTTTTTTTTTGTTTGCAGTTTTTGTTTATTCTGGGGGTTAAGGAGTTAAAGCTATAGCAGTATGATGATGCGTGAGCGAGAGGACCATACCCTTCAAACGAGGATGGGAGCTTATTTAGAAGGGGATCACAAAGCTGAAGAACATTCTAGAAGGGTTGCCCGAGCCGCCATTCAGCTGCGAGGAGTACATGATGCTCTGCACATATTGATTTCTATGCCATTTTGCTTTATTTGCTTTGTGTTTTGAAGATTTTGAGTTTGATGGAAATGATTGTGATATTATTTTTTTGCTTGATGTTATATGCATAGAACCATTTATAACATGACTACACAGAAGCCTCCTCATGATTATTCCCAACTGCTCTACAATTAGTACCGGGAAACATTTGAAGAGTAAATAACTTCAACGGTGAGGAATTTGACATGTATTCTTGTTCATTTTGTTTGAAATAGCTTGAATAAGTTGGCATAGCATGAAATATGAAATGTGTGATAAAACTGCTTGCTGTAGAGTATCATATCAAAGAAAATGTTTAATTGTGATATAACTTACATATTGCATGTCAAACGACTTGATTTTTGCACAAGTCAAATGTTTTTGCATATTCATGTATGAATAGTGTGTTTGGTTAAGTGGTCAAGTAACATATCAGGTAGTAATAACCAGAGTAAGTAGTTAATATAATATTATTAATTAGGGTGTTATCATGGTCTATCAAGGTGTTATTAGGGTGTTAGCATTCAACTCTCAAAAACCTAAAATCCATAAGTGCCATATGAGCAAATGGTTCGATTAGACAAGTGTTTGATATAATCATGCACGTTGTTGGTGCCCCCACATAAGAGCAAGGAAGACTCCTATGTTGTCCTACCCATTGTTGAGTGAAGACTTTAAAGTGATGAGTTAACGCAACTATGCTTGTGTGTTGGTAGCTCTCATAGTAGTGCAAGAAAGACTCCCAAGGAAGACTCCTATGTTGTCCTACCCATTGTTGAGTGAGACTTTAAAGTGATGAGTTAACGCAACTATGCTTGTGTGTTGGTAGCTCTCATAGTAGTGCAAGAAAGATTCCCTTTTTTCTATTGGTAATTTCACACATGCACCCAATGATTTTTGAATCCATGACCTCACACTCCACCCTTTTCTTTTGGGGGGGAGGGATATGCCGTTTGAGATAGAACTCATTGGCTGCGAAAAGATTCCCAAGTTAGTTGTATTGATGATTGAGTAAAGGCACACTAATGGCAAGCATTGGATTGTTGCGACACATGACAGCTAAATTATTACGAAAAAGAATTCCATTTGAAGGGGAGGCTAGTCAGAGTGTTGCTTGATGTGGCGTTATAGAAGGCTTACATGTTAAGGATGGATTTGTTAGAATAATTACATATGATATTAACACTATTATCAGAGTAAATATTATCACCTTGTCACTACCAACAGATCAAGCCATCAAAAATAGACTTCTTCAGGTGTTATATTCACCCTCACAGATACAAGATCCCTACATTTGGCCTCTCTATCAAGACAATTGAGCATCCTTCCCATCTCTGAAGTGGCTGTTATATTTCTTTGACTTACCTCGTTCTCAGACTAGAGAACAATTTTGTTAATTTTCAATAGGTTTCACATTTAATTGTTGATCATTTGATGGCCTCTGCTGCGTGTTGATTAGATTTTAAGTTCATGCTTTGTTGTCCTTTTTTATCATGCAAAAATGAGATTAAGGAAACAGCAAAAGTTAATAATATTACAAGCGTAGTTGTCAGAATAAATTTTTAAAAAGGAGGAAAATACACATCCACAGTAATTTAATATTGTTACTACTTGTTATACCATTCTCAGAAGCTTTTTGCCCTTCAAGTTCTCAATGGTTTGCGATTATCTTAAAAGATGAAGAAAGCATTCTTATTCTTTTCTTTGGAAAAGAAGTATTAATGGCTATTGTTTGTTTGGTTCTGAGATTAGTATTATCATATCAGCACTTTAGTCTTTAGACTTTTGTTATCTATGAGGAGTGAGGAAAACTCTCTGGAAAGTAATTACCAAGATAAGGACATTTGTTTGATCAGTACCTCACTTCTAGCTAAAGCAATGTCATGGATCTTAGCTCTAATTTATTCTGTGTGTGCACCTGTGTTTATAAATATATAAATAATTATGTGTGTGTGTATTTATAATTCTCTTGCCAATGAGCTATAGCTCAATTGGCACTTCCTTCTCCCCTAATAATTGGATGGAGGGCGAGTTCGTGGGTTCAAAACCTACTGGATGCATAACTTACCAATAAAAAAAATGTATTTATAGTTCTCTTCCAATCAACTTCTAACAGTTTCTTATTCTGTACAGGTATTGCCATCTTTAAAAGAGAAGCATGATGAATTTATGTTGAGAGAGTTTGTGAAAAGGTGGGCAATCCACAAAGTTATGGTGAGATGGCTTTCTCATTTCTTCAATTATCTTGATCGATATTTCAGTGCTCGGAGGAAATGTCAGCCCCTTAATGAAGTTGGACTTACTTGCTTCCGTGATCTGGTATGTCATGTCTGAACCCCTTTGTGATGGTTCCATCTTGATTCATATTGTGTAGGCCATTCTTATTTTTACTGCCTCTTGATAATGAATTAGTTCACATTCTAAACTATGACTTTACAGTCTTGCATCCGATTTTATGTTCATTTTCCTTCATAAGAAATATAAATCGTGATACAGAGTTACCAGATTTGCTAGATAGCTGTGCTTTTCATGCATCCTAGTATTTTTGTTTTGGTTCTTAGCATGCTGCCTGTGTACTTTGGATTTTGGAATGAAGTATTATTTACCTATATAAAAAATAAATAAATAAATAATTCTGATTTCAGGTCTACCAGGAGTTCAATGGAAAAGTTAGGGATATTGTAATTTCTCTGGTATGTTTGTACTTTTGCCTGTTTTCTATACTGCACTTGCATAGCTCTGAAATAAGTCTACTGAAAACAATTCTTTTCAATCAGATCAATAAAGAACGTGAAGGAGAGCAGATTGATCGAGCTTTAGAGAGGAATGTTTTAGATATATTTTTCACGATTGGAATGGGGCAAATGGATTGGTATGAAAATGATTTTGAAGCAGCAATGCTTAAAGATACTGTTGCTTACTATTCTCAGAAAGCTTCCAGCTGGATTCTAGAAGATTCTTGTCCAGATTATATGCTGAAAGTAAAATTTATATGCCCTTGTTATTTGGTAAAAATTAATTTCTTATAGATATAGAATGATTCCTAATGTGCGTTCAGAATTCCAGGCTGAGAAGTGCTAAAGACTAGAGAAAGATGGGGTTTCTCTTTATTTGCATTCTAGTAGTGAAGCAAAGCTACAGGTACTTTTTATATATAAAAAAGGTAATCTTGCTTTTCTGGTGTAGTACTCCTGTGAATGATGTTTTATTAGGTTGATGAAAGATTAAATTTTTTAGTGATGCTCATTGATTCTTGCAATGCCTTTCAATGGTTTGTTACTAAATCTTTAAATCTGGCTGTTACTTTGTTATTATGACTTCTTTTTTCTTCCTCGTAGAAAGTTCAACATGAGTTTTTGTCCGTATATGCAACTCAACTGCTTGAAAAAGATGACTCTCAATGCCATGCATTGGTTAGAGACGATAGGGTACTTGGTGATTATATTATTTTTGAAATAGTTTTGCTGAAATTATTTGAAAATTGGGCAATTATTGCTGCTTTCTTATCACTCTATTTATTTATTTTTGTGTTTAATGATGTCTAAGGTGGAAGATTTGTCAAGAATGCCCAGGCTTCTTTTTTATTTATCAAAAAATAAAGAAAGGTTCAGGCTTCTTTTTAAAATACCTCAAGGCATAGAACCTGTTTCCAGCATATTTAAGCAGGTTAGTAGCCTCAAGCTTATGCTTTAACCATTTATCTTCAATTTAAAAGGGATCTTATGCATGGCACATCTTCCTTATCTCTCATTAAAGCTGTTTTTTCCACTGTTCTGTAATGCAGCATGTCACTGCTGAAGTAACAGCCTTGGTCAAACAAGCAGAAGATGCAGCAAGCAACAAGGTCTGTGCCTTGATTTCTTTTTCCTCCATATTTATTGTTTCAATGTTTTTCCAAGGTCTTTTTGGTCACTTAATACCACAGTAGGAATTGAAAAAGAAAATACTTTCTTTTCATACCCTTGAGGTGGCATCCATACCTCTTCACATAAGCGTTTTATTGTTCTTATATTCATGGAGCCATTCTAAAATCTTGGTGACTACATGCAACACTTTGAATTATTTCAGACATGTTACATTTCCCTGTACAAAATGTAAGATTAGGTACATTTGGTTTACTTGACATTTGTGTTGTGTGTGGATGTGTGTCATGTATGTGGCACTTGATTGTTTGGCCCTTTTATTGCCCTATTGCTCGGTAAACTATTTGAATGTATGAAGTATCCAATGGGATCTCTGGCAGAAATTTCAGTAGCCTGAATCCATAAGCAACATTCTAATTTGTTCCTTGTTTTGAAGATTGGTTTTGAGGGTGAGTTCTAGTTAGCCAATTTGAACATGTTTTAGAGACGTGATAGAAATATATGGAAATATAAAGCAAAACTTATAACAGTATAAAAGTAGGCGTGGAAAGATCACATGTTACAACAAAGTGGAATACTGGAATCAAAAGAGTGAGGCATGGCGACACAGAAAATGTTATATAAAAATAATTACATGCAAACAGATTAATTTTAATTTATACAGTCATTATAAGTTCATTATGAATACAGCCGTTATAAGAATAAGTCCATAAAGTGTATGGTCACCATAGCCTACATGGGTGAATTGGCTTATGTGAATGATCTTTCAAAATTAAAATTATTTCTAGGTTCTGAATTACTCATTTTTAATGGCCCGATGCTAATCATTTAAGAAAATGTAATGAATAAATAACAACCCGATTGGATTGATAAATGCAAAGATGCTTTGACCAGTTATTACTGAATTTTTCAACCTACATTTTTCTTTTCTTTTTTTGAGAATAAGTGAGAAAATCCTTCAATTTTTTTTTTAATCCAACAGAAAATCACACTTTGTAAGTTCACTTGTAATCTAAAAGGTGAGTTCCAATAGGCTTACAATTTGAGCCACATCTTAAATACCTTCACATTACATATCATCTTATGATTAGTGATAAATAATATTAGCATTAGTGACTTAGTATAGTCTGATGCAAGGAAAATGATCAAAACGTTAAGATCAGTGACTTATTCCAGACCATTGTATCTTGACCATTGCGTACTACTCTTTTTTTCTTTTTTTAATTGATCTTTTTTATATGGGCCAATATTTGAACAGTTCATTTTTCTTGTAATGCTCACTATTTTGTTTTTCTTTATTTTTTCTTTTTATCTTATTTTCACATGCGGAGAAGAAGGATGTTGTTGGTTTGCAGAAACAGGTAATTGTATGAAGATTGTACTTTTAGAATTTGTCTGGACTGTTTAATTATTGGAAACTGTTATTGATTGTGTGCTCTTCAGGTTTTTGTCAGAAAAGTGATTGAGCTGCATGACAAATACCTAGCATTTGTGAATGATTATCTCACTTTTGATAAGGTTTGGGTTAGACAATGCCTTCAGGGTTTTCATGATCACACACATATGTTCCTCTACATCAAAGTATTCAATGTTTCATTTTAGGCGTTCAAGGAGGCTTTTGACGTTTTCTGCAAGGAGAGTGTTGCTGGAAGCTCAAGTGCAGAACTACTTGCCACTTTTTGTGATAACATTCTTAAGAAAGGTGGAAGTGAGAAACTGAGTGATGAAGCCATTGAAGAAACACTTGAAAAGGTCTCCTCCACTCCTGATGAGTTCTTCTATTTAGCTTCTAACAGACATATCTTAGAACTTAATAATTTCTAATGAACCTGCAGGTAGTAAAGTTGCTTGCTTATATCAGCGATAAAGACCTGTTCACTGAATTCTATAGGTAAATAGTCTTATTTTCATACATCAGTTGTCTTCAATCATTTCTTTTGAAAATTGAAACCGCATTGATTATTGCTTTATGTTTAATTTAAAAACAAGAAGTTGTAGATGATTCATTTATGTTGCATAATTTCTGGCAGGAAGAAGTTTGCTTGACGGCTTCTCTTTGACAAGAGTGCTATTGACGACCATGAGAGGAGTTTTTTGATGAAGCTTAAGCAGCAATGTGGTGGTCAGTTCACCTCAGAGATGGAGGGAATGGTCAGTTAACTTATAATCTTTAAAGAACTAAAATTTTAAATGTTAATGAAGTACATTACTTATAGTGATGGATCCCAATATTTCATCACTATTCAATATCCAAAATAGTACTCTAGTGGAGACTTTTTCCATTTAATTTTAATTTTTTTTCTTCTAGATTACGGACTTAACATTGGCTAGGGAAAACCAGACCAGCTTTGAGGAGTATCTGGGTAATAATTCACATGCAAATCCAGGGATTGGCTTGACGGTTACTGTTCTGAATACTGGCTTCTGGCCAAGTTACAAGTCTTTTGGCCTCAAGCTTCCACCTGAGTTGGTAATTTGGAATTCTTTTGTTGATATGATATAAATCTGTGACATTAATTATTTTGCAGAAGTAGCTATCATCCTTCTCTTTTATTGCTATTGCTCTAGGTCAAGTGTGTTGAAGTTTTCCAGGAATTCTATCAAACAAAAACAAAGAACAGAAAACTTACATTGATATACTCTTTGGGTACTTGTAATATCGGTGGGAAATTTGAACCCAAAACTATGGAACTGATTGTGACCACTCATCAGGTGATATGTTCATATAGTTTTAAATCTATTGTGTGAATGCTTTTATGTGGATGTGAGTGCCTTTTCCGAATGGATTTATATAGAGGGTTAATTCTTCTTCTTGTGGGACAGGCTTCGGCCCTGTTGCTTTTCAATTCCTCAGATAGATTGAGTTACTCAGACATCATGACAGAATTAAACTTGACTGATGATTACGTTGTTAGAATTCTCCACTCCCTGTCATGTGCAAAGTACAAGATTCTGACCAAGGTTCCTAACACGAAAACGATATCTCCTTCTGATTACTCTGAGTTCAACTCAAAGTTTATTGACAAAATGAGGAGGATCAAGGTGCTGAGCTATCTTCTGAATGTCTTGTCCCAGTTTGCCTTTTCAATTTACTGATTTTTGCTGGGGATGTTTAATCTATTGCTTGGTTTGATGTGCATATATATTCCTCTCCCTCCTGTGGATGAGAAGAAGAAAGTAATTGAAGATGTTGCTTGAACTATCATCATGTGGCATATCTGCTATAGATAGCTCCACATCTGATGGTAAAAGTGATTTTATAGGGATAAATGTCTTATTGAGAAGTGATTTTTTTTTTCTAAGTAAATAGTTTCTTAGTACATACTTTTTTTATACCATTTTCTACTCTCTCTCTCTCTCTCTCTCTCTCTTAATTAATGTTTCCTAACTTTTCAACTTTCCATTTACTATTCCATCAAACTCAATCTGATAATAGTTCGAGCTCCCTTCAAGTCTATGACTCTCCTTCTCCTCAATCAAGCAGCTATGAAACCCTTTCAATTGCCACCCAATTAGTATTTAAAAAAAAAAAAAAAAAAAAAACTACTGATTAAGGAGAAGGAGTTGCCCTGTACAGTGTAGCTCCCCTCTCTCTCCTTAAGTTACTCTAGCTATAGTTTTGTTCTCTCTCTCCTTTATTCTCTCCTCTTTTTCTTCAAAATGACCAACCCTTTCTCTCTGTTCTCTTCTATTATTTATAGCTTAAGGTTAGTGGGGTGTTTATGATTACCCTTTGGTTTCCCTCATATGGGTGGGACCCAAATTGATTATTCCTGACAATGAATATGCTTCGTTGGAAATGGCGCCAAGGATGTTGGAATTGGTGCCAGACTCTGAAAGTTGCTCAACAATAAGATTCCTCGGGGCACTCCTGAGTTGCCAGTCACCCTACTCGTGAGTTGTGTTTATAGACCGAGCTTATGAATAGTGAACTAGTCATGTCAATGGACTCAGGGCTTGATAATACTTATGGGCCTATTCTGACTTGGGCCCAAGACAGATGGGCCTACGGTCGTATGCCATACAATACCCCCCCCCCCCCCACCCTTTGATTTGTGTCCAACAACCAAGAACGAATCAAGGATTTTCCTTGGCAAGCCAACGGTTCCTCAGGAAGCTTAACCGTCAATCATTAATGGTAGATAAGACAGTTATTAATACTCTCTTAAAAGAAGCATTGGGACAACCTATCAAATCGGGCTGTAATCATAACCTACGGTTCGTGAACCAAGGCCACGCGTGTCGAAGTTACAAAAGTAACTTGAAAAGACTTTCCCATTCCTTTTTCATTAAATGTCTTCTCCCTATAAATAGTGTCTTCCCTCCCCTTAGATCATCTTTTTATCTCCTTACTCCCTTAAGTTCTCTACTACCAAGCATATTCCTCTCCCTGAGCATAGATTCTCCACCCAAGATCACAAATTCCTAAAGCCCACAGTAAGTTTCCTTGTGCATTTCTCTTCTTTATTCAATTTCCTTTTCAATTTTATAATTAGGAATGGGTTTTTCTCATCTACTTAACACCGAGGCAACCTTAGCCACTTTTAGGGCTACTTTTGCCATCCCTAATGATGTAGAGATAGCGTATTGTCATGAGGACAATATTGCTCTTAAGCGACGTCCCCATGTAGTGTTTTTCCTATTAATGGGTATCTTAGAGGGCGATGTTAGATTTCCTGTGGACCCTTTGTTACTTAGAACCCTAAGGTTTTATGGCCTGTGTTCCAACCAACTTCCTCCCAACTTTTACCGAGTAGTGAGTTATGTTAACTGGCTAAACCACCTTTATGGGCTACAATTAGATCAACATGATATTAACAACATGTATTGTTTGTGCGGTAACGATAGAACCAGGTACTACCTGAAGGTTAGGGATACTCGGGTACGGCTGATATCGTGCCTTCCTAACTCTAACAGGAACTCGGCAGGGGAGTTTGTTCGGGTGAGCGACAATTGGCACATCAACGAACTCACTTGCCCGACCTTACCCCGAAATGTTTGTTTTTACCGAGCACACTAAATTTCTTTTATTACATTCTAAGGCATTATTACTGTTGATTGCACACTAATTAATTTTTATTTTGCCATTATGCAAACAGTAAAAAGTTGGTGCCGGTCCTTAACGCTGTACACGTGAGAGACCTTAACTTCGTGCTTAGATCGGAGATTTTTGTCCACTACGACGGACAATTAAGAGACTCTCACCTTATCCTCGATGTTACTCCGGTTCACACCAGCTACCAAACTTTTGGGCAGGCCTTGACAGTAGGTAGCCCATTGCTATCTTACATAAATGTACAACACCAAAGATTTTTCCCTCCTAGGCTAATTATAGGTGAAGCTCAGGACCTCGGCCCTTGTTTAATAAGAGTTAGCTCGTTGGTGCTTACAAGAGATAGTTCAACTAGCACCGTTTTCCAAGGCCGGGCTTTGCATACACCGGTTTAGGAGCGGCGAATCAAAGTACTGGCAGCCGAGCAAGTAGAGGCTGAATCAATTGATTCCTCAGGTGCCAAATTTAAGGACGCAGAAGAAGAGATGATAGTCTACAGGAACATGACAGTTGACCAGTTTTTGCTAGCTGGCCACCCGACCGTGCAACAATAGCATCCCCAAAACAGGGAACAACCTTCTCTAGCCCCCCGCAGCCACAAAAGGCCCTGCCATACAAAGCAATCTTAGAGAAGGCCTGAGGAGACTCCTTTGAGGACTCCTTCAGCTCCCATCGCAATTGTTGTGGTGATTAGAGAGTTTACTGACAGTTCTTGCCCAACTGCGTAAGTGGGCTCTAATGTGGCTTCTTCTTCTTCCCCTCTTGCTATTGGGTGGCAAACTACTTTCATGCTCAGTAATGAGCCCTTGCCCGTGACCTCCACCGTAAGGAACTAGGCCCAAGGTGAAGGCAAGCAGATTGCCCAAAGCCTCACACAAGGCCTTCAACTGCCCGTTGATGTAAAGTACTTTACTAGTGGGAGTGATGAGGCCCTTGCTATTCGGCTGTAGTGGCACACCATCGCGGTATTAATTCCCTTTTATTCCCTTATTTACTATTACATTATTTTCACATTCCTTAGACAAGTACTAACATTTCCCGAACAGGCAGCGCAACTAGCATACATGATGGAGGACAGGTTGAAGGATGTTGCGGAGGAGGCTAAAAAGGAGAAAGCCTTGAAGGATGTTATTAAGGCTACTGTGAAAGAAAAAGTCATAGTCGCCGAGAATGCTGAGGCTCGAGCACGGGAAACAGAGAAGAACTGGGCACTAGCCAAGCAGTAGAGGACAGAGGCAGAGGTTAAGCTTGGGGAAGCTAAGTTAAGAGTGGCGGGTGCCGAGAGCATCATCACTATCAGGGATAAAGAGATAGCAAAGCTTAAAGCTGCCCAGGAGGAGAGTGAAAATAAATATTATAACATGGGGTTTAATGATGCTGAAAACTCGGCTGAACCGGTTATGTTTGAAAATAGGAAGTATGGGTTCGATGAAGGATGGATGGCAGCTGTGATGACAATGGGGTTACCAAAGGATTCCCCATTTAGGAACCTCAACCAAATCCCCTACCCGGAGCCACCCCTTCCCACCACCCAAAACACTACTGAAGCCGAGGATGAAGACACCCTGAGCATGAGGGAATTGGTGGAAGCCATTAATTCTCATGCCGAGTTGATTGACTTCGAAATCACCAGTAACCCCAACATCATGCCGACCTCAGCATAGCCACAACCAGTAGACCCTAGTGCTCAACCTCCCGTGCAACTAAGCCAGAACAGCCACAGAATCCAACTGTCTAAGTTATCCTCTGTTTTCTTTTATGCTTTACCTCTTTTTCTGTTTTCTTTTGTTTGTTGGTTAAATTGCCTAAAATCACCGGGTTGTGGTGACAAAACAATATCGGTTTTAAAAGTTTTACATATATAACTTGGGAAAACTGTTAATGTTATTTGTTTGTCGAATTTGAACTATTTTGGCTTTATTATGTTTTTTCCTCTTTATTTTTAGCTATTTTGAAACCAAGCTAGGGTTTCATTTAACCGTGAATGGGAGATTAACTTAAAACTCACACTCTCAAGAAGTATAATATTTTAACATGACCAGTACTAATGTCTGATTGATCGATTCCCGAGATAAGTTTGGCCTTACATTTTTGGCATGATCCTTAGAAAACTTTTATGATAAGGTCTCTAACTGGTTAGTGACTAGGATCAAACCAACCTAGGCTTTTCTCCTTAGAAACAATTAGAGATAAGGTTTCCACTTGGTCGGTGACTGAGGTCGAACCAACCTAGGTCTCTGTCCTTAGCAAAAAATAGGGATAAGGTTTCCACCTGATCAGTGACCGGGGTCGAACAAAACACAGACTTCTATCCTTAGTTATTAAAAGATAAGGTTTCCACCTGGTCGGTGACCGAGATCGAACCGAACACAGGCTTCTATCCTTAGTTTATTAAAAGATAAGGTTTTCACCTGGTTGGGGACCGAGATCGAACCGACCTAGGTTTCTGTTCTTAAAAAAAAATAGAGATAATAATGGTATCAAGACCTTCGTATATTACGCACATTGATATTGTTATTTACATAGTAGCTTGTACATAACTTATACTATTTCCTACAGTTAATGGAAGAATCTTTTCAAAATTTGAACATTCCATGGCCGGGGAAGTGGCCTCTCCTCCATATCCTCTAAATAGTACACTCTAGCTCTAGCAATAACAGTAACCTTGTATGGTCCTTCCCAATTCGGAGCCAATTTTTCGACACCAACGCTCCTCGCGTTTCCCACAGCTTTCTATAATACTAAGTCTCTAGCGCCAAACTCCTTTCTCTTCATATCTTTGTTGTACTGCCAAGCAAGCTTCTGCTGATATTCTGCTAGCCTTATGTTTGTTGATTCTCGGCATTCCTCTAATGAGTCCAACTGCTTCACCATTAATTCTTCATTCTCGGCTGGGGCAAATCCTAAAACCCAGGCACTACATAAGCTTATTTCAGCCGGTATGACTGCTTCTCCCCTATACGTTAAAGAAAACGGAGTTTCTCCCATGGATTTTTTAGGGGTCGTTCGGTAAGCCCACAAAAAGTCTGGTAATTCCTTGGCCCATATACCCTTAGTACCCTCCAACCTTTTCTTCAATCCGTTCACAATTGCTTCATTAATGGCCTCAGCTTGGCCGTTGCTCTGTGGATACACCGGGGTTGAATACCTGTTCTTGATGCCAAGGTCACTACAAAACTTGCAGAAGGTTTTACTGTCAAACTGCAACTCATTATCAGATACTAAGGATTCTGTTATTCCAAACCTTGTCACTATGTTTCTCCACACAAACGTTTTGACGTTTACATCTCGGATATTGGCTAATGCTTTAGCCTCTGCCCATTTGGTGAAATAATCCACGGCTACTAAGACGAATCTTCAGTGTCTTGTAGCTCGAGGGAATGGACCGATGATATCTAGCCTCCACTGTGCAAAGGGCCATGGATTACTAATAGGATTTAAACTTACTACCAGCTGATGTATCAACGGGGCATGCCTCTAACATTGCTCACACTTCCGAACATATTCAACGACATCCTTTTGCATCTAAGGCCGCTAAAACCCTTAGGTCATTACTTAGTGGGCTAATGAGCATCCCCCGACATGACTACCACATACCCCCTCATGGAGCTCAGTTAAGAGCTCATCAACCTTGCTAAGATGCAAACACAGGAGGTAAGGTCCCCCAAAAGATCTCTGGTACAGCCTACAGTCTCCAAACAGCCAATACCAAGCAGCAATTTTGCATACTCTTTTTGCCTATTTCTCATCGTTCGGTACACGGTCCTCGGCTAAAAAGTCAATGATTGAATCCATATAGCAAGGCTTAGACACCATAACCGTTGAGACATTCACCTTTACATCAATGCTGGGCTCTTTCACAACTTCCACTTTGATCAACCATGGTAGCTTCTCGGTTAATGATGACACAAGGGTGGCCAAAGAATCCGCATGTCGGTTTTGCCTCTGAGCAATTTGAATCAACCTCACCTTCTAAAACAAGCTCATGGTTTGTTTCACCAACCGCAAGTAATCAATCATCCAAGGAGCTTTGGCCTTAAAGCTACCCTCTACTTGGTTGACGATCAACCGTGAATCTGAATAAACCTCTACTTCCCGTGCCCCTAAGTCAAGAACAGCTCTCAGTTTGGCAAGTAAGGCCTCGTACTCAATCTCATTGTTAGAGGCTTTAAAGCCTAATCTAAAAGAGTGCTCCACCCATATCCCTTCCAGCATGATTATAACAATCCCTACCCCCGCTCCCCTTGCACTAGAAGCTCTGTCCACAAATACTTTCCATGAACGAACTTCCACACGGCAAACAGTCTCCAGTTCTCTTTTCGAGGAAAATTTTGCAACAAAATTAGCAAGTACTTAGCCTTTCACCGAACTTCTGGGTCTATACCTTATGTCTAAGGAACCTAACCTGGTCCCCCACTTGGCTATCTTGCCCGTGAAGTAAGATCTTTTCAACAAATATTGCAATAGATACTCGGTTAGCACATAAATTATGTGGGCTTGAAAGTTATGGGTTAGCTTTCTAGTGGCATGCACCAATGCTAATACCAACTTTTCTAGAGGCAAATATCTTGTCTCTGTATCGACCAAGGTTTTGCTAATGTAATAGACCGGCTGCTGTACAGCTTGATCTCTCATCAATACGGCATTTACGGCAAGCTCGGATACAGAGAGATACATTAATAGATCCTCACTGGGCTTCAGAGCTGACAACATCGATGCCTGTACCAAATAATTTTTCAAATCCTGAAAGGCCTTTTCACACTCCTCGATCCTTGAAAACCTTTCCATTTTTTTTCAAAAGCTGATAAAATGGATGGCATCGATCTGCAAATTTAGAAACGAATCAGTTCAATGTGGCTAACATGCCAGTCAATACTTGTACTTCCTTTGGACCATTCAAAGACTTAAGGCATTCTATAGCACTAATCTAGTCAGGATTCACTTCTATTCCTCGGTGAGTAATCATGTACCCAAGGAACTTGCCAACCCCCACACCAAAGGCACACTTGTCAATATTGAGACGTAACCTGTGCCGTCTAAGTACTTCAAATATATCCATGATGTCACCTATATTCCCCTGCTCCTATTTGCTTTTCACTACCATATCGTCAATGTATACCTCCACCGTACGTCCGATATTTTCCATAAACATTCTTGTCATCATCCTTTGATAGGTGGCCCCATCATTCTTCAAACCAAACGGCATCATGGTGTAGTGATAATTAGCGTCGGGAGAGATAAATGCTGTCTTTTCCTGGTCCTCGATAGCCAAGGCAATCTAATGGCAATCTTAAAAAGCACCTAGGAAACTCATCCTTGGGTGTCCATACGTTGCGTCTACCAGTTGATCAATCTTCGGCACAGGAAATAGGTCTTTCGAGCATGCTCGGTTTAGGTCGACAAAAGTCCACACACACCCTCCATTTTCCCTTTTTCTTTTTCACAACCACGGTATTCGCTAACTATTCTGGGAAGAAAACCTCCTTTATTGCCCTCGCCTCTTTCAACCGCTTCACCTCCTGCTTAACAGCCTCCACATGCTCTTTAGCTGATCTCCTTAGCTTTTGTTTCTTGGGGGGAAACAACGGGTCCATATTGAGTTGGTGAACTATGAACTCCGGATCTACCCCGGGTACCTTATACAGACTCTAAGCAAATACATCCACATTTTGCACCAACAACAATAACATTTATACCTTATCCTTGTTTGGCATACTTGCTCCTATTTGAAAACTCCTATTTTCGTCTAGTAATATACTTATTTTGATCAGCTCATTGGCACAACTAGCCCCATTTTCCCCTAGGGGCTCCTGTAATTGCTATAAAGGAACCTCCTTGACAGACTCTTTCTGCTTTATCTCTCGGTTGACAGCTACCACCAAGCACTGTCTTGCCACTTGCTGATTTCCCTTTATTGTTGCAATGCCATGTTTGGTGTGGAACTTGACTTTGACATGCAACATGGACGGGACTGCTCTCATTGCATGAATCCATAGCCTACTAAAAATGGCTGTTACGGGGAAAATGAACTAACCACTATGAAAGTCACCATCACCTCCTTCCCTTACATATTCATAAGGAGTGAAATATGCCCCTCTAGGACCACCATCTGACTATTGAATCCAACTAAGGGTGTATCATACTTAGATATATCTTTGTTCTTTAGACCAAGCCTTTAAAACAAGTCGGGATACATCACTTTTGCTCCACTTCCTTCGTCCACAAATACTCTCTTCACTATAAAGTCGTTTATCCGGGCTGTAACCACTAACGCATCATTATGAGGTTGGGTCGTTCCTTCCAAATCTTCATCGTTAAAGGCAATGGGTTCCCAAGCATATTTCATCCTCTTCACTAATGGTTGCTCGTCCCGACAATTCTCAACCATGGTCAGCACCCCCTTCCTTCGAGTCACTAAGGTACCCTTTGAAGCAGCATGTATGACCTCTATTACACCTAACGGGGGTGGGAGAAGGTTCCCCCGAGGTCTGGCATTTTGTCCGGTCTTTTGACTCCTAGGCTCTAAAACAAACTCCTTGAAATGCCCTGACCTCACCAGTTGTTCCAAGTGATCCTTCAAAACCCTACATTGCTCGGTGGTATGTCGTTTGTCCTGGTGATAAGTGTAGTACAAATTCTGATTTCTTCTCGTTGGATCACCCCCTATTTTGCTCGGCCATTGAAAGTATGGCTCGTTCTTTATTCGGTCCAGAATTTTGTGCACGGGTTCCTTGAACGTCACATTGACTTCTCCTACTTGAGTGCCAAGTTCTTGGATCCTTAAATCCCTTCTAGGCCTTGGTTGAAAACCCCCTTGTCGGGACTCCTTTGAATACTAATTCGTGACCGACGCCTTCCCTTTGTTCTGCTGCCGATCATCCTCTAGCCTCTTGTACTCATCGATATGCCTCATAAGCTGTCTCATATCCTCAAGAGGCTTCATTGTTAATGACTCTCGTAATTCAGAGTCCTCGGGTAACCTCAATCGAAATCTGCTTGCTACCACCTTTTCGTTACCCCCACCGATCTCGTTGTACAACTCCCAATACCTATTGGCATAACTTTAAAGGGTTTCCCCAGCTTACATCTTCATAGATGACAATGCATCCACGGGCTGTGGTACACGGCTACATGTCATAAATCGAACCTCGAACTCTTGAATAAATTCTCGAAAACTGTGAATCGAGCCTTTCCTTAACCTATTGAACCATCTCAGAGCAATGGGCCCGAGACTAAAAGGAAATGCCCTACACATCAACGCATCATTATGATTATGTAGAGACATCATTGTGATTATGTAGAGACATCATATGGATGTAGTGACTTACATGTTCTACCGAATCTATCTTCCCATCATAAAAGATAAATGGGGGTCTAGTAAATCTGTTTGGCATCGACGCCCGTTCAATCACTTCCAAGAACAGTGATCAAACAGCTCTGTGTAATGCTCGACTCATAGCATCTATTGTAGCATTCTGGGGTCACCACGCCTCAGGGGAAATTGAGTTTCTATCTACATGTTCCCGAGACCAATCCCTATACTAATGGGAGCCAGATTAACAAGATGCCTCTTCATGACTACCCCCCACGCTTACTGACCCCACAACATGCTCTTCACGATTTCCTCTTTGGCACCTACCTTGTGCTTCTAACTCCAAATCCTTCGCCAATCTACACAAGCGTTCAAGTTCTTGATCCCTCCAATCAAAACACTCATGTTCGGAAGCACCCGACACTGATTGATATGTCTAAGACGATCCCTCCTCGGACTAGAATGCTCTTTTTCTCACTCATATCTTCGGTCTTCATCTCTCTTGTGCCTCCTTTCTCGCCAACTAGAGCCCCGAGAAGATCCTCCAGAACCACTTGCAACATGACTTTATGAGTGCCTCTCAAATATCTTCCCCGTGTGAACCTCGGCAGAACTACAGCTATGTGGAAGATTCCCACAGACGGCACCAATTGTACGTGCCCAAATTCCCTTATTAGACTGGACTGGGAGTTGGGCTTACAATTAATTTGTATGGTGGGTAATAAGTTTCCTACTATGGGTAGCTCCTAGCTCAGCCTTTCTAAGGAGTTGCCCCATACAGTATAGCTCCCCTTTTTCTCTCCTTAAGTTACTCTAGCTACAGCTTTGTTCTCTCTCTCTCCCTTATTCTCTCCTCTTTTTCTTCAAAATGACCAACCCTTCTCTCTGTTATCTTCTATTATTTATAGCTTAAGGTTAGTGGGGTGCTTATGATTACCCTCTGATTTCACTCATGTGGATGGGACCAAATTGATTATTCCTAACAAAGAATATGCTTCGTTGGAAATGGTGCCAAGGTCGTTGGAATTGGTGCCAATTTCCAAAAGTTGCTCGGCAAAAAGATTCCTCGAGGCACTCCCAAGCTGTCGATCACCCTATCTTCAGTCACCCTACACGTGAGTCATGTTTATAGACCGAGGTTATGAATAGTGAACTGGTCATGTCATTGGGCTCGGGGCTTGATAATACTTACGGGCCTATTCTAACTTGGGCCCAAGACAGATGGGCCTATGGCTATATGCCGTACATATATAGATATAAAGTGAGTTTTTTTTTTTCTCCCCATATTCTTCAGGTTTTCTCGATTAATTTTGTTGGTGATGTGCCATTGAAGATCTTAAGTGCCAACAACATTAGTTCCCATAAACCAATCAAAAAAAGTCTCAAAGCCATGGCGAAGAATATAGTAAAAGAATTGTAGTGGGATTTGACTATTATAGTTTGTGTGGCCCTTAACCAATGTTGAGAAAGCTGTGTCTCAAATAGAAATGTATATTCAATTTTCAAGTAAATTGTAGATGTATTCACCATTATGGATAAAGTATTCCCTTTGTATATACATAGCATAAATCAGTTTTTTTGTACATACATATTAGTTGTAACATGAATATTGATGCATAACTTAGAACAAGATATGTTAATCTTTTTTTGGTTTTGTATTATAACAAATTTAAATATTATTATGGGATGCCTTTGCTGGAAGACTTTGCCTCAAAATCCATGAAGATCAATTGGATTTAAGAAAATCGAAGAAGATGTATGCCTGGTTAGCTATAAAAAAGAATTGAATTTAGATATAATATGAAGAAGACCAATTGAATTGAATTGAGTTCCCTATAATAAATCCTCTCTCTCCCTCTTATTGTTTTGATTCAACTTTTGTTTGAGTTATGACTTAGTCATTTTGAAAGTGAGAATTTGAATTTATATCAAAATACAATCTTGGCTATGTATGAATGTGCCTATTGGTTGTTTGAGTAATATTAAGTGTAATTTTATGATGAGTTTTCATTATCATGATAATATCCTTTAAGAGAATGAAAATTTTGAATAAAATATTTAAAACTTAAAAAGTTTTGTTGTAAATAAAAAAATAAAAAAAAAAGGGGGAAAACATAACACACTATAACATAATTTAGAAGAATATGAACCACCTAAAAAATGGATAAATATCAATCGAATAAACCCAAAAATAATAGAATGATTTATTTGTAGAGATTGAAAGATGGAAAATAATTTTAAAAAACTGTCTAATTTTTATGGAGAATAAATGATCTTCAACAAATGTAGGAGAACAAATTATACATAATATCATAATTACAAAATATTTATCTATTCTCACGCATCACGTGGGTCTGCGACTAGTAATATTTAATAGGAAAAGCTAATAAAATGTATGCACATGAGAGCGTTATCTGCATTTCTCCACCTCCCTTAACCCGGCAATGAAAAAGAAAATGAATACGTCCACACACAAGGGGATGAATATCACATAACAATCAAGAATAGCAGCAATATCAGGGTACATCTATCCATCCCAACTAGCACCATATAGAAGCTCCATAAATCGAGTGGATGTTACACTTCTAAGAGAATTCACTCACAAACATGAGCAAACAATTTTTAACAAAATGCTGGCTTTTTGAAAAAGAATTGCATTCCATATACGACTCACAGCAGCTTCCATGTAAAATAGGAGCACAATACAATAACTTTAGCTCAAATGGCCCCTCCTTACCTAACAAGAGTGGCGAAAGATGAGGCCGCGGCCCACTGAAAATGAGTGTAACTTACAAATAAAAAACAGACAGCCAAATTGAACAAACAATACTTACCAGGACCAATACATCAGTGAGCCTCTACAAGAGTCCAACGAACTCGATTTCTTGGCCTACGTAGATTCTTGTCCACCTCAGCTACGGATAAAATAGGAAAATAACAACCCAAAAATCGAGTCTTCTGGACTCGAATGGTTAGAAACCAAATTACTTTGAAATGTTGCCTAACTAATAATATAGTTTGGGTTTTATGGTTATTTAAAAAAAAAAAAAAAAAAACCTTAATACCAAGACCAATACATCACTGAGCCTCTACAAGAGTAACCACAAAATATTAGTTACAGGGTAGTATTCAAGATAGCAATAATCAGTTCATCTTGTTAAAATGAAAGATCAATCATGAGAAGAAACAATTGAGGATCCATGATGTAAGCATTTACACTAGCCGGGATCATGCAACACAATCACGTAAATTAGAATCGGATGTCTCTAGACAAAACAGAAAAGGATTTAAACTTTAGCCTAAATTAGTTGCACCCTTACACATGACTGAATGAAGTTCAAGAACAATGCGTAAACAAGAAGAAAAACACAAAGAACTCACATCCATGATGTAAACAATTAAAACAGCTGCATCCAAGTCTCTCTCCCTCTTAACAATTGTCTGAATACAAGAAAGCACTTAATTTATTTTAAAACAACTCAGCATGATATATGTCACTTGCTCAAGAACACACGACACTGTTTTTGTATTTGCTAAATTATTTATCACAAATTCATATCTGAACAACTTGTAATACACCTTTCTGTTTTCACCTAAACAGCTCATGTCACACATTGCATCAACAGCAGTAAGTCTTTACTCTGGCCAAAAAATTCCCCAGCTCCTCAACAACCCACCCCTCCCCCTTGTGCACACGCGCGCTTTCTCTCTTAGCTGCACTCAAACTTGGAACAAAGCAAGTTTGAGGATGAAACACGTAACTAACAAATAAAAAATACAAACAAATTAGGTCACTGTGTGATCATTATGCAATTGCTGCACTATGCACTTCCCTCTTAACCAGCTGCCACTTCTGTAACATCCAAGCTTTATCTGTATATATTTTGCAGATGGGAGGACCTTCTATATTACAGTTCACGAACTTGAACAAGAACGAGTACCAAAGCCCTTAAAATGAGTCTCTTCTCTGAGCTGTGGAATCTCGGCCACAACCAAAGACTCCAATACTCGTTCATTTCATACAATTTCAGGTTTGAGTTGCATTATGCAGGTTGCAAAAATTTTCAGTTATAATAAAATTTACTTGTATATAAAAGATAGGGTTGAAATAAAGGGCAAATGTCAACTTGCCTAGCCACATAAATCCTGGTAAAAGAGTTAAAATAACAATTGTCCAATCAAAAGTCAAAGTAAGGTGTGATGGTAAAATTTGGTCCAACTAGGCCTCATGATAGATTTAGTGACTTGCAAACACGAATTCAAAACACTCTCCTAACTTACTTTCACCACAAGAAAGCTAATTGCTGGATTTGTCCACTTGGCTGAACTGAATTTGACTTGAGCCATTAAGATAAACAGCTTATAAAGCAAGTACTTTTGCATTTTCTTTTTTATTCTGTAGAACAAAAGAAATCCACATACTTTCTGCTGCTCTTTCTTGTAGCCATCTGAACATGCAGTGCATTCCAGAGAGGTGCCATATGAGAGCTCCGCAAATCAAAATAACATAAAAATTCTGCAAGTACTGAGAGAATTTGCTCACAAAAATGTTAAACAGAAAATTGTTAGGGATCTTGGAATGCACACAAATTATGAGACTTCACCATAGTTTCAATAAATACTCAGTGTAACCAACTCGAAGTAGCAATATCAGTCTCAAAATTGCATACACCAACATTACAACACCATCCAGTAACACAATTGCATACAAAGAGCATGTATCAGGGAGCTAGATGTCTTTTTTATAGCAACGAATTAAAGAAATTAAATTTCTGTGACAAAAGTTCCACAGATAAATTATATTTTAGTTACAAAATTTCCAGCCATGGAACTATTTGCAGAATTATGCCTATTTTTATTAAGCAAGAACAGATCGCAATAGCCTAGCAGATGATTATGCATTTTTGAACTCGAGCTACAATGTTCAAACAAATAAAAGATAACTCACAATACTAATAAAAAAGTAATATGGGTTAATTGCAATCTTGGAGCTCAACTAAAGCAAGTAATTTAACAAGGTTATTCTCTTCTCATTTTGAAGAATCCAATGATCCCTTGTATAACTTCAACAGCTCAGAAGCCTCCTCCTCATGAATCATAACAAACTTCTGCAAAAATGTCTTTTCAGGGCACTCAAAATAGGCATGCATTTTAAAATTCTTCTTCACCAAACCTTTTGATAGCAAAACTTGAAGAACCAAACCCCTAGGAATCAATCTCTTTTCCAAGCTCAAAGAAAAAAGTATTGAGCGTTTCTTAATGAGGGAAGACTCCATACCCATCTTGTTGACAAGAAAATCCATTACCCTCGTAAGCTTTTCCTCAGACACCGTCATACAACATGGATGGCTTCGAAATGCCATAGAAACCTCATCCTCAGTCCAACCCCATTTCTTATAATCATTGAGCTTCCTTTCCCATGTTGATTTGCTCATTGACCGCACAGCATGTACTGCCTTTGCAAACTTCATCGTCGAAGGATTAAATCCCAATTCTTTTACTTCCTCCACAGCCTCTCTAAACTGAACAGGATTAACCCTGAATGCTCTTGGCTGTTTTTGAAGTATAGAAATAACAAAAGACTCCGGAACTCCACTCTCTCTCAATGTATTAACATTGGGCGCCACATAAGTTTCAAGATGATATGTTAACATACCCGAACATCGTTGTATAGCTTGAAGAGTCTTATCCTCAGACTGAAGCAAGCTTTTAAACAAATCAAAGGAAGGGATAATTTGTTTCTCTAAGCTTCTTCTAAAAAGATCAGGGAACCCAGTAAACATTTTTGCAAGGTCAGGACTTGGAACCCCTTTAGAGGAAAAGAATTCCAATTTGGGCAAAAGGGTTTTCTCAGGATTACATTTGAGCAGTTCTGGGCGTCTTCTAACAAGGTTCGAGATCTGGGTTTGAGAGAACCCATGGTTCTTCAAAAACTTAACCACATCATCTGCTTTTTCTGGGGTTTCGAAATGAACATATTTGGAAGCTGATAAAGCAGCTTCTGGTGTGAACCCAAGTGAGTTTATGAGGTAAGAGACAGCAAATGGTTGCTGATTTGAAGTGCTGGAGACATAGTATTTCAAAGATAAATATGGGTTTTGAAGAAAACCCAGTTTGTGAATTGGTGTTGGAGATCTACTAGTAATGTGTTTCTCACCATTTAGAATGGTTTTGCAGAGACAATTAAACATGGGTATTGAAAAACGCACCTGTTTAGTTGTGTAGAAGCAATGACTTCTGTGCCTGACTGAATTTTTGAACTCCACAAGAAGTAGAAAAACTGAAAAAAGAAATGGTGCTGGGAAGGGATTTTAACTAAAACCCTCTTGAGGAATTGAGAAGAGGTTTTATGGTTTTTTGACAAAGAACACGCAGCACCGACGTCGTTTGTGACCTATGCTGTGTAAAGAACTCCCAATATCGAGTTTGAATGAATTCTCTAGTTCTTTTTCTATTTATATAATTTGTTATGTTATTTATAATTAACTGATTTTTTAGACTTTTAAAAGTAGGGGAAAAACAAAAAACAAAAAGCAAAACTTTAAAGGACAAAATTAAAGACATGTTAAACTTAGAGGGAGTAATTAAGTCCTTTTTTTAAGAAAAAAACTTTCAAAAAAATACTCAAATTTTCAGTTTTGTATATTAAATTAAGATAAAAATTTAAAAAAAAAAAATATATATATATATATATATATATATGCAATTTGGTATATTTAATGTACACAATTATTCAAAAAATGTACATAATTTTGTACACAGTTTTTCAAAAAATATACATAATATAGTACATTAAACTTACTCAAATTTTCAAATAGTGTATATAATTCTATATATTCAATTTACAAAAAATTTTAAAGAATGTGAATAATTCAGTTTATTCAATATATATAATTGTGGGGGGTAGAAGTCCAAATTTATGTATTGGGCCTAAGGCCCTATCTGAAGGATACTATGTGTCCAAAGAGGTGAAGGCTATTGAGAAGGAGTCTGTATGAAAGAAAGACACCTGGAAATGAAGGGGGAGTAGTCTGAAGAGAGGACTAGTGGTCCGAAGAGGTCATTCTCCTCTGATGCAAAGATTCTTGGTTAAGCAAATATCTGGAGGGTTCGAGTGATCTTTCTAGCGACTTCAATGATCTGGATAAGCTTTGGGCATGCCTACAGATGAGAAGAATGGAGAAATATCTAAAATGAAAAGTTACCACCACCACATTAAATGCACTGCATCGCTTTTCTGGCCGCATTAATGTGGAGAAGACCCCTGAACAGTGTTATCTCAGCTATTACCACTCACAGAGAGCTAAAGAGGAGACCTGACATGGCATATACTCAAGCGGACACTTAGATGAAAAACAAGTGGATGATGAAGATGATGAGGGAGGATGCTATATGAAGGAAAAAAGCCTCTGGAGAAAGAGAAGGAAGAAAAGAAAAAAAAATGAGAAAAATGAAGGGACTCGAGCTCTAAGAATTGTATTCATCTTTCATTCAATAATATTCCTCCTCGGACATTAAATCGAAAAGCCTTGAAGTTTGTTTTTATATCAGTTCCTTTTTTAACACCATAGTTAACTATTGTTTAGTTCACAATCAGCCTAACTCTTTCACCCATTCTCTATAAATTCATTGTTCTTGGTTCATTTGGCTCATATCCAAACAATTTGGGCTTAGGCTACAAAAACAAACCCTATAATTGGCGCCGTCTGTGGGAAGAGCTTGAGGGAAAGTAGAAGCAACAGTTGATAATGGTTGAACCAGGGCAACTACTAGCAGAATCTAAGGCATCCCAACACGTAGACCCTTTTCTCAATTTGGAGCAGAGACAAGATCATGAAGGTAGTGTGCATACTACGCATATTGATCGAAGCCAGCCACACGGTGGAAGTCACGTGTCTCATGCAAAGAAAAACCAGGATATGCAACTAGAAATCGATAGATTAAAGAGGGAGTTGCACCATGCAAAGAGGAAACAGATTTCTTCGCATTCTGATGAAGATTTCGATGACGAGCAGGATGTCACTTACAAGCAAAGATCTCGGACACCAATTAATGAATCCTTTTCCTATAAAGAAGAACATCGTTGCAAGAGGCAACCTTGAAGCCCATCACGTGGAGGCGTAGGGAACAATGCTATGAGCAAGGCCTTGAATCAAATCTCTAGGTCACCCTTCATGCGTAGGATTGAAGAAGCAAAACTTTCTCGACATTTTAATTAGCCAACCTTCACCATCCATAATGGTAAAACGGACCCTGCGAAACATGTGAGTCACTTTAATCAAAAGATAGCTGTCTATTCCAAAGATGAAGCTCTGATGTGCAAAGTTTTTCCCTCCAATCTGGGACTGGTCCTAATGAGGTGGTTTGACAGCCTAGAAGCAGACTCCATCGACTCCTTCAGAGAACTCACTCAGGCATTTGGTTCTCGTTTTGTCACATGTCAAAAGGTGGCCATGCTTTTGTCTTCACTGCTATCCTTAAGCATGCAAGAGGGTGAGACCTTAAAAATGTATTTAGACAAGTATTGGGAGATGTTTAATGATATGGAAGGCAACTTTGATAAAATGGCCCTTAGCACATTTAAGCTTGGCCTCCCCACTGATTATAGGTTAAGGAAGTCCTTAACTGGTAAGCCAGTTACTAACATGCGTCAGCTCATGGACCGTATCGAAAAATATAAAAGAGTTGAAGAAGATCAACAGCAAAGGAAGGGAAAGGATAAGGTTATCTCCTAGGAGAGGAGAGATTTCAGGTCGGACCATTACAATAATAACAAACCACAGAGAGATTTTGCTGGGCAGTTAAGATTAACAAACCTTCAAGCAGTTAACACCGTATTCAAAGAGCCAGTACATCAAGTTTTGGAAAAGATTAAGAATGAATCATTCTTTAAGAGGCCAAATAAGATGGTGAGGAACCCTAAGAGGCATAATCATAATCTCTATTGCCAATACCACAAAGGTCATGGCCATACCACAGAAGATTGCAAGAGTCTGTGGGATCGTTTGGACCAACTAGTCTGTGAAGGTAAATTAAGACACCTCTTGCACCACTCCAGTGGCCGAGGAAGTCAAATGAACTCAGATCCTCAAAGAGATGACTCTTCAAAGCCTTCATTGGGAACTATCAATGTCATCTTCGCCACACTAGGGAGAACAGGATCCTGGCCATCCAAGGTTATATCAGTGACCCGGTTACCTGCAGGGGACTTTGGCCAAGATCCGAAGAGAGCTAGATCAGATACTCAACCGATTTTAGGGTTCTCGGACAAAGACAAGATTGGAACCATCCAACCCCATGATGACGCTTTAGTAATCACCCTTAGAATTGGAGGATATGATGTGAAGAGAGTAATGATGGACCAAGGTAGCGCGGTAGAGATAATATACCTCGATCTCTACAAGAGGCTGAACCTAAAACCTGATGACTTAACACCATACGGTTCTTCCCTAGTTAGCTTTGAAGGAAGAATCGTCACCCCGAAGGGCCAGATACAATTACCTGTACAGACTGGCTCAGAGGTAGTAGAGGTGGATTTCATTATTGTAGATGTGTATTCCCCTTATATGGAAATTGTAGCCAGACCTTGGCTTCATACGCTAGGGGCTGTTTCCTCTACTTTGCATTAAAAAGTTAAATATCCATCCGAAGGGCAAATTTGTGAAATCTGGGGAGATTAATCTACGATCAGACAGTGCTTAGTAGCTGCCATCCAGCACAAGCTCGAAACGGAGTCATCGGCTAAGGCCGAAAGGGGTTTATAGCAGTTAAAAAATCGGGTATTGCCCTCCAAAGATCCAAACGATGGCGTTAGATGTGAAGATTCAATAAAAGTTTTTATTGGAGACAATCTCGAAAGGTTCTTTCAACTCGAATCTTAGATGTCTCTACAAGAAAGGGAGGAGCTAGTAGAGTTCCTTAAAAGAAACCTTGATATATTTTCCTAGAACGCCTATGAGGCCTCAGGAGTGGATCCAGAATTCATTTGCCACAATCTGAAGGTCAATCCATTGATCATCCCTAAGAAGCAGCCTCATCGGCACCCATCTAAGAAGCATGCTGATGCAATAAGAGAAGAGATAACAAAGCTCAAACAGGTTGGAGTTATCAAAGAGGTTTTTTTTATCCTAAATGCCTAGCAAACACTGTGGTGGTGAAGAAGAAGAATGAAAAATGGTGAGTATGTGTAGACTTCACTAATTTAAATAAGGCCTATCCTAAGGATCCATTCTCTATGCCAAAAATTGATCAGTTACTAGATGCCACTGTTGGCCACCCTCGGATGAGTTTCCTAGATGCATTCCAAGGTTACCATCAAATACCATTAGTCCTGGATAATCAGAAGAATACTGCATTTGTCACCCCAATCGGTAACTACCATTACAAGGTGATGCCCTTTGGTTTGAAAAATGCAGGATCCACTTACCAAAGGATGATGACGGGGATGTTTGAGCCGTAGTTGGGCAAAAGTATCGAAATTTATATAGACGACATGGTGGTGAAAAGCAAGATCGTTTCTCAACATATAAAGGATCTTGAAAACATTTTTGAAGTTCTAAGAAGGCATAAGCTACGTCTAAGCGCCTCCAAGTGCTCATTCGGGGTGGGGTCAGGCAAGTTCTTGGGGTACATGGTAACTCATAGAAGAATTGAAGTTAACCCCGATCAAATAAAGGCCATCCACAATCTACAGGCTCCTCGAAATCCCAAAGAAGTTCAGAAATTGACCAGAATGACTGCTGCCCTATATCGATTTATCTCCCAAACAGCAGATAGGTGTAGACCTTTCTTCTCATTGATCAACAAGTGGAAGGGATTCGAGTGGACTAAAGAATGTGCTGTGGCTTTTCAGCAACTTAAGGACTATCTCACTCGGCCACCCATCATGTCCAGTCCTGAGCCAGACGAAGTCTTGTTTGCCTATATTGCTGTGGCTCTTTGTGCTGTGAGCTTGGTGTTAATACGGGTAGATTGTGATGTGCAGAGGCCAGTACATCAAGTTTTGGAAAAGATTAAGAATGAATCATTCTTTAAGAGGCCAAATAAGATGGTGAGGAACCCTAAGAGGCATAATCATAATCTCTATTGCCAATACCACAAAGGTCATGGCCATACCACAGAAGATTGCAAGAGTCTGTGGGATCGTTTGGACCAACTAGTCTGTGAAGGTAAATTAAGACACCTCTTGCACCACTCCAGTGGCCGAGGAAGTCAAATGAACTCAGATCCTCAAAGAGATGACTCTTCAAAGCCTTCATTGGGAACTATCAATGTCATCTTCGCCACACTAGGGAGAACAGGATCCTGGCCATCCAAGGTTATATCAGTGACCCGGTTACCTGCAGGGGACTTTGGCCAAGATCCGAAGAGAGCTAGATCAGATACTCAACCGATTTTAGGGTTCTCGGACAAAGACAAGATTGGAACCATCCAACCCCATGATGACGCTTTAGTAATCACCCTTAGAATTGGAGGATATGATGTGAAGAGGGTAATGATGGACCAAGGTAGCGCGGTAGAGATAATATACCTCGATCTCTACAAGAGGCTGAACCTAAAACCTGATGACTTAACACCATACGGTTCTTCCCTAGTTAGCTTTGAAGGAAGAATCGTCACCCCGAAGGGCCAGATACAATTACCTGTACAGACTGGCTCAGAGGTAGTAGAGGTGGATTTCATTATTGTAGATGTGTATTCCCCTTATATGGAAATTGTAGCCAGACCTTGGCTTCATACGCTAGGGGCTGTTTCCTCTACTTTGCATTAAAAAGTTAAATATCCATCCGAAGGGCAAATTTGTGAAATCTGGGGAGATTAATCTACGATCAGACAGTGCTTAGTAGCTGCCATCCAGCACAAGCTCGAAACGGAGTCATCGGCTAAGGCCGAAAGGGGTTTATAGCAGTTAAAAAATCGGGTATTGCCCTCCAAAGATCCAAACGATGGCGTTAGATGTGAAGATTCAATAAAAGTTTTTATTGGAGACAATCTCGAAAGGTTCTTTCAAGTCGAATCTTAGATGTCTCTACAAGAAAGGGAGGAGCTAGTAGAGTTCCTTAAAAGAAACCTTGATATATTTTCCTAGAACGCCTATGAGGCCTCAGGAGTGGATCCAGAATTCATTTGCCACAATCTGAAGGTCAATCCATTGATCATCCCTAAGAAGCAGCCTCATCGGCACCCATCTAAGAAGCATGCTGATGCAATAAGAGAAGAGATAACAAAGCTCAAACAGGTTGGAGTTATCAAAGAGGTTTTTTTTATCCTAAATGCCTAGCAAACACTGTGGTGGTGAAGAAGAAGAATGAAAAATGGTGAGTATGCGTAGACTTCACTAATTTAAATAAGGCCTATCCTAAGGATCCATTCTCTATGCCAAAAATTGATCAGTTACTAGATGCCACTGTTGGCCACCCTCGGATGAGTTTCCTAGATGCATTCCAAGGTTACCATCAAATACCATTAGTCCTGGACAATCAGAAGAATACTGCATTTGTCACCCCAATCGGTAACTACCATTACAAGGTGATGCCCTTTGGTTTGAAAAATGCAGGATCCACTTACCAAAGGATGATGACGGGGATGTTTGAGCCGTAGTTGGGCAAAAGTATCGAAATTTATATAGACGACATGGTGGTGAAAAGCAAGATCGTTTCTCAACATATAAAGGATCTTGAAAACATTTTTGAAGTTCTAAGAAGGCATAAGCTACGTCTAAGCGCCTCCAAGTGCTCATTCGGGGTGGGGTCAGGTAAGTTCTTGGGGTACATGGTAACTCATAGAAGAATTGAAGTTAACCCCGATCAAATAAAGGCCATCCACAATCTACAGGCTCCTCGAAATCCCAAAGAAGTTCAGAAATTGACCAGAATGACTGCTGCCCTATATCGATTTATCTCCCAATCAGCAGATAGGTGTAGACCTTTCTTCTCATTGATCAACAAGTGGAAGGGATTCGAGTGGACTAAAGAATGTGCTGTGGCTTTTCAGCAACTTAAGGACTATCTCACTCGGCCACCCATCATGTCCAGTCCTGAGCCAGACGAAGTCTTGTTTGCCTATATTGCTGTGGCTCTTTGTGCTGTGAGCTTGGTGTTAATACGGGTAGATTGTGATGTGCAGAGGCCAGTTTATTATGTTAGTAAGTCGTTGCATGAGGCTGAGGCTCGTTATTTGCCACTAGAGAAGGCTATCCTGACAATGGTACTTGGTACACGAAAACTCCCTCATTACTTCAAAGCACTGTTTTTGTATATGCTAACTTATTTAGCACAAATTTCTCTCTATTAGCTGTAGTCAGACTTGGACTAAAGCAAGTTGAGGATGAAGAATTCAAAGAGATTCTTAAGTAACAATAAGGAGATGCAAAGAGAATTGGGTTCACTGTGATCATTATGAAATTGTTGCAATATGCACTTCGCTCTTAACCAGCTCTCAATTTTGTAATATCCATGTTTTATATTCTGCAGATGGGGAACTTCCTATTTAACAATTCACAAACTTGAACAAGTTTTCATTACCCTTAAACATAGCAGTCATACTGAATCATTGGATAAAATTGAAGCCCTTAGAATGACTCTTCTTTGAGCTCTAGGTTTTCAGCCACAACCAAAGACTCTTCTACGAGCTCTAAGTTTGTTGCAATATGCACTTCGCTCTTAACTGGCTCCCAATTTTGTAATATCCATGTTTTACATTCTACAGATGGGAAACTTCCTATTTAATAATTCACAAACTTAAACAAGTTTTCATTACCCTCAAACTAGCAGTCATACTGAAATCATTGGATAAAACTGAAGCCCTTAGAATGACTCTTCTTCGAGCTCTAGGTTTTCAGCCACAACCAAAGACTCCCATACTGTTTCATTACTATTTCCGGTATATTGGAATGCTTGAGTCGCATTATGCAGGTGTTCCAACAAGGGTTTGAATTGCGTCGAATTTTCCACTCGAAATAAAATTTAGCTGTATATAAAAGATGGGGTTAAAATTTTATAAAAGGGCCTAATGACAACTTGCCTAGCAGCACATATCCTAGTAAGAGTGTAAGATTGTAATAAAAAACTATCCAATTGAAAGCCAAGTATGTGATGGCAAATCTTGGCCCAGCTAGACCTCTTGAAAGATTGAGTAATTTGCAAATATGAATTTAAAACCCTCTCCAAACTTACTTTCACCACAAGAAAGCTGGTTGCTGGATTTTTCCACTTGGTTGAGATGGTTTTGACTCTAGGCATTAAGATAAACAGTTTACAAAGCAGGAACTTTTGCAAAACTTTTTTTTTCTTCTATACAACAAAAGAAATCCATGCACTTGGTGCTGCTCTTTCTTTTAGCCATTTGAACAAGCAATGCATTCCAGATAGGCACCCCGTAAGTGCTCTAAAATCAAAACAATGTAACAACTCTGTAAAACCTGATAGAATTTGCTCATAAACATTTAAAACAGAATGCAGCTAGGTAATTTGGAATGCACACAATATATAAGACTTGAGACTTCACCATAGTTTTATTATAAACTCAGTATAACCAAATTGAACAAGCAAAATCTGTCTTGCAGTTGCATGCACCAACATTACAACACCATCAAGTAATACGATTGCATAAAAAGATCATGTTCAAGGAAATAGATGCCTTTTTATGGAGAAAAAAAAAGATGAAAGAAACGAAAATTCACTAACAAAAGCTCCACAGATAATTCATATTTTTAGTTACAAAAGTTCAGCAATAGAATTAGTTGCAGAGTTATTCCCATGAATAAAGCAATAACAGATCACAATAGCATAGCAAATGATTATGCATCTTGTTCTGGAACTCAGGCTTCCATGGTCAGACAAATAAAAGAGAATTCATATTAGAAGTAAAAAGAAAATGGATTAATTGCAATCTTAGAGCTCAACTAAAGTAAGTAATCCAACAAGGTTAGTCTCTTCTCATTATGAGGAATCCATTTTTTCCTTGTATAGCTTCAACAGCTCAGAAGCTTCCTCCTTATGAGGCATAATATACTTCTGCACAAATGTCCTTTCAGGACACTCAAACAACAGGTATATATTGAAGTTCTTCTTCACCAAACCCTTTGATAACAAACCTTGAAAAACAAAGCCCCTAGGAATCAACCGTTTTTCCAAGCTCAAAGAAACAAGTCCTGGGCGTTTGATAAAGAGGGAAGAATCCATACCCATCTTGTTGACAAGAAAATCCATTACCCGCATAATCTTATCCTCAGACGCCATCATACACCACGGATGCCTTCCAAATGCCAAAAAAATATCATTCTCAGACAAGCCCCATTTCTTATAAACATCAACCTTTCTTTCCCATGTTGATTTGCCCATAGCCCGCAATGCATATACTGCCAGAGCAAACTTGAACCTGGAAGGATTGAATCCCATTTCCTTTACTTCCTCCACAATCTCTCTAAACCAAACTGGATTGACCACGAATGCTCTAGGCCGGTTTTGAAGTAGAGTGACAATATTCGACTCAGGCACTCCATTCTCTCTCAATGTATTAATATTTGGTGCCACAAAAGTTTCAACATTACAATTTAGCATACCCGTAAATCGTTTTATTGTTTCAATGGTCTTAGCCTCAGACTGAAGCAAATTTTTAAGGAAATCGAAAGAAGGGATAATCTGTTTCTCTAAGCTTGTTTTTAAAAGAGCAGGGTACCCAGAAAACAGTTTTGCAAGGTCAGGGCTTGGAATGCCTTTAGAGGAAAAGAAATCAATTTTGGGCAAAAGGGTTTTGTCAGGATCAGATATAAGCACTGATGGGCGTCTTCTAATGAGGTTTGTGATCTGGGTTTGAGAGAACCCATGGTTCTTGAAAAAGCTAACCACAATATCAGCTTTCTCTGGGGTTTCGAAATGAACATATTTGGAAGCTGATAGAGCAGCTTCTGGTGAGAACCCAAGTGTTTTTATGAGGTATGAGACAGCAAATGGTTGTTCTTTTGTTGCAGGGCTTGAAATGTATTTCAAAGATAGAGATGGGTTTTGTTCAAAACCCAGTCTGTGAATTGGTGGTAGAGCTCTGACAGTGAGTTTACCATTTAGAATGGTTTTGCAGAAATAATAAAACATGGGTTTTGAAGATTGCAAATTCAAGGAGTGAGTGAGTGAGTGAGAGAGGAACCTAACCTATTCTTCGGAGGCAAAATCTTGTGTGACTTCAGCGAATTTTTGGACTCCACCAGGCACCAGTAGATTTGGGAAGGAAGAAAACAAAAACCCTCGCGTCTGGTTACAGAGGGGTTTAATGGATTTATCATTTATCATTCAGTTTTCTTCCTACTCCTTTTTTCTTCTTAAAAAAAAAAAAAAAAAAAAAAAAACAAGTTTCTATTCCTTTTAATTTTTTCAAAACATTCCTATTATTTTGGACATTCGCTCCCAATAATAGTTTTTTATAATCAAACTAAGATATTGATCGATTTTTGTTATAGGTAGGAATTAAGTATCAAATCTCTTGTTCAACCATCGAAGAATTTTATCTGATTCATCAACTTTCTTTTTCTTCTATTTTTTTTTTTTTGTTTAATTTATAACAAATTTCTATTCCTTTTTAATTTTTTCAAAACATTCCTATTATTTTGAGAGAGTTTCACAACCTGTAGTGTCTGCTCTCAGTAATAACTCTTTATCATCATACTAAGATACTAATCGGTTTTTAATGTAAGCGGAAATTAAATATTAAATCTCTTATGTAACCATCAAATAAATTTGATTGATAATGATTCAGCAAGACAACGATAAGACAAAAAATTAAAGACATATAAACATAAATGGAAAAAATTTTAACTACTCAAAAAATTATATTCCTACACAAAGTGTCCATTTGGGATTAGATTATAAGTTAGCTTTTTGCATTTTTTTTTTTTTTTTTACTACATTACTTTTAGCAAAATATTAATCAGCTCATTTTGAGTATAATTAAGAGGTGTAAAGAGTTTTTGACAGGGTTTCCCGAATGGGTGGCCAATTGTTGTTGTTTGAGGATAGGGATTTGATGGATTTAAGGCTGCGTTTGAATCGGGTGAAAAGCATTTCCGGAAATGCTTTTCAGTATTTTCGGGTGTTTGGCTGCGCAAGAAAATGCCATTTTCCGGAAATTAATTTCCGAGGTCAACGGTCAAGGGTGAAAATGATTTCAGCTTTCATTTTCACTTCAAATACAATTTTCCGGAAAAGAGAAACAGAGCATGAAGAGGAAAAGAGAGAGAGAGAGAGAGAGGAAGGAAGAACCGGAGAGCCCAGCTCGCCGGCGAACCCAGCTCGCCCAGATCGAAACGGCGAACCCAGCTCGCCACCGATCTTCGAACCCAGCTCGCCACCGATCTTTGAACCAGAGCCGGCGACCCACGAACCCAAAGCCCAAACTGTTAGACCCAGACCTAGGTGTTCGACCCAGACGTTCGATCCATCGCCTTCGACCTTCGACCGACGACCTAGACCTTCGACCCAGACCTTCGACGACCCAGATGCCGTCGTCGACCCATCGCCGAGACCCAGACCTTCGACCCATCTCAGTTTGTTTTTTAAACTCGCCGGAATCAATTTGTTGCGTTGTTGTTGTTGTTGTGTTACCGGAATCATTTTTTTTTTTTTGTTGTTGTTGTGTTGTTGTGGTGGCCGGAATCAATTTTTTGTTGTTGTTGTTGTGTTGTTGTGGTGGCCGGAATCAATTTTTTGTTGTTGTTGTGGTGTTGTTGTGGTGGCCGGAATCTATTTTTTTCAGTTGTTGTTGTGTTGTTGCGGTGGCCGGAATCAATTTTTTTTTTGTTGTTGTGGTGTTATTGTGGTGGCCGGAATCAATTTGTTGTTGTTGTTGTTGCTGTTGTTGTGTTGTTGTTGCCGGAAAATAGCATTTTCCTAACGGAACCAAACACATAAAATTATTTTCCATAACAATTTTCATAATACAACCAAACACTTAAAAATATTTTCCTTTTTCGGAAAATAGCATTTCCGGAAAATACCTATTTTCCGGAAAATATTTTACGGGAACCAAACGGACCCTAAGTGTATGAGATAGAGAGAATGAAGTAATTTTTTTTTTAAAGTATAATATTTATAAAAAAAAAATAAATAAATAAATAAAAAACTATAAATGACACCTGTAGGGTCAAGATTTGTAGCCCAAGCCCAAAATATCTAGAGTTTGAGCCCAATAAACCCAAGACAATGAATTTGTAGAGAGTGAATGAAAGAGCTGAACTGGATAAGAATTAAACAACGATTAGCATGAGATTTAAAGATAAATAAACATAAAAACACTCATAAAGCCTGACTGAATAAACATCCGAGGAGATAATTTATGAATTAAAATCTTGTTTTTGAACTCTAACAATCTACAGTTTCTCTCTTTTTCTTTCTCTCTATTTTTTTCTTCCTTTTTCTTATGGGAGATCTTTTACATTATATACTTGAGTATATATCTCATCATGTTTCTTCTTTGGTTCTCCGTGAGTGGTGGTGGTTGAGAGTGTACTGTTTAAGAGTCTTCTCCACATTAATGCGGCTAAAAAAGTTGTTGTAGTACATTTAATGTAATGGTAGCAACTTTTCCTCCAGATATTTATCCGTTCTTATCATCTTCATACATACTTGAAGTTTATCCTTATTATTGGAACTGTCAGGAAGGCCACTTGAACCACCCAGGTACTTGCTTGTTCAAGAATCTTCGTATCCGAGGAGATCATGCTTTTCAGACTACTGACGCTCTCTTCGAACTGTACTCTTTGCTCATTTTCAGGTATATTTTTCCCACTCGGGTTATTTCTCAATCACTTCCTCCTCTTCGGACACGCCCTAGTCTTCGATTAGGACCTTAGGCCCATTACATAACTCTGGGCTTTTACCCCCACAACATCCTCTAAATTTTACAAGTTGATTTTTTCAGTTTCATCTCATGGTTTTTTCAAGTAGATTATTGATACATCTACCAAAACACTATTTTTTTTAGTTTTTTGAAACATAGCCAATTATTTTAAAAACCACCATCATCATCTTTTTCTTCTTTTCTCATTGTCTTGACTATAGTAACGATTACATGTAATATCCTTTTCATATAAAGGTATACATCATAAGTGTGGAACTCACTCCCATGTGAAATGGAGATTTGTATACAATTGTTATACAAATAATTATTAAATGAGTATGGTACCAAATGTTGAGCTATTTAAAAACAACATATTTATAAAATAAGTGTAGCTAAAATGAAAATGAAAAGATGAATAAACGAAACTACATGAAAAAGATAGAATCCAAAACAAGAAAATCCACTTAAAGATAGTGGTAGCCCCTATTGATGAAAGCGAGGGAAAGTCACTTAGGATGGTTTGATCATGTTCAAATAGGAGTAATTAATGAACGAGTAAGAAAAATTAATTTGATCCAAATTGAAAGGGAAAAAAATGGTAAAGAAATGCCAAAAATAAAATTAGCACAAGTAATAAAAAAAGAATGGCATGTAAATTAGAAAAATAACAAAGAGTATGACTTTAAACATGATAGAATAGTGAAAAAGAATACATGACAAAACCTAACTAATTCGTCAAGGATCCATAGTCAACACCAAAAATTTTGGAATTAAAGCTCTATTGTTGTTGTTTTTCAAGGCAGGTTGGCACGTTTGAGTTGCATTATGCACCATTTCAAGTAAAACACGCAGTTTTGTTGCAAAGAGGATCTCAATTTCGCTGCAGAATTTTTCACTGAGTAATAAAATTTAACTATATATAAAAGATGAAGTTCAAATAATAAAAGTGCCAAATGCCAACTAGCCTAACTGCAGAAATCCTAGTAAGAAGTGTAACTAACAACTGTCCAATTGAAAGTCAGAGCTAGTTGTGATAGCACAACATGGCCCAAATAGGCCTCACAACAGATTTAGTGGCATGAAAACAGAAATTCAAAACCCTTTCCCAACTTACTTTCACCCCCAAGAAAGCTAATTGTGAGATTTGTCCACTTGGCTGACATGGTTTTGACTCGAACCATTAAGAATCTAAGATATTACTTTTGCAATTTTTTTCCTCCCTATAAGTCTATAACAAAAGAAATCCATACGCTTTGTGCTGCTCTTTCATGTAGCCATCTGAACAAGTGATGCATTCAAGATAGGCACCATGCGAGAGCTCTGCAAACCAAAACACCATAAAAATTCTGCAAATCCGGAGAGAATTTGCTCACAAGCATGTTAAACAGAATATATGAGACTTGACTAGCTCACCATAGTTTCAATATATACTCAATATAACCAAATTGAACCAACAATATCAGTCTCACAATTAAATGCCTTCCTTATGGCAACAAGATGATAGAAATCAAAATTTCAGTGACAAAAGTTCCACAGATAAAATCATATTTTAGTTACAAAAGTTCAGAAATTGAATTAGTTGCAGAGTAATGCCTATGAATAAGGCATGAATATATTGCAATAGCATAGCAGATCACTATGCATCACGTTCTGAAACGCATGCTTCAATGGTCAACAAATAAAAGAGAATTCACATAAGAAATTTAAAGTAACAAAAACAAACAAAAAACTAGATATGGATTAATTGTAATCTTGGAGAGCAACAAAGCATGTAATCCAACAAGGCCATTCTCTTCTCATTTCAAAGAAGCCAATTTTTCCTTGTATAACTTTGACAGCTCAGAAGCTTCCTCCTTATGAGGCATAACAAACTTCTGCAGAAATGTCTTTTCAGGACACAAAAACAATGTATGCATTTTGAAATCCTTCTTCACCAAACCTTTTGATAGCAAAACTTGAAAAACCAAACCTCTAGGAATCAATCGCTTTTCCAAGCTATAATTAACAAGTTCAGGATTTTTAATAATGAGGGACGACCCCATACCCATATTGTTGACATAAAAATCCATTACCCTCATAATCTTATCCTCAGACGCCATCATACACCACTGGTGCCTTCTAAATGCCAAAGAAATCTCATCTTCAGACCAACCCCATTTCTTATAAACATTGACCTTCCTTTTCCATGTTGATTTGCTCACAGCCCGCAATGTAAATACTGCCAGAGCAAACTTCAACCTCGAAGGATTGAATCCCATTTCCTTTACTTCCTCCACAATCTCTCTAAACCGAACCGGGTTGATGTTAAATGCATTAGGCTGGCATTGAAATAAAGTAATAATATTCGATTCAGACACTCCATTCTCTCGAAATATATTAATATTGGGTGCCACACAAGTTTCAATATTCCGTTGAAGAATACCCGGAAATCGTTTTATAGCTTCGAGGGTCTTAGCCTCAGATTGAAGCAAATTTTTATAAAAATCAAAGGAAGGGATAATTTGTTTCTCTAAGCTCGATTTAAAAAGATAAGGGTACCCAGAGAATATTTTTGCAAGGTCAGGGCTAGGAATGCCTTTGGAGGAAAGGAAGTCAATTTTGGGCAAAAGGGTTTTGTCAGGATCAGATAAAAGCACTGGTGGGAATCTTCTAACGAGTTTCGAGATCTGGGTTTGAGAGAACCCACGGTTCTTGAAAAAACTAACCACAGATTCTGCTTTCTCTGCGGTTTCGAAATGAACATATCTGGAAGCTGATGCAGCAGCTTCTTGTGAGAACCCAAGTGTGTTTATAAGGTATGAGACTGAAAATGGTTGTTGATTTTTTGTAGTGGTCGAGCTGTAGTCGTATTTCAAAGATAAAGATAAAGATGGGTTTCGAAGAAAACCCAGTTTGTGAATTGGTGGTGGAGATCTAGTAATGTGTTTCCCACCATTTAGAATGGTTTTGCAGAAATGATAAAACATGGGTTTTGAAAATTGAATTCAAAGAGTGAGAGAAGGAACTCGCCTATTCTTCGGAGGAGGCAAAATCTTCTGTGACTTCAGTGAATTTTTGAACTCCACCAGTAGAAATGGGAAGGAAGAAAACCCTCGCGTCGGGTTGCAGAGGGGTTTAACGGATTTTTGACACTGCACAACCGCAGGGATGCGGAAGACGACGTCGTTTCCCAGTGTCACTAATCTTTTTGCTTATGTCCTATCACCTGTGGTCCAGGTCTTCAATTTTGAATTATGGCTACATTTTCAATCCCTTTTTTATGAATATTTTTTCAACTAAAAAGAGGAAAAAAAAAAAATTAGGATAAATATTTAAAATGAGTTTTTTTTTTCTTTTTTTTAATAAGTAAAAAGATAGGATGGGCCATGTGTTGTGGCCCAGGATTAAACTGTGGGATCTTAGCGGTAAATTTTAAAAGGAGTATGTAGGTGGAGTTATATGGTACATGATGAAAAAGAAAAATTATGATATCTACACTTTCAATTATTAATCTAAACCTTCTCAAAAAAAAAAAATTATTAATCTAAAACACCAATATTTTTTTTTAATGTAGATGGGATTCAAATACGCAACCCTTATTACAATAGTTTTTTTTTTTTTTTTTTTTCCAATTGACTTAACTAAACTCAATTTTAAGTAATTAACTAAGTGATTCTTAAGCCTTTATGAAATCCGTGATGTCCTACATTTGAAATCTCTAACAAGAAATTAGGGCCACCCTCAAAGGATTCCAGTATATAATTACATGGTTTTCATCCACGAACCATAAATCTAGGAAGGCTTACCAAACAACCTCACTTTCCAAACAAATAATGCTACCAAGTGGGCCTTTAGTAGATGGTGTCAACCTTATCAAAATGGAAATGGTTTCATTAGAGTCCGTGGCTTGCCCTCACGATTAGATTTTGAGGCCGCCATTGGTAGTTGGCAACTTATGATGAGGTGAAAAAAATATAGGCTTTTCAAAGCTTATGTGACAACTTTAAGGGTCCATTTGGTTGAGAGAATATAGAATGGAGAAAAAATTGATTTTATATGCATTTGGTTAGAGAGAATGGGAGAATGGAAAATTAGTAGGGCTTGGGTGTTTTCTCCCCTGTCCCACAAAAATGTTTTCTCCCTAAATCGATGAGAAAACTGAACCCAAAGACACGTTATGTTGGACCAAAAAGCCCTCCTACAATGCTCAAGTGGGTTCAATTTTGTTTGTCATTTTCCTTCTTTTTTTTTTCATTGGTTTGCTTTCCTATTTAGTTTTTGCCCTATACGTTACTCATCTGTTTGTTTTTTTTTTTTTTTTCATTCATTTTGTTTATTTATTTATCTAATAGAGATGTGAAAGTAAATTTATACCAATTACGTGTTTCATTCTCTTTTTTTTTTCTCAATTTAAACAAAATATTTTTTCATCTCTCCAATTTTCCACAACCCCAATCAAACACCACAAGGAAAAACTAAAATATTTTATATTCCTCAACTTTTTTATCCTCTCTCCATTTTTTATCATCCCATTTTTCTACCCACTACACATCTGCTTGGTAGGGGTGAAACAAAAAGGATAGAAAATAGAAGAGAGAGAATAGATTTTGGGGTTGTTTGGTTAGAGTGGAAAGTTGGATGGATTTTGATAGGACCCAAATATTTTTTTCTCAGGTGCGCCAAAATATTTTATCTACAATTTGGAGAGAAAACACGGGTGACAAAACTGTAGTTGAATGAGTTACATATTTGATCCTTTTTTCTAACGTTAGACAACGTCATTACTCTCTTTCATTTTTTCTCTTGCTTTGTTTTTTCTTTTTCTTTTTTGTCCTTTTGTGCTTGTTCTTTTCATGTTATCTCTCTTCTTTTCTTTTTCTAACATCGCTTTCTTGTGTATTTTTTCTTACGTTGTAACCTTTTTTTTTTCTTTATATTTTTGCTTGTTCGGTATCCATCTTTGTGCTATTTTTTCCTGCTGTTTTATTAAACAGATATAATGATAAAGAACAAAAATAATATAATAGGTATAATGTTTTAATTTTTATAAGATGTTATTTTATTTATTTTTATTGATAAATAAGCAACATTTTATTGCAAAGAAAATGTATTTATTATGTATAATGAAATTAGGGCATAAGAGTAAATTTGGACAAAACATATTTTATATGCTCCTATTTTATTCTCAACCAAATATATGAGTTTTCCATCTCTTCGCTTTTCTGCCCCCTAACTAAATACAAATGAGGAAAACAAAAATCCCTTCTATCCTTCAATTTTTCGGCCATCCCCTATTTTCTATTCTCTATTCTCTTATTTTTCCATTCCTCCAACCAAACAAACCCTAAAAGAAAAGTAAAAAACTTATGTTTTTTTAAATAATAATAAAATTTAATAGTTATAATGAAAGAGGAGAAATTTCAACTATATACATATTAAAATATGTCAACTAAGCTATAAATTTTATTTACTAAAATGGATCTTAAATATTAAAATATGTTTATAAATATATATTGGACCATTTGGAAGCCTCAAATAAAGCATGAATTTACCATTTGCATTTATACAAAACTCAATAAAATTATTATTTACATAAACATTTGGGAGAGTGTCATTTTTCCCTTAAAGAAGGTGGTCTAATTTTATCAACAAAAATAAAGAAGTGGTCTAATTTACAAAAAATAATAGACGGTACATGTCTCTTACCGCATGTGAGTATCACACCCCAGGAGAACCCACATGCTATAAGAGACATGCTGCACATATTGGATGCAGCATACATATCTCATCCTAAATTACAATAAATTATTAGGCGCATCAGGAGGACTATTAAAGTAGTCATCCCAACCAATAAAATAATACCAAATGTGTAAATGTGTGAATCAGCTTCCTAGTTAATATAAAAAATAAAAAATCATCAAATGATGTCATATTTGCATAATTGACAACTTTTTCAGTCCAAAATTTCTAAGGCTACAAAAAATGTCACTATTTATGCTATAATTGTCCACCTAGTAAATTGTGAGTAATGAAGAAAAAATGACAAGTTCGTGTGAAAATAACAGACGGTCAGTCACAGTTTGACACATATGATAGTTGTGACAAAAATTGTGGCATTTTATGTGATAGTAAGATTGCTTTTTTTTTTTTTTTGAAAGAGTTATAACCTATGACGTCCGCTCCTGATGATAGTTCTTTATCATCAAACAGAAACACCAATCAATTTTTGGAGTAAGTAGAGATTGAACCCCAGATCTTTTATTTAACCATCAAAACCTTTAACAATTGAGCTAAATAGAACTCACAAAATTACTCCTTTTAATTAGGAATGCCAAAAAGGATTACTTCAATGGTCATTCAGTGAACCTAATAATTTCTCGTGCACGACTCTATTCAGAAATTCTTTGAACCTGGAAAAAAATGGAATTAAAAAAAAAAAAACGCAGAAACGAAACGAAATCCACAAAAAAAACTCGGCCGACATTTGGGTCGAAACTAGAGTCCAAAAACAGACGAATTGTAGCAAATCTTAAAAAGCGCCACTTGTGGTCGTGGCCAAAACTTGTCCAAGTCAAACAAATTCACTTTCCACCTGATGACCTCTTCAACCGATTTTCTCCCTTACCATTCACCACCTCGACCAACTGGCTACACCCGGTCACTCGTTTTACCACAATTATGAATTCCCGGACTCCTTACCTACTCCACAACTAGTATCTTTTTTTTCTTCCTACCTCGGTTCTGTACATCCGATGCTGACATGTGACGAATCTCAGCCGTCCATTTTGTATACGTAATTACCTAATAGCCGTTGATTTTTAGCTAAACTTTGTAAATGGTGTTCTCACGCGCAGTTATGGAGAGTGGAAATCACATTCTTTCCAATATGGTTGGGAATATAGTTATGATTCATTTATTGGCACGTGGTCACGCGCTATATGATTTGCTTAGAGAAAAAATAAATATATAGACAATAAAAGAGAGCAACCAGAGGTTTGTGCTTACGTGTCAGTTTCTGGTTGGCTCACCCAAAAAAGGGGGTCCAAAGTCCCTTAGAGGGAAAAGACTATCGTTCTCCATGCTTTGCTAGTTCATAGTTGGTGCATGTCTAAGATGTTGACAAAATTTTGATTTAACAAAGTAAAGGCTAAGAATATATTTCTCTTTATTGTTTATATTTTTTTTAATTGAACTCTCTATTGTATATTGATATATAAGCATTTAGTATTTAAAAAAGAAAAAAAAAGTGCATTGATATATCATGTCAAAACTAAACCAATCTTAAATTAGAATGACTTCAATTACTAAACTACAAATATTGTTTCACTTAATTTTTCTAATACAATGGTGAAAGGAATATTGTGATTGTTAAGTTTTTTTTTTTTTTTTTTTTGGTTGGTCTTGGTCATTTGTCATTCAAATTTTTATGCTTATTATATTCTATAATGGTTGGTTACCATCTTAGTCGTTGGTCAAAATCAAACAAGTAAAGTTGCTCAACCTAATCATGTGAAAACAAATAAACTCTTGGGATGCAAGTCCAACCACGTTCAAAAGTTGCAATGTTGCATACTAAAAAACCAAAAAAATACAAATTTTTTATTTTTATTTTTATTTTTATTTTTGTCGGATATCCAAACAAATCAATAGTCTTATTTGGAAAGATTCTAAATTTTAAATTACTATGATGCTATAGCTCTATGAACCTTAAAAAAAAAAGCATTGTATGTGTTAGAACGACCAAATGCATTGAAATATTATACAATTTATGACTCTACCTATTTCTATATTACTTTTGAATAATAAATTTGTATATATATATATATATATTTTTTTTTAGATTTAGTACTTTTGTTTAGAAATATCAAATATACCACATTCAAGAGTTACAACAAAAGCTCATGACATGCACATGATGAGTGTCATTGGATTTAAATATTCCAGTGCTTTCAATAAAATGGTATACAGTAGGTCCTCAACTTTCTTTATTACTTGTTTTTTTTTATTTTTTTTGGGGGGGGGGGGGGTGCGATGCTTAGAATATTTCTCAAGAAATATCAAGCCATATAATGGGAAAGAGAATTTATTTCATAAAATGTTAATAATTTTTAATATTTCAAAAAAATTTTAGAACCAATTTCATTCTATAAACTATAAATCACATTTTCTAGTGTTTGTCATTGTAGTGCAAATTGACTAATTATCATATATATAATTATATTAATAGGTAATGCAACATTTTGATAATTTACACTATAAATAAATTTTTTTTAAAGAAATTATGAGCAACAGAAAAGACAACAGAATTGGTTATCACACATGTAATTTGTGAAGAAGAAGACGCTCTAGATGTGATCCAACAGCTACAAAACTTTGTGACTTTTTCTCATTGGTCCATTATAAATACTATTGCTAAGACTATGTCTAAATCCTTTAATGATTAGCTCATGCATTTAGGAAAGAAAATTCTGTTGCCCAAAATATAACTAAATGAGCTATTCTATGTATTTGTTCAAGAAAGAGCCTCATCTCTTCTATCATTGATTCCCCCCCCCCCCCCCCCCCCCCCCCCCCCCCAAAAAATAATGTATTAATATTTGTCCCTAGGTGATAAGTATTATTGATAAATAAAATCAATAATTTAAATATTTATACAAATAAAGCTATTTCCATTTATTCAGAAGTATTATTTTAGTAAAATATTTTTTCTTTTTCTTTTAAGAAACAACACCGCTTGGCTTTTATTTCATAGCTAATAAATCAAAAATAAAAATACAATTGATGTCAAGAGAAACCAACTCTATTCATACTAATAAAGAAAATAAAGCATTGCACACTGGACTAAAGTGTGTGCAACTAAGTAGACATTAACAATTGAGACATGATATATACTTGATAGGAAAGGTAATAATGTTATGTAGTAAATGCAATAGGAAAACATTGTGAAAATTAATAACACTACTTTTAGAATACAAGTCTATTTTACTAAAGTTAATTTATTGACTGTAATAGTAGCTAGCTACAAGGTTTGCAGTATGAAATACATGTCTGAGGAAAAGTTAAACACAGTCACGTGTTTGTTTTGAACTTTTTTCTTACTACAGAAAAATGATCTAAGAAAAAGCTTGACAAGTATAGATTCATTTGCCTGAAAATATATCACAAAGCTCTTTTAAGTCTTAATTGATTTAAGTATAGATTTTCTTTCTCTTAATCTCACATCTTTATGACTACTTTAGTTTTGTCTTCTACTTTATAGGTACTGGAATATAATCTCATATATCTTTTTATTATTTGAATGTTAGATTCCAACTTAATATAGTTTGTGCCAGCTTTCATTAAAAAAGAAAAACCCTACTAGGAAAAGGAAATAAAAAATATAATAGCTACCTTTTTTTTTTTTTTTTTTTTTTTTTTTTTTTTTTTATCATAAATGAACATTATTTATATTCCAAATCCAAAGAAATTTATGATAAAACTAGTAGACGTTAGTCAAAGTAAGATAATGTGATTGATTAGGATCATAGTTTAATGGAAAACCATCAATAGATAAAATCTCAATTATTGTAATCTTATGTTTAAAGAGTGATAGTAAAAATATTATAAATTTCACTGCATAAATTTATTATGTAGTTAAAATGACATCAATCATGTTTATTAACATGTTAGTTTATAAAGCTTTTATATTAAAATTCGTAATAATATTAATATTTTTCAAAACAAAAAAATAAAATAGTTTACCAAAATTTAAGAAAAATAAATGTTGCATGTCCTAATGGATGGCTTTATCTGTCACTGAAATGGACCGTGACGCAATAGAAGAATAAAAGCAATTGGACTTGTGTCAAGTGATGCAACATAAACACAATATGTGTTCTAAAATAACCACGTGTAGATTTTGTATTTTATCGCTTTACAAACTAACATGTTAATGAATGTAATTAATGTCATTTCAATGGCATAAATATATGAATATTTTAATTAATCTTTTGAAATTATGTTAATATTTTTCAAAATGGAAAACTAAATCAATTAACCAAAATTTAAGAAAAATCCATTTTGCATGCCCCATATAAAAATATAAAAGCAATTTGAATTGTGTCTAATGATGCAATACAAGAATACGTTTTTTAGAATAATCACATGCGGTTCTATAGTTTGTTGCTTTACAAACTAACATGTTAATGCTTGCAATTAATACTATTTCAAATAACATAATATATGGATATTAAAAGATAATAATATTCTGTAGTAACATAATATTTTTCAAAAAAAAAAATAAATAAAACTGTTTACCAAAATTTAAGAAAAAAAATCATTTTGAATGTCACGTATATAAAAAAATAAATATAGAAATGATTTGACTTGTATCTAGTGACATAACATAAATACAATACGTGTCTTAAAATAACTCCATATTAGTATTTTGTCCTAAAACTTACGCAAATAAAAGCACTAAAACAATCCAATTCAGCACTTTTAACTCGGTACCTCTATGGTCAGCCACAGATGAATTTAGTTTTCAACTTGATTAATCAATCATTAACTTTCAGGTAATGACTCTGACCAAAAAGAACAACCTTAGTCATATCCCACATTCTTCGATCACCACCACCTTGTCCTTCAGTTCAACTCAAATCTGTTAAAACTCAAGGGCATTCTCGTCATTACATAATTAAAACAGTTAGTTACTCAGACATTTAATTTATTAATCCAAACTAAAACTCCTACATTAATTAAACTAATGTAGTAGTAGTAGTAATATATTAATCTTCCTTAACCTTAAAAATAGGAAATAATTTAGGAAAAAAGAAAAAAGAAAAGTAAAATCTCTCTATGTTTGGCGCGTACATAAACCACCAGACCCATTAAAAATAAAAATAAAAAATAAAATAAAAAGAACCTCTCTCTCTCTCTTCGGAGAAAGATCAAAAAACAAACACTTTGAAAACTGAAAGAGAGTGAGTGAGAGAGAGAGAAAGTAGAGAGAGAGAGAGAGAGAGACCCAAACAAACCCAAACCCAAAAAAACCAAAACCGAAACAAAGAAAGACACAGTGAGAGTGTGTGTGTGTGTGTGTGAACAGTGAGTTATAGTGAGAGAGAAAAACAAAGAAAGAGAAAAAAAACCCAGAAATCCAAACACTGTCTCTTTCTCTTTCTCTTTCTCTCTCTGATATCTCCATTTGATCGGAAAGCAAAAGCCCAGAAGAACTCATTGGTTTGTTTGTTTGTACAGACAGAACATTCTTAAACAAAATCCTTTACAATCAGTACAACATCGGAGACCGTACAATGGAGCGGTACGGTCGGCACAGTGATGGCCCACAGCCCGATCCGTCACCGGAATGGAACGCTCCGGGAACCGAAACCGGGCTCGAAGGTAAGCTAGAACCACTTGCATTTTTCAAAAAGAAAAATTTTCGAGACTAGTCGTTTTATTCGAAACCCCTCTGCGTTTCAAGTTTTTGTGGTTTTTCTGATCGTTTATATTTGGTGTGTTGTGGTGAATGAATGTATGTATGTATGTAGAGCCTGTGTGGCAATTGGGATTGGGAGGTGGTGGTGGCGGTGGAACCGAATCGTATCCGGAGCGACCCGACGAGGCAGATTGTATCTACTATTTGAGAACCGGGTTTTGTGGCTACGGCGCACGGTGTCGTTTCAATCATCCCCGTGACCGTGCCGCGGTAATTTCATTAAACAAATGAATGAATTTTGTAAAATTTTAATTTTTTTTTTTTGGATTCCTCATTTGTTTGTTTGTGTGGGAAGTTAGGGCTTAATTTGGGAGGTATTTTTTTGGTTGGTTTGGTTTGGTTTTTTCTTAATGTGATCATTCGGGTCAGTTTATGTTTGGATTTGATCACTTGGGTTAGTGTAATTAGTGTGAAAGTGATTGAATTTTTGAGTGGTTGAAGTTGGTTATGTAAGATCTAATGTGGGTTTTGTTTGAATTGGATTGATGTGGGGTGTGTGTGTAATGGAGTCAGGTTATAGGAGCTGCCAGAGCCGGTGGAGGGGAGTACCCAGAGCGAACGGGGCAGCCAGTGTGCCAGGTACTTGTTGTAATTTGGTTGTTTGATTGATTTCGAGAATTGGGTGTGACATGAATGGTTGATATTGGACAATGTACATTCACTGAGTTGATGTGATGGACTTTTACAGTTTTGGGGTGCTGTGTTTGGTTTGATAGTCAGTTAGTACACATTGAATTGAATGTGCTGGTTTTACTTGATTTGCAGTATTATATGAGGACAGGGACATGTAAATTTGGTGCTTCCTGTAAATACCACCATCCTCGGCAGGCAGGAGAATCTGTCACCCCTGTGTCACTAAATTATTATGGATATCCATTACGTCTGGTGTGTATTTCTTCACATTTATGTTTAGTTTGTCATTTTCTTTTTGGGGTCATATTGGAATACATTTTCTTGATGTGCACTTAAGTTTGAACTGAACATGAACTTAACGAAACACAGGGTGAAAAAGAGTGTTCCTATTATGTAAAAACCGGGCAGTGTAAGTTTGGTGCAACTTGTAAATTCCATCATCCACAACCGGCTGGCTTACCAGCAGTTTCATCATTAGCACCCCAGGTTGCAGCTGTGCCTACACCAGTTCATGCTCCAACATTGTATCAATCTGGTCAGTCTTCATCGCAACAGTATGGAGTAGTCCTTGCAAGGCCTCCTCTGCTATCGGGCTCATATGTTCAAAATCCTTATCCTCCCATGATTGTTTCACCAAGCATGGTTCCCTTTCCTGGTTGGAGTCATTATCCGGTAGGTAAAGCTTCCTTAACTAAGTTGTCAAACTATGTGCATTTTATTGAAGCTGTTAATCACCTGGTGCAGGCACCCCCCATGAGTCCAGTACCCTCCCCTAGTACTCAGTCCACTGTTGGTTCAGGGCAGTTCTATGGGATAACACAGCTGTCACCAACAGCAACTGCCTATACTTATCTACCTCTACCATCTTCTGTTGGTCCTTCAGGCAGTAGCCAAAAGGAACACCCATTTCCAGAAAGACCTGGCCAACAAGATTGTCCGTATTACATGAGAACGGGGGATTGTAAATTTGGCTCCTCATGTAGATATCATCATCCAACAGAATTTATTGCACCAAAAACAAATGTCGCTCTTAGCCCCTTGGGTCTTCCTCTGCGTCCTGTAAGCATCTTTTACAACCCCTTTGCATTGTTCTGCTTTTTAATTAGGGCATATGGTGGTTTGTTTTAATTAAAACTGTAAAATAATTTTTTTTCTCATGAATCAGGCACTTAAAAAAAAGAGAGAGACTAATTCCATAATATATTAGCATTAGTTAGAGTTCATATGAGGTATTGAAGTTAATTTTTAACTTCTACTGAATGCCTCAAGCCAATCCTATGTTTGTTAGTGTAGCTATACATTTCTGACCATCTTATTATCCCGACAATTTGAACCCTCTTCTTGTTTTTAGTCATTACATTCTTGTGACTTGACAATGATAGCTCATTGTGTTGCTCTTTCAAATATAGAAGAGTATGAATGATGGCCTATAAATGTCATGCATATGCTTTAGGTATGTGTGCTTGTCATCGAGCGTATGTAACATGTGCCCTATGCAGCTCTAAACATTCAAGCCCTGGTCATAACTATGTACCTATATGATTGGCTGTAATGTGGGTTCTCTCATCTGAGCACTCAGGTCCATGTCATCCTCATGTGTCTATATGACTGGCCATAGTGTGGGCTGGGTCATTTGGTCCCTTGTGATTCCCTTCCTGTTGCCATCACTTATTTTGAGTCTAGATTTTCAGTAATAATTTTGGTATTCACTCTTCTTTAACTGTTAATACACACTATTCATTGAGATATAGGTCTTCAATGCCATTAGCTCCTAATGCTAATGCTTGATTATTTAGAGCTAATGGTAGAATTGAAGCATCAAATTTACCTTGCATTTATGCATAAATCATCATGGCTGTTGTGATAACAGTATGATGGTTTCATTTGATTGCCTTTTGTTTCCTTAACATTCTTGAAATTTTTTCCAGTTTCATCTTGATCTGCCATTGTCTAAGTCAAATTCAGTTTTACGTCTCATTTATTTATTTCTTTGTTTATTTAAACCTTTAAACCTATGTTTGTTGAGATCCAGTATTGGTGGATTCGACTTAATGTTTGTTGAGAAATTTGTAGTTCATCTATAATCTGGCCTATTGCTGATTCCTTCAGGAAATATTTTGCATTTCAAGCATAGGCTATCTTGTAGACGCACCAACTTAAAGTATCATATGGATATCCTTTCTTTAAATCAAATTATGATCAATCCGATCTAGAATTTACTCTGTTGTAAAATTTTACTGAGGCACAAAGGGATGATGTGGATGCCAAATATTTGAAGTTCATTCCTATTTTTTGCGTATCTAAATCCTTCTGTTTTTTGCTGTCACCACTACATGCTGAGGAATTAAGGATGTAACATCTACTAATGAGGGAGATAGTTGCTTCACATTATTGTACAATATACAGGATAGAAGGTTATCTTTTTGGTATAACAAGTTTTCGGCTTTTAGTATACCCCCCCCCCCCCCCCTTCTTTTCATGAGAATTCTTTTGCTTTCACTATATTAAACTACATGAGAAAATTGATAAAATTCTCTGAGAAAGAGTAGATCACTATCATGGATTGAGGTTGGAGCAACTGTGTTCTATAGGTTTGCATGAGGTGTGTTATAAGTGATTATGCCTAAGTTGAGGGATGCTTAGAATGGTTCTTTCATCCAGTCTTTGCATTCCTCTCATATCAACCTAATGACTGGGGCTCATGCCCTTCCCTTTCCCCTTGACAACTAATGTCCTTTGCCCACTTTTTGTGTCATCATCCCAGTAATAGGAATTTGTGGGGAAGCTAGGGATAACATTCTCCCATGGATACCGTAGGTGGCTAGGGAAGATGATTTATGTGAATTCAATCCATTTTTATTTTACCACGTCATGTTCAATAACATTATGATTGTAAAGGCTATTTTGTTAAATCCAAGTTAGATGTTTTTTCCCTTTTTCCTCTATAAAGAATGGTGTGTCAAACATTATTTGAGTTGGAATGTGATTTACTTGTTTGACCCAAAAATTGACCTGTTTACTTGTATTGGGCCTGTTGCCATTATGTGGTTGAAGAACGTTCTGTTTGTTTCTAAATTACCGCACTATTAATATATTGTGATTTTGCTCTCAGGATTCCTTGTTGTGTCTATCATAAATTAGTAATTTCGCTTTCTTCATTTTTGGATAATCTATGAAGCCTGGATGTTTAAAATAATTTGTGGCGCGCACACACACGCGCGCGCGCACACACACACACACACTTCTAATTTGTAGAGAAATTGACAAATAAGCATAGCAAATTTCAGATATCGAGAATTGAACCTAGCACTTTAGTTTATATCATAATAAACTGATATCATATATTTTTTTTACTTGAGATTGATGAGTGTTAAGAATCTCTGTGATGTAAGGATTCTAAGGTTATGGCTATTGGTTTGTCCAACTGAAAAACTTAGTCTAACTGTCTTTCTAGTACTCAATCACATCAAATGAGTTGTATGGGACAAGAAAATCTCAGCAACTTCTGAAATGAATGAGGTAGCATATTGGGTGAAAGTATACTTCATACCGTGGAAATTTATGATGAGGAAGAACTTAAAAAACAATAGCAAACGATCATGAAACAATTTTAGATATAATATTGACATTTGTTTCATCATCTTATTCTCTCCTGCCAAAGCCTAAAATCCATTGGGTTGGCCCATGTTGTTTTCAGTCCTTTTTGTTCAGGGTCATAGACTTGTCACCTCTCTAGTTAACACTTCGAGAAAGCCTTAGTACTCACTCTCATCTTGACACATCAATATCAATTAAATATTATTGGACTAATATCTAATGTCAACCATATAAAATTTGGCCTGATTAAATGTGTTGAACTTGCATATCTTTCAAAACATGATCAGGGTTTTAACATTTGAAATCATTAAATCTAGATGATTTTCTGTTACACGTGATCTACATGGTTGGAAAATATCAATGGTTGGTCTGGATCGTCTTGTACCACTGATGTTGGGGAGATAGGAGGTGTACTGTTTCTTATGAGATGTTTTATTGGAAAGGAGCATTCTGTGGAGTTATGAATTCCATAGACTCTTTTGGCTAATCAGATATATTATGCTTGTACTTTCTACTATCATCCCTTGTTTCTATAGTTCAAGATCACAGAAACTAAAATATCTTTTTGGTGCCTTTTACGCATGGAAATATGTGCCTTTCTTGATTGTCCACATATCTATTAATCCTAAAGCTGCTTCTTTCAGATAGACAGCTCTCTTTCTACTGTGAAGGTCCCCTTGATCTACAATAGTCTGAAGAGGATAAAACTAAAGATTTTTTGGTGTCTAACATGCATGAAAATATCTAGGTTTCTGTTAATATATCAAGTCTGTTCATTTTCAAATGGCAGGTCATGCGCACATCATGTTATCAATCTATTGAGATTTGTAAGATGTGAAACAAAGTTTCTATCAATCCCCATGAAAATGGAATTGTTGCTGAGGGTCTATAGCGTTTAAATTATCAATTAAGTATGGTTATGAAGTTGCGCTCTTTAGCAGTTACACTTGTGCTATCTACTAAACTAGTAGCATGGACTCTACACAATGTGTTTGTCTAATTGTGTGTCAGCACACAGTCCAGTTTGTATGTGTTTTAAGGGAGGGATTTGAGAGAGGAGAGGGGGGGGGGGGGGGGGGGGGGGGGGGGTTGTGGGGGTGTGGGGAAGGTTTGGGGGTTAACCTATGGGTGGGTTATTTAGTGGTAGATGGGCCCTTCCCATTCCTTCATTCCATCCCTAGGAGGGATTTGATCTTTGGTCTCTAGTATGACGCCAAAAGATTTTTGCTAGTTGAATAATTTGACACTTCCAAATTTGTGTATTTTTGAGAGAGACTATTTTTATCACAAAAAAATTATTACACTTACCTTCTATGGTTTAATATATTATTTATGCTGTCATTTGTTGTTTCTTTGTAAGTTTTCCCCATGCTTTAGATTCTATCTTCATACCTCTGTGTTGATAGCAGCTGTCAAATGTTTTGTCTTCAGCCATCCTCTTTGTATTCCTGCCCTTCATATGTTGACTATCAAGAATTTAAGGGGCATTTATCAACCAATAATTTCCTGTGCAGTGTTTATATGTTATGGGCTTCGTAATTCTAGTGGCTAACCAGTTTATTGTTCTGATACTGTTATTTAATAATCAGGGTGCACCACCTTGTTCTCATTATGCACAACGTGGAGTTTGCAAGTTTGGGCATGCATGCAAATTTGATCACCCAGTGGGGGGGACATTAAGCTACAGTCCATCTGCATCTTCCCTTACTGATGTTCCAGTCGCACCTTACCCTGTGGGATCTTCAATTGGTACACTTGCCCCATCATCTTCATCTTCAGAGTTGCGGCCAGAACTTATTTCAGGATCCAGCAAGGACTCTGTTTCATCTAGAATGTCCTCCTCAATGAGCACATCGAGTGGATCAATTGGTTCAACCTTTTCACAGGGTGGACCTACTCCTCATTCAACTGTACAACAGTTGGCTCCTGGTTCTGGCCCTTCATCTGGTAGCAGCAATGGCAGCACAGAGCCCCGTACTTCAAACTAAGCAGCATCAAGTCATTCCTTTTCTTTTCTTTTTTTTGTCCCACTCCTTTTTATCAAATTTCATGAGCCAAAACATCAATTTTTTTGGTGGAAGTCCTCAAAAAGAGGTCCATTTCTCAGTTACCAATGTTCCACGGTTCAGATCTAGCACACAGCAGCTTTAATTCTCTCCATGTTCATATAGTCTTTATATGGCCATTTCCTACATCTTGAATAAACCATGGCCAACTTTCAAAAGTTTAGCATACCCCATATAGCATTCCACCTTGCTTCCAAATAACCACGAAAGAATCCTCAATTCCATTAGGCAAATATGTGTCATTGCTCCAATTTTTTTGGAGTTTGTTGTGTTTTATTTTATCCAATCTTTTTCGAAATGAAAAAGGTGTGTACCACAGTGTGTCCATGTCTCTCTTTTTTTGTACTTTGATGTTGGGAACAAGCTTCCAATTCCAGTTAGAAAGGAATTTGAAGGTATTATTGTTCCCCCACTTTTTGTCTAGGGTTTATCATCAAGAGACACCCAAGGAAGCACCAGACTGCTACCTTATATGGAATCAGATACAAAATCATGTTGTGACAAGTGAAATGCTTGACTTGGTTCTTGATAAGTTTATTGTGAAATACAAATATATGAAGAAATATTCTCGAATGTGTAATAATTGTTCCCTCATATTCCTCCATTTATGAATGAGATTATCCTTATTGCTCCCTGTCAGCTTTGCTTATGAATGCTGAACCTCAGGTAAACCGGGAAAGTGCCCTTGCTCTCTCGCACGTACACTTTTTATTTATTTATTTTTATTTTTCAGATAATTTGATAATTGGGAAAGAGGGTATTTGAATCCGTTTGAAACGTTGCAAAGTGCCAATTGAGTTGCAAGGCTTTTGGTGTGCACACACATAATTGAAGAAAAGATAATGGTCTAAAAAGCATAATTTTTACCCTCTGATTCAGATGTGGCATGCACAAAAAAAAATCAGATAAATCCCAGCCTGAAGATTGACTTGAATGAATGTGCACAAATCTCGTCTATTCCATCATGAAGAAAAATAAAGTTAATGATGATGGCAATTAGGTCATGCTCTTCTTGGTATATATAGATTGCTTTCTCACACATGGTGATTTTGGCTATTTTGGAGTGTCAGATATTGTCGGTTTTATGGTCTGGGGTGAAATGGTTGGATGCATAATTGCTATATGCTTGGAGCTACTTCTCATGCTTTAGTTTTCCCTTTATTAGTTTCTTTTCCATTTTCTTTCATGTGCTTCTTTTAATTTCCATTTAAAAAAAATTATTCTTTTAATCTGTTTTACGCGCCCTCCTGCTAGAACGTTGGTTATTAGCCTTTAGCTATCACAACTTCTGTAGACCATCATTTGAAATCATGCCTGCAGACCACAAAGACCACGGCAAATCAGCAAAAAATTATATTTATCTCAAACCTATCATTATGTATATTCACACCTATAAAAATAAATGAGCAGTGCTACAGACACAAAAAAAAAAAAAAAAATCACATTTTTTTTAACAATAATTAAGTTGGTAAACTTTTACTATTTCTATATGAACCTATTATTGGCATTATTTTTTTTACCTACCGCATAAGTAAGATATGCAAATTTTTTTTTTTGGGGTCAGTTTTTATGTGTTTATAGACTTTCTCAGAATAAATGAGAAGATAGTGCATGTTTGACTTCTTTGCCAATACTTTGGAAACCGATGCTTAATTTTCAATATTCAAATTTAATCATATCAGTCAATTAAATTGGTAAATGGATCTAACTGGTCTCGAGTAAATAATTGAGTATGATCCTGTCATGATAAATTTTGGCACCGACTTCTCTGTACGTACACATCCAGTAATAGTGTTTTGTACCCTTGTGACCTTTTTGTTCCTAAAGCATAGATAGGGTGTGATCTTCCTTATCTTGAAATCGGTGAGTTGAAATCAAAACCTAATGCAACCCTCACCTCCTATATTTTCCTGTGTGGATCCTAGGCAACCCCAATTTCGCACGCCCATTAACCTTAACATATTCATCCAGCAATCTTGAGTTCTTGACAGTTGGAGCTTTTGGTCTCAATAGGTCAGCAATTATTGGAACACATAACCTTTCACCAACCCACAAGTCATTATCAAGGAAATTGTGAACTGTTCAAGCACTGCAATGGACTTGTTAGCTTTTAGCTTGTTACTGATTTATATATCACTCAACTTCGTCCAGTGTGCTTGCATTGCATGCATTTTAGGAGAGGTTAGGGTTGTAGGGCTAACATTAACCAGAAAGAGTAAAAGACATCATGCAGTTAAATTTCATGTATGTTATAAGGAGCAAGATAGACTCATAGACTATATTAAAATAGATTTCATATCATGATTGGTGTCTGAAAAAACAAAGATTTCCAAACAACTTTCATTCAATCCTCGTAGAACCAAAATGGACATTAATTCACCAGATCTCTCTTTCTTGCTCAAGTATGGAAGTTTTTAGTGTAATTACAGTGGAAGAGAGAGTTGCAAGAAAAACCACATAATAGGAAAAAGGTGCACTTAAGTAGAATGACTAATATAACGAACCAGAACTCAGAAGAGTGAATAGCCAAAGTCAACTACGTCACTGTAAGGAGAAACTGATGGAGAGCAAGTGGTTGAAGAAGCTACAGCCTGCGGCATTATTAGCCCATAGCTTGGATTGTCAATGATTGGATACAAAGCTCCCATGCACCCGTCTTCCACCATCAATGGGTTGTTGATCATGGCTGAAAGTTCACTGGAATTTGACTCCCATGACTGCTGAATATCCCAAAAACCGTGATTGAGTTCATCAAGGCAAGAAAAATCTCCAGGGTAATTTGAGGCTGTTGCAGCAGCAGCTGGCACATTCACTAAGTCAAAAGGAAGTGTATGACTCTCACAATGTGATTGAATTTCAATGGAATTTGTGTTGACTGAGTCATTTGAAGTAGTGAAGTTGCTATATTTGGAGTTTGTAGAGGTGGGATTTGAAGAAGGTCTCAAGCAATTGTCAGGAACTATGCATCCCAAGTAGCCTGAGTTAGACTCATTAGAAAAGAAGAAGCTATTATCATCTGCTACCCCAACCCCATATGAAGTTTCTGTATCTGCCCACGTGTTGTTATTCAATTGGGTAGAGGTCTCACTCTCACTATGAGTACAATTGTTAAGCTTCGATGGAGTACTACTCTGATGAATATTGGTGGGTTGTTTGGTGTGAGTAGTAGTACTAGTAGTGAGGAACTGTGAAGATGATGGTACGACTGCTTGAACATCAAATGAAGTCAGAAGAGAGTGGAAGGTAGTGTTGTCAGAGTATATGAAATTGGTTCTTGCTTGTGTGCCTTTCATAGATAAGGCAGCTCTGTCATAAGCAAGAGCTGCTTCTTGAGCAGTGTCAAATGTGCCAAGCCAGTGTCTTTCTTTAGTTGTTGGGTCTCTAATTTCAGCAGCATATCTACCCCATGGCCTCCTCCTAACTCCAAGAAACCTTCCTGGCTCAGCTTGCTTCCTTCTGCCTCTTCTTTCACCAGGTTGAGATGGTGATGTGTTACGTTGGATTAGAGCAAAACCATTCTGAACTTGGCTACTAGCTGCCTCATATCCTTGGAAGGGTTTATCCAAGGTTTTGGAGGTGGACATTGCTAGAATGAAAGCGAAAAAAAAATTGATGTTGAAAGAAAGAAAGAGTTATAGGTAGAATGAATGAATGAGAGTGTAAATGATAGGAATGAAGGTTGTGTTTCTGAATGGAAGTGTCTGTGACTGTGAGTCTTGTGGAGAGGTCTTTTAAAGACTGATCTTGACCATGGAGAGAAGGAAAAAAGGACACTGAGGCATGTCATTCTATGGAAGACCATCCTTCTTTTTCCACGTACTTATTTTTTTAATAAATTCATTTTTTTTTCTTTTCTTATTCATTGAAGCCCATTATAAATTCTTCATCTCATTTTTAAATAAGCTAATAAGTGATAATAAAGATTCCTTTCAGTTGTCCAAAACTTAAAATTCAGGTCTACTAAACAGTTCTTCTGATTCTTTTTTTTTTTTTAACAGTCGCTTTCTTCCAAGTTTAAATAAGAGCCTAACCTATATTTTTTGCCTTTTATTTATTCATAACCACAAGCTGAAAATTCTACTAATTTTGAATAAGTAACCTATGAGAGTACTAGCAATATTTGCATTAATATCCAAAAAAGATTAATCAAGTATATTGTAATCATTTATATAGCTTAATTCTCATCCAACCTAGCCAACGCTCAATATTAATGTAAGAATTAACGTGTTTATATAGTATACTTATCCAATTCAATTCACATAATCTACGATATCATGCTTGTAGCAATCAGACCCAACCAAATTTCACATGATGTTAGTTCGCTGTTATTATTGTCGAGCTAAATATAGATCACGTCAATTCAAGCTTTGTCAAGAACCGGAAAAATTGAATCATAATGTAGTCAAGTCACATGCAAAACCAGCCACTTGTATTAGTACCTACCTAGAATTTTACCAAGTAAAGATAAAATTAATTTACACTCAATATAATTTTTTTTTTTTTTTTTTTTTTTTTGAAGAGAATTTAATGTCACTAGCAAGAAATCCCTATATCAAAAAGTCCCATGTAGACTGACCTTAATTGACAACTCTCCCATGATAATTAGAAGTTAGAACCATAATTGAATGGTTGGTACAAATAATATCCATGAATAGAAGAACTTAATCCTATAGATTAGAACCAGAAATGGAAAACCGCGGCATGGTTTTTTCACTTTTTTGTCAGCATACACCTAGAAAGTCTCAAAATATTTGAATTTTGAAGCTACTGAAATAGTAAGAATGACAAGTCATCTATAATAATAATAATAAGAGCTCTAATAAGCACATGTGAATCCGCATTTTATGCAAAACAAATGAATCAAATTCCCTGGATGGTCTTTGTCTGCTTTATAATTTTTCAAAGGAGCAGTTAAGATTATATATTTTTCTCTCCAATAACCAAACAGAAATTAGTAATAGATATAGGCTCCCCTGTCCTGCATAATGGCAACAACCCCACTTCAGAATACAAAAAACAAAAGAAGTTCCTTCACAAAGGGCCCTCCATAAGTCAAAGTCCAGCTTTGTTGTTTGTCACTTCATTGTTGCCTCACATTCACATATGGATTTTTAGCATTACTGTTCTTATAGTGGAATATCCAGTTTTACCTTCTCAATGTGAGCTCAAGCTTTGTTATTATATTGATGTTCAAACCAATTCATCAAGAGGTTAAAAGTAAGTACTATGATTGTTGTACCTTCTGTATGCTATTAATGTAATTTATAACATAAGTTAGAGACACAAAAATTTTCACAACAACTGAATTGACATTTGTGATTAGTATTAATAAAAGTTGTATCACTAATAAGACTACATGAAAATGATATTATTTCAATCATAACTTGTCATGTTAGTAATATTACTTAATTTCTAAAGCTTTTATAAGTAGGCATTCCAATTTGAAATTTACAGATTATATATTATTAAGTTTTCAACTGAGGGGATAAAAGTGTGACATTGTACTTTATGTGAAAAAACAAGACCTGGCAGGTAAATTTGGAGGAAAGGACTAATTGTTGCAAAGAGAAAAAAGGACCAATTGTCGTGACATTTTATACTTGCAAACAGCTCTGCACAAAATCTCTTTTCTAGAAAGTTCAATTAAATTTACCATATTTGATTATAGAGAGAAAAGGGTCACTGTCTCTTATCCCCAAAAGTAATCACAAAAGGCTATAGTCAAAAGGGCAATCAAAAGCTTAAAGAACACTTGTAAAGCAAGGTGGATTAAACTGCCCAAACAAAAGATATAAGTGGGACACTGATCCAATTTATTAGCAGTTCCAACAAGAAAAGTATGATTTCATTCCCTTTGATTGACCTGCACATGCCCAAATGGCATTGGGAATAGCATTTAATCTAATCATAATCTAACAGTTGAACCTCTTTTTCTTGTTTTTAGCATCTCCCAAATCTTCAATTCTTAGGCACTGCTTATTATTGCGGTCTTTTCTAATTATACAATGGTCCTTATGAAACTAAAATAATGAGGAAATTTATAATCAAACTATATAACCAAAAATGAGAGAGAGAGATTACAAGGATTATAAAATGTTAGTTTAAATTTACATTTCTTTTAAGAATGTGTTGGACTTTTAGAATCTATGACCCTTGACTACTCCACTAAAAATCATAGATAAGATTAAAAAGGATGCGCTCTGTTTGGTACTGTTTGTTTGTATCATAATGGTACCATGTGTAATGAAAACATGTAGAAAACAATAGGAAAAAGAAAAACAACCCCACATTGTACTTCATAAAATCATCAGAAAAAACTATGCTTTTCAATTTTTTTTGGTTACACCGAAAGGAGCTTAAATAGATATACAAAGCTCACAGAAGACCCGGAAAAAGATTGTCCACTTTGAGACTAACAGGGCAATGAATTACTGTTGTATGATATATGCCTTCCTTTGTGTGGAAGGTTTTTGTTTTGCACTACCATATGAAGAAAGAAAAGGTTGGTCAAGTCTCATCTAAAAAGGAGTTAGCTAGTTCCAATGGAGTACAGTTCTCATTTAGATTTCCTCACAATGAAGGTTTTGTTTTTAGAGTGGCTAAAAGTATTCAATTAAGTGGCACAAAATTTTTCAAACAAATTTTTTTCATCACAACTGAGAATTTGAGTTTTGAGTGGTGCATTATAAAAATAAATTTGTGGTACATTCATATAAAATTGACGTTGTACTAATCATAACTTATCATCATAATAACTTAAAAAAAAAAAAAAAAGGAAAATTTTCGTTCATTAATATCATTATTCAAAATGTGTAAAATATTAAAATTATCATCAATTTTACTACAAAAATTTATAAATTGAAGTGACAATAATGATTACAATTTATGTGGTATCAGTATCATAATGAACAAAGGAGTAGTGATAGTTACTTATTGTGTTTTTAAATTTCGATAATACGATTTTAGTTATATTTGTGAAATTATGTTTTCAAAATAAAATTTCACAATTATAATTGAAATTGTGTTTTCAAAACAGATTTTAGTTGGAATGTGTACAGTATATAACTCAATGTGGTTTTTTTTTTTTTTTTTTAATAAAAAAAGTAAAAGAGGGGAGGATGGCAAGAAAGATAAACACCAACGCGCTTACTAACGAAATCGGAGGACTTGAACTCAAGACTAAAGTCTTGTTAACCTAAAATCTGGCCACAGAATTACTTAACATATCATGTTATTATCACGTTGATATGAGGACTCGAACTCAAGACTGAGGTCTTGTTAACCTAAAATCTGGCCACAGAATTACTTAACATATCATGTTATTATCATGTTGATATAACTTGACGTATACAATAATAATTAGCGAATTTGTGAATCTCAAAAACCATATTTTAGCCGAAAGATATTAGAGAGCGGGCAGGGGGCCTCCCTCTCTTAAGTCTTAAGTCTTAACTCAGAGAGTGATTTCTTTGACGCGTTTGGTCAGACGGGAATTTTGCACATTCTCCAAAACAGCAGGCACGCACTTTTTTCTTCTACTAGTGTTAAAGGGTCACCCGGGTTTTATGGAAAAAAAGATTAGCATGTCTTTCTTAGGACTTTGGACTTTGACGAGAGAAAGACACACTTTGAGATCAGTGGGGTTTTATTATTAACGTAAACAAAAAAAAAAAAACTATAAAAATTGCACACTTTGATGCGATTTGAAAGTTTTTAGTTTTTGAGCCTTTTGTGGTTTAGCTACTACTACTTTCTAGTCAAAAGTGTCTAACAACACACTCGTGTCTCCTCCCATATGAGCAATCATAATGCACCATATAATCTGGGTTTTTATTATAAATTTTCTTTATTCCCCGAGTGTTTTTTTTAGTGTTTATATATGGTTCAATTTTGTCCAGATTAAGGACCATAGTGTTCCTCAGTGTGAGTGCATCATGTTATGGTTTTTTTTTCATGTAAAAGTAATGTGGCAGACAAATGAGCCTAGTCTGGTTTATTATTTAGCTATTCCTTGGTGTGGGGGCTAAATTCAAAATTGGCCTCGAGAGTGCTTAGAAGTGTGCTTTTCCTTGGCCTTTGGAACAATACAAGAGGAATTGAATTTGACTATACATATATGCACCTTCATAGTTCATACATCATATATGTCAGTGAAATCTTTGGACAATGTTCTTATTAGTTCAAACTTTCCATCTTGAGAGTAAGACAATGTTGGGTGTATGGATTATATATAGTTTCTGTAAAACGTTTTTAAAATTACAATGTACAAGTAACTAATGATAATAACATTAAATATTATAATATTAAGTAGTCTCTCTAAATAAATATAAAAAGCACTATCTTATACTGTTTTAAAAAAATAAAACGCACTATCATAGACTCATTTTAGACAATGATAGTAGATTCTTTCTTTTCTTCTCTTTTAGTTAGTACTTAGAAGAGTCAGGAGTTATGCTCAAAACAGGAAAAATAAAAAATAAAGAGACAGGGACAAGGACAGTGATAGAAATCATGATATACATGTAAGAGCATTCACAGTAAAGTATGTAAAAAATATAGCTTTTAATAACTTAAAAAGTCACTTTATTTATTTTAACAACTCAATTTACAATACACCCAACATTAAAAGTTTTATTTTAGCATTTAACATATTAAAATAATATAAACAACAAAATAAAATAATATATACAATTCAATATACAACCAACACAATCCACCCAAAACAACCATCACCGGCACCTACAACCTCTGCAAATCAAAACCCCCACCACCACTCCACCAACCACAACCACCACTATGGCAACCACAACCCACCATAGGACAAAAAAAAAATACAAAAAAACAAAACAACAGACCCAACCACAACCTTCAGCCTTCCTCTTCCAAATCATAAAACCCATCCACCTTCCTCTTCCACCACTAGCACAAAATCTCAACCACCACCAATCTGATCCACCACCAAATCTCAGCCACACACTTACCATGACCAATGACCCACAACCACAATCCACTGCCTCACTACCTGCTAAAATGAGCAAGCACAGCTGTTACCCACCACCACCACCGTGGCAGACACAACCAACCGCAAAAACAAAAAACCCAAAATAAAACCCCTGTCATCAACAACCCACAACAAAACCCATTACAATAGACCACCATAACTAGCTACAACAGAAATCACATTCAATTATCATCAGTCCAACTACAGCCCATCAAAATCACATCAAATTCCATAATATCAAAAAATCATAATATCACATTTGATTATCAATACCCATAAAAAATATTCTCTACAAAATACCAAAAACCCAAATATCAATACCAAAAAAACTCAAACCTCAAATATGAAAATCACATTCGATTATGGAGTGGAACCTTAAGCCTTGCCACCCCGAGCCTCGCCACCTCACCAAGTCCTCACTCTCCAAAGTTGCTGACACTCCGCCTTATCTCCCACCCCTCCGTCAACGAGATCCACCAAATTAAGCCACAGAGTGTCAGAGACCCACCAAATCAGACCCACATCACCATCATGCCTCGTGATCTCACCCACTAAATCAGACAAAACCTCTGCCGAATCCCCAAGAATAAATAAAGGCACGGGAGAAAGAGAAGAGAGAAGTGACTTAAGGAAAAAATTGATTGCTAATGAATAAAAAATGAGTTTTTATGTTTAACTTCATGCTACAGTGATATGTTATAGATAACAACTCATTGTAGCTGAAAGGTAAAATATTTGGGTTATAGCAACTTTGCTGTAGGTATGTTTTTATGATTTGAGGTGTTAAAATAGCTTTTTATCAATTTTAACACCTTTACTATGAGTGCTCTAATGGTATTAAAATCCTAAAAACTATTTTAAAATAATACAACTATTCCATTGAAATTACCCGAAAAAAAAAACTGTGAAAATATCAAGAAAAATAATTCATATTTGTCAACCTAGTGTTGGAATATTGTTACAAATAGGGGTGTGTATGAGTCAGGTTGAGGGGGTTTTTTTCAACCAAACCCGACAATCTCACCTAATCTAACCCATCATAGGGCTTTAACCCAACACACGTGGATTATGTTAGATTGAGTTGGACCCATGGGTTAGACAATTTTTTTAATTACTATTATTACTATTAAATTGAGTATTAGAACAATCCCACTACAAACAAGAGCAAATTTATAACCAAATAATTTTGAATATAACACCAAATAAACACAAACTATATGAGGAAAATTTAGGGTTTGAGTTTTATTTAAGAAGATGGGTAAAAAAGTAAATAAAATTTGTATAACATATTTATAAATATATATATATTTTAGATATAAATATATATTAAATATAGGTGGATTGAGTTGGATTAGGCAGATTTGTGAATCTTATGACCTGAATCCAACTCGACCCACTGTAATAAAAAAAAATTAAAAAAAAAACTCGCAATCTAACCTAACCCACCAACCTCTTGGATCAGGTTAATTTTGGCAGGTTGACGACACACCCTTAGTTACAAGTTTAAGATAATTAAAACAATTTTTTATTCAATTGTTACCATAAGCAGTAATAGGGGATTCGAACCTTAAGTCTTTTCATAAAAGAAACCAAACAATACCATTGAGTTACAGAACTCTTGACTAATACATTCATTTTATATATTAATATTTACCTTTAAAATAAATAAATAAATAAAAATGATTAAGAAATTTATTTTTTCTCTTATTAATGTGGACATTAATTATATTCATTATCATATCATTTTTTTTCTTTTTTTTTTTCTTTTTTATGTACACAAATAAAATATTATTGTCAAGAGTCTAGTAGTTTAAGGGTAATTACATTTTACCACTATAAACTATACTCCAAATTACACATTGCACTATAAATTTTCAGAATGCACAGTTAGCACCTTAAACTATAACCTATATTCACTTTGCACTATGCCGTTAATTCTGCTGTTATTTTGAATAGAAAACTAAATTTTAGGGTACAAAGTGTAATTGAGAATATAGTTTAGGGTGATAAAGTGTAATTTTTTATTTTATTTAAGGAATTGAGAAGAGGGGAAATTGAGTTTTTTTACGAGATGTCATCCAAGATAACGACAAAATTGACGGCGGGTGTAAATTATAACATGATTTATAATTTATGGCAATAATCGTGCTTTTGAAAGTTTAAGATGCAAAGTATAATTAGAGGTATAGTTTATGATGATAAAATGTAATTGGCAAAAACCACATTTTTGTCCTTACATTTTTAGGTGATTCCCACTTTGATCCCTAGATTTTATTTTTACCACTTTTAGTCTCTATTTAAAAAAAATGTCATCCATTTTAGTCATTTCCGCTAGTGCCCTAATTGTAGTGACCCAAAAAGGAGGGTCTTGCATTTCATGAAATCCCACATCGCCTAAGAAAGCACATGGGAATGTGTTTATAAAGAATGACCTCCCTTCAATGTATACAGGCCTTTTCCCCAGCGCAACCTGGAGAAGAACAAAACTGTGAGGGGTATGGGTCCCAAAGCGGATAATATCTACACAATTGGGATAGGGTCGTTACAAATAGTATCAGAGTCATGCCTTAACCAGAAATGTGGGTCCCACACGCGAGGACGCGTGTGCTCGTAAGAGGGGTGGATTGTAGTGACCCAAAAGGGAGGGTCTTGCAGTCCATGGAATTTTACATAGCCTAGGGAAGCATATGAGAATATGTTTATAAGGAATGACCTCCCTTCAATGTGTAGAGGCCTTTATTCTAGCACAACCTGAGGAAGAACAAAACCGTGAGGGGTATGGGACCTAAAGCAGACAATATCTACACAGTTGGGGTGGGGTCGTTACAGATGGTATCAGAGTCATGCCCTAACCGGAAGAGTGGTTCCCACATGTGAGGATGCGTGTGCTCGTAAGGGGGGTAGTTTGTAGTGACCCAAAAAGGGGGGTCTTGCATTCCATGAAATCCCACATCTTTTAGGGAAGTACATGAGAATGTGTTTATAAGAAATGACATCCCTTCAATGTGTAGAGGCATTTTCCCTAGCGCAACCTGGGGAAGAATAAAATCGTGAGGGGTATGCGACCCAAAGCGAACAATATCTACACAGTTGGGGTGGGGTCGTTACACTAATAGCAAAGTCCTAGGTGGTAGACGGAACTATTAAAATAATAATAATAAATTTTATTTTGGCATTAAAAAATGCCATGTTAGCTTCTAAATTTAAAAAAATTAAAAATTAAAAATAGAATTAAGAACCAAAAATCACATGAATTAAGATCTAAGTGTGTCTTGAATAAGAATACAAACTCAGATCTAAGAACACAATCACATAAAATAAAAATAAAAACCAACAAACAACCATTCAACACCGAATTCTCCAGCAAATCACTAATCCACATGATTTTCACAAAGTCCATAACTGAATAACTAATCAGCCATACAACACCGGATTCTCCAGCAAATCAAACCCATAAACCCAACAAGCAAACCAATATCCAACAAACCCATAAACCTATATTTTCTTAGGAAACAAAAAAAAAAAAAAAAAAAAAAAAAAAAAAAAAAAAACCCCAAAAAATTTAGCTCAAATACAAATTCATAAATGCCAAAGCCCCCATTTTCTCAGACTCAACAAAATCATCAAAGACCCATAACAGGCCACACCCAAAATCTCCATTCCTTTTCTTGTTCTTCTTCCCTAGATCCATCACAACCAAACCCTAAAACCAATTTCAACCATAGCTCAGATATATTAACCATCAAACAACCCAAACCCTCACACCATCACAGATCGAAGAAGGGAGATTGAGTGGGTGAGTCCAAGAAAAGTAGAGACTAGAGATGGAGGGAGAAAGCAAGTACTAGCATGTGTGAGGTTGCTGAAGAGTTGAGGAACTTGAATAGTTTCTCAGCAGATTGTTTGGTCATGGCGATGCCCTTGACGATTTGAGAAGCTGGATGAGAATCTTGCGGGTGAGGTTGCTAAAGAGGTTGGCAGAGAGGGAAGGAAAATCGATGGAGAAGACTTAATTGGCTAAGGTTATCTCGCTGAGAAAGTACACGATGGTGCATTGCTTGAAGGCTTTGATCCATGTGGCGATCTCTCACGCCGAGAGAGAGATCGGAGTGGCGATTGCAAGTTCCTTCAAAACCCCCCTGAGGTTTGGAAAATTTTGCTGAGAAGGACACTTTTTTTCTTAGATATGCTCGATTTACACAAAGAGGGAAAAAGTGTGAAAGAAACTGAAAACCTGTTAGTCCAAATTGTGAGAGAGAGAGAGAGAGAGAGAGAGAGAGAGAGAGCTTTTTTAAGTTTGGGGCTTTTCTGGTTGATGTGTTTTTTTTTTTTTTTTTTTTTTTTTTTTTTTTTTTTTAAGAAAAAGAAAATGGAGGGTTTTGATTTTGAGGTTAACTTAAGTAAGTTATGATAGGGTGGTGGTGTGGAGTATAAATGAAAGAGAAAGACCCAGAAGCGAAAGAGAGTGTGTTTGTGTGTTAGATCTGGGTTTGTGTTTTTGTTATTTTTGTTCAAGACACACTTAGATTTCAATTCATATGATTTTTGGTTTTTAATTCTGTTTTTTAATTTTTTTTATTTAGTTAAAATTAATTTTTTTTATAACTTAGATACTGATGTGATATTTTTTAATGCCAAAATAAAATTTATTATTATTATTATTATTATTATTATTATTATTATAATAGTTTCGTTTGTCACTAGGACTCTGCCGTTAGGGCATTGACGAAAAAGACTAAAATGGATGACATTTTTCTAAATAAGGACTAAAAGCAATAAAAATAAAAATCTAGAAATCAAAATGGGAATCGCCTGAAAATGTAGTTTTCGCCTATATAATTTCTCTGGTATAATAAGTATCTCTCGATATTTTCAATAAAAACGTCAAAGATTCAAATTCAAATTCTCTTATTATAACTATTGAATTATTCTAATGTGTGTGTGTATATATATATATATAATTTCATAAATATTGAACTTTGTTGGATCAAATTTTCGGTCATATATCAATAAACGCTATGAATGAAATTGTTTAGAGACCCTTGTTACACACATAAACAGAATCCGGATAACAGGCCGACGATTTTGGAGTCAACCAATAAGTCATTGACAGGTAACCTGGGAAAGGTCCCACAATCCTAGTATTTTGGCTACAATGAGAATAGAGGACATAGTAGACAGACGAGACACGTGGATACTGTTGCCACACAATCAAAACTAACAATCCCACAGGGACCCCATGTTAGAACGTGTCGATCTATTAGACTATCAGTCTATCACTATTGGTTGTACACAATCCCTGCTGACCTCAATTGTCCTACTACTGAGTTTTCTTTTTTAATATTAAAACTTTCACGGTAGTTATCGTTTTTTAATGTATCAAGTACTTGTCAAAGATGTGAACGTGAATCGCGGAGCACCGTATAACTATGGATACGAGAAGGTGGGATGGGAGGAATTATAAATGACAAAGTGTAGTTATAAAATTAATTATAACTTTAAATTAAAACCTTATTCAATATATTTTTATTAGAGTTGAATTTTGATAAATTTATTTTTAGATTATATCTTCATTTTATATCTTTCATACTTGCAAAATTTAAAAAAAAAGTAAAGATCAAATAGTTATGTAATTAATAAATTTATTAAATTGCAAGATTTTGTAGTTTAAAATTATGTATAAAACATAAGTTTATAGATCATATAGTAAATAATATCTTATTGACACAAAATTTAACATATGTATTAAAAACATAAAGAACATGTAATTCAACGGTTAGATTTTTAAAATATGTAGTAGTATTTATTTTATTGAGTAATGTTGTAACTTTAGGCTACAATCAATTTTATAACTAAACTTTGTCCAATTATAAATTGCACAGCTAGTTACTTGTCTATCATTTCACTTAAAAAACTTTCACCTATTTAAAATAATAACGCTTCTCTCTAAATTAGTTCGGAGATAAACTCTTTAAACTTTTTGTATATCTCTTTTTTGAATGTGAATTTTAAAAATCTAACAGTTGAATTTCATGTTTTTTTATTTTCTTAAATGCATATCAAATTTGTTCAAATCAGATGTTTTTTACTATTCTATTAGTAAACTTATTTTTTCTACACAATTTTAGGTCACAAAAGTTGAAATTTTAACATTTTTATTAATGACATAGCAATTGATCTTTGATTTTTTTTTTTTTTTTAAATTTTGTAAGCATGAAGAATATAATAAGAACATGTAATCCAATAGTTAGATTTTCAAAATTCACACTTAATATAAAGATATATATATAAAGAATTTGAAGGGCTTCTCTTCAAACTTTGTTTTGATTAAAATTAAAAAGTCAGTTTATGGCAAAAAAATAATTTAAAAAGAAAATAACTCAAAAATTTTAAACTGATAGAAATCTTTTAGTAAAATAATGGACAAATAACATAATTAACCGTGAGTACTTGTAATTTCTTGTTGGGTGGAGGGTGAGGATTTGGATAATGTAATAATTAACTAATAAATCTATGTATTGTTAAGAAACAGTGAAAGCGAATCTAGGAAGAAAGGATGGTACTAGTCAAAGATTTATCACGGATGGGTTTTTTGATTAAGATTGGATGGTTGAGAGAGTTGAGAAGAAGAGTGAGTGACCCTCTCGTACTTTTTGGTCCTTCTTCTGGGGCACAAACCACGAGATTTTTACTAGTTACCAATCCACGTACAAAGTTTCAACTATATGCAGCAGCAAGAAGGATTATAATGTGTTCGGTAAGAAAAGAATGAATGCATCCCACACTTCATGCCCTTTGTAATAATCACTTCTATTCGCAAGTGGCAGGGGTGATAGTTATGGTGTTACACAACTTGTGTACGGAATATAGAATGACACGTTAACTGAAAATACGATTTTAAGGGGGTGTGTAACAATAAATGTGTAACAAGGTTTAGTTAACTGAAAATATAATTTTAAGACCACCACATATTTTTGATGCGATGGTCATTCTACAAGTATAAATACTTGAAGGATGTGAGAGGTAAGAGCCGGAGTTCAAATCTCCAAAAAAGAGTTTCACATACATATATATATATGTGTGTGTGTGTGTGTTAAAGTAGAATTAGGTTAAATTAGAATTTCTATCTAGTATAAATTTATATATATATATATATATATATATATATAAAATTTTAAGAGAGTGTGTGTGATTGTAAATGTGTAACAAGATTTAATCATTTTAAAGAAAAAAAAAAAATATATATATATATATATATATATATATGTGTGGGTAGAGTGTATTTGAGAAATGCTATCCAATTCTTTTAAGGAGAAAAAATTGTTAAAATATCTCTCTCATTATGAGAAAAAAAATGGTGTTCCCATTGCATAAGAGAGAAAATATAGTAACAACTAGTTCAAACTTCAAAGGTTATATATTAATACAAAGTTTATTATCTTATGATTCTTATCCATTATGAGAGAGAGAGAGAGAGAGAGAGAGAGAGAGAGAGAGAGAGAGAGAGGATTTAATAAACATGGACTTTATATTGAATATTACATCAATTGGTGTAAATGGACAAAATATTTCGCCATCCATTTCACAACCGATTATGATGGTTACGATGAGTTCAGTTAATGTATATTCTTAAAACATATATTAATTACCAATTTTAGAAAAAATTTCCTTCTCAAAAAGAAAATTATGAAAAATTAAAAAAAAAAATGATTTAAAAAGTTAGCCAATTTTTAATTTTTTTTAAAAAATTTTAAAAAATAATTTATTAATATATAACTTAAGAACATACATTAATAAATTTTAATTATTAAACAACGGTATAATCATTCATGGGTAATGCAAAAGTCGTGGAACTAATTCTGTAATTCAATCATAACTTACCATCACGTTAATATCAAAAAAAAAAAAAAAAAAAAAACTTACCATCACGTTGATGGTGAAATTTTTTGCATTTCTAAATATTACTCAGAATAAAACGTACGTACTTATTATGAAAAGTGAAATGACAAGGGTGCTGTTTTTACACAAGTACGGATAGTACTTTCACCAGAAGTAGCTAGATATGGCGGATTGAGTAAAAGTTGGTATGGATGGTTGAGATTTAAAGTTATAAAAAAAAAATTTTAATCTCAACCATTAAATATAAAAATAAGTAAAAATATAAAAATAAAAATAAAAAAGTATATAAAAATTGTGAGACGATTGGGTAAATTGTACAGTGTAATTGCATTTAACAGTTGCACCGGATCCCAATACCTTGCTCGCTCACCGAAACACAGTAGGCTTTTATAGTGGACACAATATCACTCATCAACTTACCTGTCGCTCTCACGTACTGGACTGCTACGCTTTCAGCCTATTAGATTACTGACACTCTAGCTTCATTCACTTGGAAGCACTCGATACTTCGTGCAACAAACTAAATGCCCAAATAAATTCAAACAAGCTGGCAAAGAGTAATCTGGGGCGGAACTGTGTAAATTTTGAAATTTTTTTAAATATATATATATATATATATATATCATTTTAATATTTTTAAAATTTAGTTTATAAAAATAAGAGTTAGTCCTTCAAATATTTGAATTAGTCCAATTGGTCTAATAATTATAAATATATAACTTAATTTTTCGTAATTCTATTTTTTATTATAAAATATGCTCTTATATTTGTTAAATATTTGATAAAGTTTAACATCAAACATATTTGAATTTATCTTTTTTAACCCGTTATATGGCGATTAACAAGTTATTGACTTATTAAAAAAAATATGTCACTAAAATTATACATGAAATGTGTCTTTAGTTGCCACATAATAGATTATAACAAGATAACTTCAAATATGTTTAGAAATTAATTTATTTCTCTAAGTTTTGGATCATTCATATTTTTTAAAATTTCATTAGTTCATTGAAAGATTTTTTACTTAGTTTAGTATAAAATTTGATAATTTGTATTTAAAATGAAACTTTCTAAGAATTTCACTATGAAAATGGACAAAATGAATTTTATTTTATGAAAGATCGATATCTAACATAAATTTGAATGAAAATACTAAGCTTTTTTTTTTGGGTGTGCGTGTATATATATAACTTACCAAATAAAAAAATGTGTGTGTGTGTGTGTGTATAATATATTAGTGTCGTAACTTGACTCCTCCAAACAAAAATTTCTGACTCCATCCCTAAGAGTAACGTATTTAGAAGAAAAAAATTTGGCTAAAAGTTGATATATAAGTGAACTTGGCATTTTTCTCAAAGAAAAAAAAGAAAAAAGAAAAAAGAAAGAAAGAAAGAAAGTGAACTTGACATGATTGGATTTAAAGTTTTAAACTTGTTAGAGCATTCACATTGTTAAAGCATATGTGGATATTGTTAGAGACATGTTATGTATATTAGCTAATTCTTCGACAAAACGCACTCTACTTGTAATTAGGTAGACCTAGGATGGGTTTAGTACTTCAAGGAATAAGAGTTCAAGTTTAGCATTGAAGCCATGCAAATCTGTCTAAGAAACAAGTGAAGAAGTGTTGTTTATTAAATCCCGACAGACAGTTCAACAGATCCATATCCATCGAGGTTTAATGCCGATGTTCAACAGTAGCTTGATAGAAGTTGTATCTGTCGAGAATTATGAAATTCAGATTTTCAGATCAAATTTCACGCATATCCATGTGTGTTTGTATAAAGTTTCTTTTCTTACAATTCTAGATATATATAACGATTATTTTAAGAGCTGTCAAAGATAATGCAAAGTGATGCAACTCAATGCAAATTGTGACCGGAGACAGAATTTGCTCTAGTTCATCATATTCCTTGTAGAAGCTGTCGTGTCTTTGCACTAAGGGTTTTGTAACCAAGGAGCTTCTTGATCATCATTGTTGGATGAACTGAACAACTTTGCAGCCAACATTTTCCTCAAGTTGGTGTGTTAGTCACGTATTGGAAGCTGTGCATTGCAAGGAGAGATTGTCACTACATTACAAGTCTAATTAGGTATTGGGTTGATGGTTCAACTGTAGGTTGGTATTATGTATTAGATTTCCTTTTACTTGTAACCGCTTATTTTGATAATAGTGAATTTTCAAGAGTGGTGACCCTAAATTCACCCGGTGAGGGTTTGCCTCAGTGGTTTTCCCCATTCATAAACAAGTCACCTATGTCAAATTTATTTTCCGCTGCATTTAACTTAGTTGGTGATTTGTTTATGTTACCACACGTATTGCATGTAATTAAATCTAATTAATTTCACTTGGCTAAATTAATTGATTAAGTTACCAAATGGATTAATACATTCTTAACCTATCAAGTGGTATCAGAGTAGGCACACTCTGATTAGGATTAATTTTTGTTGTGTGATCCTGTTTGTCATGGATAGAGGATAGTCTCTAATTATACCTCATTTATTTGATAGCACTAACTATGCATACTAGAAAGTACGCATGAGAGTTTTTTTGTAATCTTTAGATGAAAAGGTGTGGCAAGTTGTGAAGATTGGCTGGACTAAGCCAAAGGAAGCACCGGTTGATTGGGATGATGCTAAGATCAAAGCGACTAACTTTAACAGCAGAGTATTGAATGCTTTATTCAGTGCAATCACAAATGAGGAGTTCAAGAAGATAGTCTCTATCGAAACTGCTAAGGAAGTAAGGACTATCCTCCAGGCAACCTATAAAGGTACTAAAGTTGTCAAAGATTCAAAACTTCAAAAGCTTACCACAAGCTTTGAAGAGATTAAGATGTGGGAGGATGAGTTGTTTGACGAGTTCTATGTCAAGCTAAAAAACATAGTTAACTTTGCCTTTAATCTTTAGGAAACCATTCTCGAACCCAAAGTTGTAAGAAAGGTGCTAAGGTCTCTACCTAAGAGATTTCATGCCAAGATCACTGCCATTAAAGAATTAAAGGATATTTACTTTATTCCTTTGATGGAGCTGGTTGGCAACTTGCAAACCTATAAATCGGGTTTGATTAGAATCAGGAAGGAAGCAAAAGCAAAAGCATGGCACTGAAGGCCAAAAGCAATGAGACCGATGAGTCTCCTGATGATGAAGATTCCATGATGAAATCCTACATCACCAGGTAATTCAAAAAGTTTATGAAAAATGCCAATGCAAAAGGATTCGACAAGGACAGAAGCAATTCAGTTCTTCTCAATTCAAAAGCCAAGACAAAGGAAAGAAGATTGTTAAGGAAGGCGGTCAGTACACTGTTCCCTCCAGAACAAAGTGTTTTAGATGTCAAGGTTTTGGACACTGAAACAAGAATGTTCAACATATCTCAAGACTATTAGAAAAAGTAAGGCCCTTGCTGCTACCTTGAGTGACACCGAGCCTGAGGATGATTTAGATGACAATGATGAGGATGAAATCTTGAATGTCTTCACTGCCACAGAGAATTGTACTGAAGGGATTGTTGAAGAGGTAGATGAAAAAGAGGACTTGGTAAAGTCTAAGTTTGAGAAAATGGATGAACAAAATGACATCCATATAGCCTATGCTTAGTTGTACAAGGTTTCCAAGAAGCATGAAAAATTTTATAGGCTGGTCACCAAGAAGTTAAGTGATGTAGAGCTAAATCAAGAGGAGCTTTCTACAAATTTTGATGAATCAAATCAAACCATTGGAGCTTTACGGTTCGAGAAAAGCTTTCTTTCTGAAAAGACAAAGAAGCTTAAAGCAGAACTATTACAGGTTAGAGCTTAACTAGAGATGCAAAGCTAGATGAGATGCTTAACTTTCAAAAATCTGCTTTTGATAGAACCGGCTTGGGGATGATTTCTCTTCTCCTAATATTGCTTCTTCTAGTACTATTGTGTTTGTCTCACTGCTAATAATGTTAATTTTGAGAACAATGAATGTAAAACTGATGTAGCTGGTGAGAACGTAGACAAGGGCAAATCCATTTTAGGTGCATCCCCTAAACTTAAAAAGAAAGAGACTAGAAACTTTAGGACTAAGAAGGTTAGTTGACAAATAGTCTTAATCAAAGAAGCCGCATCTCTGTCATCACTGTGGAGTTTCAAGGCATACTCATCCAAATTGCTACAAGTAATTAGCCACTCAACAAAGTAACAATATGATCTCATCTAGAAACCAGAATCAGTTTCCATCATCTTTTGTTCCTCTTGGAGATCTTCTTAAGGCCCTCATATTCCTTTCGAACTTGAATGGTTTCAACTCTTCTCCCTCACCACTGGATCAAAGGTTCACTCAAAGGAAAGGTTCTTTTAAGGTGTAGAAGGAAAAAGGCTCAAAGTGATTTAATCACTCTCTCTCTCTCTCTCTCTTTCTCTCTCTCTCTCTCTCTTCTTTTATGGTTTTTGCATTACTTGTGTGTTTTGCTTTCTTGTTTTTGAGTCAGTCTAGTTTTACACTTTACTTTGTTTAATATGTTTTTGTTTGTTTGTTTGTTTTCAATTTTTTCTTTATTTTGTATTTCATAAAAAAAAAAATTTTTGAAAAATCAGAAAAATACAAAAACAGTGTGTTTGTGTACATTGATACTTGTGTACTTTGGATGGCCATTGAAACAAAGTTTTCTAAACTTTATTTTTTGTAGCTTAGATGGGCATCTTAATGCACAACTAAGTAAGTGAGCTTTGTGGCTCATGTTTGTGATGAGTATGATTAAGTAATTTATTATACTTAACACTTATATCACTTTTTTTTACGAGAATGACTAAAAAATCCTAAGAGAAATATATAAATAACCATTTCACCACTAAAACCCCCCAATCATGAGTAACATTTGTATGCTTCGGCATAGCAAAATTATGATGTTTGTGGCTTAACATAATTGGGTAATTCTATTTCTCTCTCTCTCTCTCTCTCTCTCTCATATGCCAATGCATGATATGCTCAAAAAAAAAATGCAAAGAATATAAAAGTGAAAAGAATCAAAATAATTTTAAATATAGTTGCAAGTGTATCTTTAAGAGCTGTGAGAGTTATAGGATGTACCTTAAAAATGATAGTCCCCATCAAGCAATTATGATTGTGTGAGTTAAATTGATTTTCTCATATCTCAAATTGTCATAATATGAGACATTTATGCACTCTTGCTATGTTTTCACACACAACACGCAAATTTTTGGCTATTTTTGATACACGTGCAGGTACAATGTGATATGACCATCATAAGGGATACATGTGTTACTGTATGCTTACTAAATTGTCTTAACTTGTTTTTGAAATATAAAATTGGTTAAACTTGTTTAAAGTGTGTGTGTGTGTGTGTGTGTGTGTGTGTGTGTGTTTTGGATCTATGAATGCTTTGCATTGTTTTTGTTGAGAGATGTTTTTGAGAGCTTAACATGTTAATTGGATCTATGTTTGAGTAGCTTGCTTGTTTGCATTCATCTCTTTGTGTTTTTCCTCTCTTTGAAAAACTCCTTTTTATCAAGCTCAACAACTTCTCAACAGATCCTCGACAGATTCCTATCCATCGAGCCCTTTAGACTTCTTTTCTCAACAGATCTTATCGCATATTCGATTCATCGAGCTTTCTGGACTTTGTCTCGATAGATTCTCAATCCATCAAGAAACTTTTTGTTTGATCGATGGATTCTCGACAAAATCTTGATCCATGAGGAACTTTTGCTCTCGACAGATTCTCAACAGCTCATTAATCCATTGAGATGCAATTTCTATATATATCTTTAGTGCGAAATCAAATTTCATTTTCACTTCTCTCTCTCTTGATAGAAAATATTTTCTCTCCCTCTAAACACTCTCCTTTAACTTTAATCTCCACTCCTTTCAAGTTTTCGGCCTAATCAAGCTTCAATCTTGTGGTATGAACTTCTAATCCCTCTTTTCTCATGCATTTCACGTATTAGACCTAGGTTTTTGGGTTATTTTTGAAACTTTTGGGGTTTTTGAAATTTTTTGAGATTTTTTTGAAAGTTTTGGGTTAGGTGTTGTTTATTTGATGCTATATGATCATGCATTGCATTCCATTAGCATTTTCATAATGTTTCATGCATTTAGATGTGTGTTTGATTGTTGAAAATTGTTTGCTGTTAGGTTTGGATTAGGTTAAATCCATGATGCAATTATTTTTAGCACGTCACATGTTCATGCATATTTCACGCATACGTACCCTTTCTTTTCTATCTATTTTTTATGAGTTGTGATTGTGTGTTCTGTCTCTCTCTCTCTCTCTCTCTCTCTCTCTCTCTCTTGCGCATAGACTGCGCATGGCACCCAAGTGCAAATCTACTCCGACTCGGAACCCTTTTCGTTCTAGGTCCTCATCTTGTTCTACTAATCTTCCCCCTTTTCACATTTGATTCCGTGATGAGAAGGCCCATTAGGACTTCTCTGAGAACTTTTCTAATTATGGCGTTCATTCGGAGCGCCATGTGATTCTGTCAGATTTTGCCAACACTGCTCTACTCGATGTCATTCACACTCGGGGATGAGAATCTCTTTGTGAGATACCCTTAAGGTGTCCTATCATGTTCATACATGAGTTTTTCTCCAATATGCACGGTATCGATACCTCTGTACCTTAGTTTACTACGGTACTCCGAGGCACACGTATCATAGTCAATCCGGATCTTATATCCAAGATACTACATGTCCCGTGGGTAGCGTATCCTAACTATCCCGGCTGTTAGCGTCTGAGGACGACAAGTTTTTGTCTCGCTTCTGTGAGACACCCTCCATTTAGGGTAAGTGTCAAAACACCCCATGCTCGGGTTTTGCAAAAAGTCCAAGATTCCTTAATATGGTTATGACATTTGTTCTTACTCCATTATCTCACTATAACCCCATCACTGAGCTTTGTGCTCATTTTTTGTTATCCTTCTTAAAGCATCTTTCATAGACTTTCCCTCTCATTTCATTATCTTTATCATAGATGTCTATAGGGATATGCCAACTCGTGATAAGCTTAATTTTCCTTCGGCTATCACACAAATCTTTCACCATTTTTCCATCCCTATTCCTGATTCTCCTTTCTATACTGTAATGGGTGCCATCAGCACAGCTTCTATTCGACAGAGCAAGGCTTAACTTTGACTGAAGTGGCTGCAGATCGAGATGACGGATCCTTCAGCCTCTATTATTCTTTCCACCTCCACTCCTTCTTCTTTGGTGGGTGGTGTGACTCTTAAGGCGGTCATGGCGTAGTTTCAATGCATGGATGCTCGTCTTGATACTCTCACTATTGAGTCATATCAGGTGAACACCTGTGTTGATCGTATTGTACAATGACAAGCTCACCTTGGTGGCTTTGTTGCTCCTCCATCTCCTTCTCTAGAGGCTTCTGAGGATGAGGATGCTGCTAATGGTGATGATGACGATGAGAATGAGGATGCTAACTCTTCCAATGATGATGAGATAACCTTTCAGTGACTTACCCTTTGTCATTTGTGACAAAAAAAGGGAGTAGTTTTGGGATGATGAGAGTAGTCATGTATTTAGGGGAAGAGTTAACATAGGATATTTTTGTTAAAGGGAGTGTCTATATTTTTTTAGGGATGTAGTAAGGATTTTATGTACTTTTCTTTTCCTTATCTTTTAGTAACATTATCCTCTTGTGCACCGGTCTTGTGACCATTTATTTATGACATACATTATATTTATTTATATATATATATATATATATATATGATGATGTATGTTGTTATTCACCTATCTCTCCATGTGTTGTTTCTATTCTATTTTTATACACATGTTTCTTTATATATGTAATCCTTTATTTCTGTTTCACACTAAGATATTTTGATAAGTTTTATTTAAAGTATTTCAGAAAGACAGGTTGTCAAAATCTATCATGCCATGAACTCTCTTTTTGCACAGTTTTTCAAGAGTTTGTGTTAGGTTTAGATTTTATTATATTCAACAAGTGATTATGAGTTTTGTAATTTAAGACTTCTCTCATACTTCATTTGTTTGTTGTGATTTTATCACGGATTGCCAAAGGGGGAAATTTTTAGGACATATGTGGATATTGTTAGATATATATGTTATATATATTGGCTAATCCTTTGACAAAACGCACGTTACTTGTAATTGGGTAGATCTAGGATGAGTTTAGTACTTCAAAAAACAAGAGTTCAAGTTTAGTATTGAAACCATGCAAATCTGTCCAAGAAACAAGTAAAAAAGTGTTGTTCATTAAATCTTGACATATAGCTTGATAGATCCATATCCATTGAGGTTTATGCTTATGTTCGACAGCAGTTAGATAGAAGATGTATCTGTCGAGATTTACGAAATTCAGATTTCCAGATTTGATATCACGCATTTCCATATGTATTTGTGTAGGTTTTTTTTTTCTCACAGCCCTAGACGTATATAAAGATTATTTTAAGGGCCGTCAAAGATGATGCAAAATGGTGCAACTCAATGCAAATTAAGTGTACATGCAAATTGTGACCAGAGATAGAATTTGCCCTAGTTCATCATATTCCTTGTAGAAGCTGTTGTGTCTGTACCAAAAGTTTTGTAACCAAGGAACTTCTTGATCTTCATTGTTAGATGAACTGAAGAACTTTGTGGCCAACATCTTTCTTAAGTTGGTGTGTTAGTCACGTACTTGATCCATGCATCAATTGGTTTGTCAGGTACTAGGAGCTGTGCATTGAAAGGAAAGATTGTCACTACATTACAAGTCTAATTGGGTATTAGGGTAAAAGTTCAACTATAGGTTGATATTAAGTACTGGAATTCCTTTTACTTGTAACCACTTGTTTTGATAATACTGGATTCTCGAGAGTGATGACTTTAAATTTACCCAAAGGGGTTTTGCCTCAATGATTTTCCCCATTTTTAAACAAATCACCTATGTCAAATTTATTTTTCGTTGCATTTGACTTAGTTGGTGATTTATTTGTACTACCACGCGTATTACATGTAATTGAATCTAATTAATTTCACTTGGCTAAATTAATTGATTAAGTTACCAAATGGGTCAATACATTTTTGGACTATCACACATTAATCTTTGAATGATAGAATAAACCTTATATTTTTTCCAAACCACTAAGCAACTTAATGATTAGGGTTTTTCTTTTGTGCATAATCATTAGCATTGTGCAATACATGATACGATTAAGAACTATGCAATCGAAACATAACTTTTACTATCGATGGGTTCCTATTTTGGACAGTACCTAGGCCCAAATGATAATAAGGATCTTGGGCCTCCCAAGATAACAATGTTTATTGGTTGGTGGACTGGGTTTGGTTCACCGCATCTATATTGGGCTTATTACAAACCAATTTGTGCACAAAATATGGGCCCTACAACACATATACATTCATACATGTAAACATATATATATATATATATATGTATTGTAAAATAAGTGGTTGAGGAACAGTAAAAGAATTATTAAAAAAATGCAAGTAAGAATGTCAGCGGTCCTCAGAAAATAAAGTGATAGGTCATTATATTAAGTTTTTTAGGTACACTGGACCCTATTTCTCACTGGGATATGCCACAATGTTCAAATAAGTTCAAAAGTCACAGACTTAGATAAGTTTTTCTAGGCTTCCAAAACTTGTGAGGTTTGAATCCAAGTGTATCCTCAAGCACTTGTTACAGGATCCTTCACAATGCCTTTCTTATCTCTCTATTTTTTCTAAAGTTTAGTGAGTCTCTTTGATGCTCTTTATGCTTTAATTAATAGTTGTTGAATGACTTTTGCTGACGACTTAATCCGTCTTTAATAGTACTTTTCTAGGGTTTTTTGGTATGCTATTGAGTCCCTCCTTTTGCTGCCTTGGATATTACAACCAATGTTGTATCAGCAATATTGGTGGTTGGTCATTTCCTTGTTTTCTCATTGCATTCTTCTTTTGAGGTTTCCCTCTTAAAAGTTCCTAGCTAACCTTCCTCTTTTGGGGGTTCTAATAGGGCTGGCTTCTATTCCTTTTCCCAAAACTTTTAAAGAGACTTTTTAGAGCCCCTTTTTTACTACCTCACCTTTTGTACTTTTTCTTCAAATAGGTAGATTCCTCTCTGTCATGTTAAAAGATCCCCAACCACCTTCCTTCATAGTTCACCCTTTTTCACTCTGTCCAAGGTTCTGGTTCTTCCTATCAAGTATTGGTCCCTAGCCACCATCTGCTGCATAGCCTTCTTTTGGGCTATAGGTGGTTGATGAGACATGACCGCTTTGCTCTCCGTGCTCAATGGCATGCCTCCTTGTGCCATCCACATCTTGGTTGGCCTCCTTTAGCTCTTCCCAAGGATCCCTCTAGCTCTGATAGTTCCAAGGTATCTTGGTTCAGTTTGTTTCTTCTCCTTGGACTACCTTTAACCCCCTTTTACATAGGGCTAAGCCAAACTTCCTTTACCTTTTTCTTTCCTCTCTAAGGCCCAGGACTTACCTATTGATGGGCTTGGGCTTCCTCTTGCCCATTCTTAATGGGCCTTGGTTCACAGATTGGCCCTACCTTATTCTTTTTAGGGCCCATTTGTTTTGGATCTTGATACTTGTAACATTTGAACCTCAACAATTACCCTCAATTTGATTTTAAAAATCATAAACACATTTCTAATTGATAATTTTTTTTGTTAGATTTGTTGAATTGTACTACATAAATAATGATAAGATAAATGATTAATTAATTAATATATTTTAATTTTATAAAAGTATAGACTTTATTATAAAGTGTTCGCTTATTATACAACACACAATATAATAAACAAACACAACAACAACAAACAACAAAAATATTCACCATATGATTTAATTTGTCTTTTAATGTTTTTGTGATTAAAGGATTCTTTTTTCATTGTGGTTGTAATTGGTTGATATTATTAGTAATCTTATGATAAACCACGTGAAAATTAGGATATTTGATTTTTATAAAAATAATTAATTGATTAATCTATTTTAATTTTTTAGGATAAAAGAGAGAGGACCCGTGCATTGACCAAGAGGTAAAAAAACAAACCCCTAGAAATAATAACTCATTTAAGACAAACTCAGTTTCAACTTGTACCCAGTTGGATTGAACCCAAATTTGATCCATAATGTAGTGGAAATGGCTTTAACATGCATGAGACAGAGACATATCTGGGATGGATTTAGAAGTGCCTATCAATTTGAGATTGATCAATTTTATATTTGAGATTAAATATAAAAATTTAAAAAGGTGTATAACCCCTTTAGATTATCATTCATGGATATATTTAAATGCACATATGCCCCTCATGCGAAACCCTTCAAATTTGTGAAACTCAGGGTATATACTTCCGCCAAGTTTTAATCATCTTAAGGTTTTTTAACTTCCATAATCCTAATAATATTATGGAAATATTTCAAGACAAAAATTGTAAAAATATTCTCTTAGACAACAGTAGGTAAATTTTATCGATTTAATAACAAAGAAGAGGTTATAGAGTACTAACACAAAGATATATTACAAAATCTACTTAAAAATTATGATAATTTTTAAGAGATGGTGAAACAAGTTATACTATATTCTACACACAACACACTAAAGCAATATGTGATAATTATCCATTATTTTTTATTTTTTGAAAAACAAACACACACACACACACACACACAAGGAGAGGAAATGGGAATATTTGACTTCGGGTTCATTTGAAAACAACTAATTTATTTATTACTGAAAATACTGTGGATAAAGATAAAAGTTAGTTGAATAGTATAGTTGGACCCATAAATAGTACCAAAAAGTGCAGTGGAGCTAGGGGTCTATTTGGATATTATTTATTTGCTGAAAACTGAAAACTTATTACTAAAAACACTATAGCAAAATAATTTTTAAATATGAATAGTGTCGTTTGGGACCCAATTTTAAATAGGGCTGTTAATTCGGTTAGCGTGTCAGGTTCATATCGTGTCGAGGTAAGAGTATTTGACTAAATGACTCAACCCTAACCCAACCCATTTAATAATCGTGTCATGATCCTTTGACCCTAACCCGACCTGTTAATAAGGCGGGTTGACATTTGACACACTAAATAAATGAGTCGTGTTGGATTGACACGAATGTAACACAACTCATTTCAACCTGCATAATATTAAATATAACATTCATCTAGATTTTTTTTACATTCCAAAAATAGTGCATACACTTCAAGTCTTCAACCCACATTCAAAATAATATAGATCAATAAAAATGTAAGATGGCCAAAAAACATAACGTCAAGTAGTCTTATCATTCAAAGAAACTAAAACAAGTGGGCCATATCATGCAATCATAAAACTATTCATATGATATCAAAAGGGAGTATTACAACATTACACATAGTTGCAATCTTTAAAAGCAATACCCATCAGATCTACTTTATAAACTATCTAAATAAATCCACTTGCGAGATATGCAGATGGTGCCCAACACACACACACACACACACACACACACACACATACACACACACACACACACACGTCACAAGACAAAAGCTACAACCGTAGCCTTAATTAACAATTAATATGTCTCATATATTTATAATAGCACATGGGTTCAAAGATTATAGAACAAAAACGTTATGCATAAAAAATTATTGCAGAATTTTGAAACACTAAGAAAACGGTTTTCTTTAATTCTAAATCTCACTAAACACATGAGAGAGAGAGAGAGAGAGAGAGAGAGAGAGAGAGAGAGAGAGAGAGAGAGAGAGAGAGCAATAACTGGTTTGAGATTTTGAGTTTGAGAATTGGACGTGAGACTATAAAATAAAAGAGTGAGTACTGAGTAGTACCGTTGAAATAAAAAAATAAAATTAGATATTTATAAGAAAGTTTAGAGATTCAGGGTTTGTAGGGTTTAGAGATCTAGGGTTTGTAAAGTTTCAATTTTCAATTATATCCCTTATAAATTTTTGTAATTAATCACTTTTCTTTTTAAATTTAAAATATATGTTGGATATAAAAGATATTTGACAAATATAAAATAAAATAAATATTTATTTGTTATACGAGTTAAAGGGGTTGTGTTAAGTGGGTCATTTCAAATTGACACAAATAAATTGACGTGTCAAACGTGTCTATTACGGGTTAACTTATGACATGTTTCTTATCTTGTCGCTTTCAAGTCGATCCGTTTATGACCTAAACCCATTAAGGCTTAACCCTAATTCGCAAATACCCGTGTTGTGTTCACGAGTTGGGTCGAACATTGACATCCCTAGTTTTAAAGGTTTTTTTTTTTGCTGAATACTGTACTTGTGGGTCCTGTGCATTGTCATGGGACCCACCATTTTTCAGCAAAAATGCACATTCAACGTGCATTCCAAACGTACACGAGGGGTGTTCATGGTGCAGTGCGGTGTGGTTTTGAGCCATTTTTAGCACCGCACTTTGTGGTGCGGTTTAGCTAAAATCATAATTACACCGTACCTTATTTTTGCGGTTATATGTGCAGTGCAATTTAGAGTTTAGCCAAAATCATAACTGTACCACACCTCATTTTTGTGATCACATATGCGGTACAGTATATAAGATGCGGTTTGAACGGCTTAAAGTCGGTATATTTTACAAATTTTGGGTTTTTCCTACCTAGCCCAAAACTAACTTTTCCCTTTGTTTTAGGCCAAATTTTAAACTATTGAACTAGTTTTTCTTTATTTTGGGCTAACTTTCCTAGTTAACATTTGCTAGGATTATCAAAAAAAAAATTTAATTTTTTTGAAAACTAAGGTTATTAAACTATTAATAATATATTTAATGTTAAAAATAAATTAATTAATTAATATATAGAGAAGGTGCAGTGCATTATTACTTGAAGTGCGGTTATGCTATTTTACGGGTGGTTTAGGTGCAGTTTTTGTGGTTTGGTGAACACCCTTAAGTGGGACCCATAAATAATAGCAAAAATAAGCTGAAATTACAAATAAGTTGAAATTTTCATCTTGTCCCAAACGGACACTTCATTTGGTTATGAGATTTCTTAATCTTTAATATGATATTTGTGGTGGGCCTTTTTGCAACTGTAGGCTGGGCTACCTCTTGCCACGCTACAGCTTAAAAGTTCTGGATAGGAGAGTCAGGACTGGCTTAGCTGCAACATACCCTAAACCAGCTTGTGTGCAAACTAGGGCCCCTTTGTTAAAACTTTGGTGACATACCCATGGTAGAGGAAACTGTTACAGTAGGGTCATGGTGTGCAAATATAATAAAACAACAATAAAAGGAAGTATGCTTACTGTCAGCCGGAAAGCAAAAAATATTGAATGAAATAAAAGGTAAAGCAATGCAGCAATATAAATGCAATATAAATAAGATGGTAATAATAAGAGAGAAATAACACCAATGCTTAATCAATAAAATAAAAGAAGAAATTGTTAGTCTACCGTTCTTGGTTGTCTTACAAAGCTAAGACCAAAAAGGAAACCACTTCTTCAATGTGGGTAATCTTTCAGGGAGATCTTGTCATGGAAATTACCTACTTTGAAAGAATGGGCCTAAATGGCTTATACTCAAAGTCTTTAATCCTTAATAGAGGGTAGGCTTTTAGAGGGAGAGAAGGAATTAACCTATTGGTGTATGTTTGCAATCACACTCTTGCCTACTTTGTGTTGTTTCTTACTAACTCCCTTTTTTTTCCCGTTCTAAGTTTTCTACTCCATTTTCTCTCTTTTTCTTGTTCCCTTGTGGGGTTGTTATGTTCATTCTTGCTTTTTTCTCCTGTTCTTCCGTTCTTCTTCCTTTTTTTCCTGTGCACGGTGGAGGGCCCTTTTATACTGCCTGCCGTGAAGAGCTTTTACTATTTTACCCCTTAATCGCTTTTGTCTGGGTGTAGGTGTCCTTCCAGACCACCCACTGGTCTGTCAGCTACCCAACCACCACCACTTAGCTGTACTAACCATGCCACATCCCATTACCAAACAAAGAGCCTTATTTCTTTTGCATGCCCACTATGGTATTCCCATCCGGATAAGGGTGGGCATTCTTTCTCACTATCCCTCATAGCATGTACCTAGTGATTCCAACTTATCTTTCCCTTTTTTGGGTGGTATATCATCCCAACAAGACATTTCCTCTAAAAAGAGTTTGAGCGAGAGCCCCAGAATAGGCTTCCCCCTTCTCCCCACCGCCAAACCATACCCTTTCTTACCTCTAACTTATGGCCCACCATTCCTGTATTGGCTGGGTACAGGTTGGTGGTGCCTAAGCCTTATGCGTGCTCCACTTCCATATACGTCCATGGCTTGTCTACTGCTCATGCGTTTGCCATGACTTGAAGGCTTGTCTGTACATTTTGATGCTCGTTCTTAACCTCTTATGGCATGAATGTTTCCCTAAGCCTTCGTTCTTTATGTCTTACTTCCTTCTTGGGCTGAGCCTTGCTTGATTATGAGTTTTTCCTTCTTTAATCCATCATTTACCCTTTTCGTAAGTCTGCTCGCACTTCTGTCATGCCATTTTGTCATTCCTGCTGTGCTATTGTATGACCTGCGCTTGCTGAGCTTCTTTTAGGTCTGTTGAATACTTTCCTTTTGCTTAATTCTCATGGCCTAATATTATCATTGGGCTAGTATTCATACTATTTTGGGCTTTCTTGACCCATTCCATTGCTTCCGAGCTTCCTTGGCCCATCTCATCCTTTTAGGCATCATCAGCCCATTTCCTTTCCTTGGGCATCTTGGCATGTTTCCTTTTCTTGGGCATCATTGGCCCATTCCAATTCTTTACTCCTACAGGCCTTTGCTAAGTCTTTTGGGTTTCCCCAACCCAAATTACCATATCCTTTACTTTCAGGATTTATGGGCTTTTCATCAACCCCTTACTCACTTAATTCATTATTTCGGGTATCTTTAGCCCATTTTTGCTTGCTTTCTATTTCATATAATGTCTATGGGTTTACTACTTCTTTTCTCTGGGCTTCTTTAGGCCCACTTGCTTTCTTTGAGACCCATTTATTATTTTCAAGGCCTATGATCTATTATTTCTGCCATTCAGGTTTAATGGTTTATTTCTCAATTTACTAACTTTTTTCCTCCCATATTGTTGAACTTCTTCCTGCTATTGGGCCTCTTTGCCAAAGTAGGCATTAAAAATATTCTTTCCTCAAGTGAGAAGAAAATCTTCTTTTATTATTAGCATGACTAATAAAATAACGTCTTAACAAGTAATTTGGAAAGAAAAAAAAAAATTAAAACTTGTCCCCCTCCAATTGAAAATTTTCAATGTCACCACTATATTATAGGTCACTCTTTTTAATATTTTGAATTTTATATTCACTTGTCCCATGATGCCAACATGTCTCTGTCATTTGTGATATCTTTCCTCCAGCTGCAAAATCTTTCACAAATGTATCTTCTCCTTTTTTTAAGAATAAAATATATCTTTTCATGCATAATAAAAATAATAACTCTCATTTGTGTTGGCTTTATACACTAGGCCCTTATAAGATTAGAGAATTAGAATATAATTTTTTTATAAATATTTTAAATGTAATGTTTATTTGCGATTCTTATAGTTGTGGTATGTACCTTTATTTACCATCGATAATTATATAAGAATAAGAACTCCCCTAGAAAGCACGCCACAATAATAACGGGTTCAATATATATCCAACTGAATTTATGGTTTTACTTTCTAACAACTCCGCTTCAACTCCATGAACGTCTTTCAACAAAAACGAACTCCATAACCAGGAATGTCATACATAACATCTAAATGTGTGCGCATGTTTTTTGCTCGAATTTGGACTTCAATGGTGCCTCTGATATAATGGGATCATAGATGATTGACATAGACTGATAGACCCCAAGAAGAGACCTACCTATCAAGAGTGCAGAACTACCGATTCAAAATCAGCCCAAGCTTATTTCCAAGTGGAAGCTTCGCGGTAATCTTTGAAGGGTTCATGCCCAAACCAAATGTCATGGCAGTTGTTGAAGCCCATAAGATTCATTGATTTATTAATACCATTGGAAGATTTAAACCATTTTTTTACACCCTAAATAAAAGAAAATAATTTGAACCACTATTGGATGTACGTAATTCACAGACATAATATCATTAATTCAATATTACACACGTTAAGCTTTCAGATTTTTTCGTTTATTTTACGAAATGATCTTTAGAGATTCAATACAACCCTTTAAAAGGACGCCAATTGGATTGCAGTTGTAAGTGCGTTCGAGCAACTTCATTATATAATGTTGCTTGGTTGTTCATCCAGTGTCTGCTTGTGCTTCGGCTACTGCGTTGCATAGAACTTACAAAATGATCATTAGCTTCAGGAATCTTGCTTAATGATTAAGCACTACAAAATGCAGTATCATGTCATGCTGAAATGCTAACTGGTGACTCATCTTCTAGCTACTCTAGTATGCTTTCATCCACCTCATCCTTTGTGTCGGTAAAATTGGTAGCATTCAGCATCATCTGCCCCTTGTCTAGCACAGCACATCAGTCTCACAACTGCCACAGATTGAAAATGCCAAACTGGTAATTTTGCTTTTTATTTCACAATTTGTAGCCAGCAAAGGAAGGATAAAGGCAAAGGTTCTTTGCCTCGGCCATGGTTAGCTAACATAGAGCCATAATTTTCATAATTCCTAAATTGTAACAAGTAATGGCCAGGAAATAAACATATTGTTGATTTAATTCTTGTCACTTATTGGATAACAATTACTCTTAAAACAAAGAAGTTACCTGGGCTATACCCTGCCATTACCAATATTCAATTAGCAGTAATGGAACACAGGTGAGTTACTTCCATTGAGGCCATTTGATTGAATCAACTGAATCTTTCTTCACATTTGATAGACCGGAAATGTTGGCGGAATGGTGCCACACCATCTCCATCTGGCAGCAAAGAACATATGGCCATTAAAGTTTTACCAATAATGCAAATTTGAAAAAAGAGCTTTAATTTGATCACGAAGTTTGGCCTTGGATAAAATAATATGAATAAGATTTACTCTAGCTAAGAAATTGAATTGATGTTCATATTGTTTGTTTTCACTTTAAAAATGAAAATACTGTCACCTATTATCATGACAAATCTGTTTGTATAAATAACAGGCCACTTATACTCCCAAGAAATAATATTAAAAGTAGTTGACTGTGTCTTACAACACATGGCCCTAAGGTATTTGCAGCAACAAATCATGACAGAAGCTTACCATGTTGGCATTGTCATTTGTACAATTGTGTGTGTGGTTGGATGTGTAAGTACATCGTTTTGTGCTGCAATAAGTCTAGTGACAACTTTTTTCACAACTGCTGATGTGGCCTATTGTGATTGGTGCATTATCAAAATGGTATAAATGGTGGACCCATGTGTGGTTATTCTAATCACAAAAGGCCAACTTAGCAAGTTTTGAACAATATAGTGAAAATTTTTGTCTCTAGCATTGCTCTTTGTGCTTGGGTGAGGCATCACAATGACTAGGAACATTTGCTGTTAACAAAAATACAAAAGGCAGTACAAACAGACCTCTCCAATAATCACTGTGTCACCTTCCTTGACACCAAGTTTGATGAGAGACTTATTCACACCACAAGCCTCAAGAACATGTTGAAATCTTATCTCAGAGTCCATGTACCTGATCCAAATGTAAACATATTTTCACATGATGCATCTGAAACATGGCAGAGACAGCATCTGACCCTTTAATGGACAATATTGATACAGTAGGTCAAGCATACTGTGATATAGACATTTTTATGTGGGGAAAAAAAATGAAAGATGTCAAATCAAATAAAGAATTGCAATTAGAAGTGGTGATAAAGGCATTGAGTCTACTTGTGCAGATCAATGTTGACAAATATCTTTTTTCATTGATGTCAAATTTGTCCAAATCCTTGGAGCAGAGGATACAAAGCAATTAAAGAGGTTCAAACAAAGAAACAACATTTAAATTTAATCTGCATGCACAGCATTCTGATGCATACTTTCTAACACAACACCACCCCACCCCCCCAAATAAATTATAAAAAATAAAAAATAAAAATAAAAATAAAAATAAATAAATAAATAAATAAAAAAGAGCACCCAAAAAAATCCCATCCGGAAAAAAGAAAATGGATGAGGTGATGTATATCTGTGAAAGATCCAGTCCCTGGTAGGTACTGAACAAAAAATATAATTAAAAAAAAAAACCATTAATTTTATTTGGGAAAATTACAATTTAAACCCCATGTTGTTCGACCGTATGGTCCATATCAAAATTTAGTGGTTAAATGAATCAATTGAAAGTTTTTGCACTAAATTGTGATAAGGCCAAACCTCATGGAAGTGAATTAAATTTATCCATTTTACTTTCTAATCAAAATGGCCAACCACGCCTAATATTGCAGGTTAGAGCTCAGGCATTCCTGTTTGAATCTCAACTGGAGACAGAGAAATGATGTCCAAAACTGACCACTAAGGGTTTATGCCATTACTTTGTCTGGCCTGAACGTCACTACCTTGCATGAAAACTAGAAGTCGATTTTAGTTTGAAGCTATGACTATAGGAAATATATGCAGCATACTGCATTTTCATTCTTCAGTATTATGTTACGACATTACGTGCTCTATAATTTAGAATTTAAACTCCTCAAAATGATGAAAATGTGATAAAATAAGGCAAGACAGACTCAATGGTCAGCCTAAGACAAGGACTGGAAGAAATTTTCAAAAAGGAATATAAGAAAAGTTGTAATAGTTAACCTACCGCCAGTTTGTCATCTGAACAAAACGCTGTAATCCAGATCCAACTACATGCCAAGTATTAGAACTGCTGTCGTGAAGGATCTCAAAGTCATTAATAGAGGCACTTCGCTTTTTATTTACCATCTCAGCTATACGGTTCAAATTTACAAAATCTTTTGGACCTGAAACATGTGCAATGAACTTGTGAAAACAACCTATGTATCACATAAGGAATACAAATTGTTACATGTAGATAGCATTTAAGTATTAAGACATGGTTGAGGAAATATGATAATAAATTTAATGAATGAAACAAAGATAAAAGTTTAACCTTCAAACTCCTCTTTTTCCCCTTTACTCTTCCGTAAAAGCTCATAAGCAGCACAGATCACTTCATGAGTGCCCTCTCTTTTCACTGCACTCATGCAAAAAGGTTCAATCCCACGATTTTCTAGCGTTTCCTTGAACAATGGCCACTTTTCATATGCTTCTGGAAGGTCCATTTTGTTGTAGGCAACCACATAGGGCTTTTCAGAAAGTTCAGGATTAAAGAGTTCCAGCTCTAGTCGAAGTGCATCAAACTCAAGTTCTGGTTGCAGTCCTGAGCCATCAACAACATGTACCTAAAAAGTAACAAAAGTTCTATTAGTCTACAAAAGATTTCATAACACCTACCCCTTCTCTCTCTCTCTTTCATTCATGTCCACCGGCATGGAACAAACTAACTACAAGTCTGAAACATAGATCAGGGTCTTTTATTTTCTATATTGGAAAAGGGATTGATGGTGATGAGATGCCAATATGAGTGAAATACAGTGAAGGAAGTGAACGTTCTTACTTCATTAGTGGAACTAAGTACAAATAACAATCTAATGATTTCAATGATGCTTTAAAGCTAGAGATGGAAGGGTAATCATAACAATAATAAATCCAGAGAAGGTAATTTAAGAACCTAGATCAGGAGCATACAAATGTCTATCTATTGGCCCACAACATGAGATGAGATGATGATGATAATTAATAAAAAGATTAAAGTACAACAAACCAGTTTTCATATTATGCATGTTCTGTAATAATGCTCTTAAATATTTGATTACTTTATAATTGAAAAAGTGGCGATTCATGATAGAAAGCCTGTACCAGAGCAGAACACCTTTCAGTATGTCGTAGAAATTCATGACCTAAACCAAAACCCCGGTGTGCTCCTTCAAGTAAACCAGGCAGATCCGCCACAACCATTGTAGAATCATAGTCAAATGAAACTACACCCAGATTAGGAAGTAAAGTTGTAAAGGGATAATTTGCAATTGTTGGCTGCGCTGCACTTATCACACTCAAAAGTGTGCTTTTTCCTGCATTTGGAGCACCCACTATTCCAACATCTGCAACCAGCTTTAGCTCCAACTCCAACCACCTGATCAAGAACCCATTATTCCTACTGAGTATATTGTGAGGGGTGGGGGCAGAGGGAGAGAGTGACCATCACATAGAGATATTAACTACCCCTAGCTTGGGGCTTATGTGTAAAGGTAAGTCAAGAACTGCAAGAACTCCTTCAAGCTCTACAAAATTCAAAGATTGATGCAACTAAGTCTCATTTAAACTATCTGGGATCAAGTAACAACTACCAATTATTCAAACTCAAAATTCACAAGTAAATTAAGGTAAAGAACACAGAGGACCCACTTTTATGCTAACATGCAATTCACCCTTATGCTTTCATGTATAATTCTCAAACATGTGCCTTCACAAACTTGTTGAGCTCATTTTTGCATCACACCATCGAGAACCCAAAGTGTTCCTGGAAGTCTAAAAATACTTCAGGTTAAATTCAAGACTCCTCTATTGATGTAGCCATGGAAGATTAATATGTTATATTTCACAAATTCATCAATTCAAGATTTATTTTATTGGGTCAATGTGTGAAGTCCAATTTAAGCAATAATTGTACGGTCATAACTTCTGGTTATATGTATCTAGGGTTAAAATAGTTTTCAATTTGGATTTTTATTTTATAAGTATTCTAGGATTCAGACAATTTTTAATTTGGGTTCTAATTTCTGCAAATCCTGTGAGTTTAAGGATATTTTGATCATTTTATTGAGTCTATAATTATTTAAGAGATTCTAAGTAGCCTAGATTTATTCCTCTGAGTCCAAGTTGGTCTTTTATTAACTTACTGGGTTTTTAGTTTAATAGTCTAGTTAGAAGTCCTAATACTACTAGTACTCAAAAGAAGACGAAGATGATTAATAGAACAATTGAAAGTTTGTTTATTGGGGCAAATTTACTTCTTTTTTTTCTCTCATTCTCTATCCCCTTTCTCTTCATTTTTGGCATTTTGTCATTATTCACATCACTGCTCACAAACACACACACACACAAACAAAGTCCAAGGTCAATTATTGTAAAGTTTGTCAAGCAGTGTTCTCAAGATTTAACGCTAGGGCTGCCCTTAGGCCCTAAATAGACATTAGGTGCATTTTTTCGAAGGACAGTTTATTTCCAAACCATTTTGGCGAAAACTTTCTTCAACCTATTAGGTGGCATTTCAAAGGAATACCCACATGTACTTTTAGTCACATAACCTATTCAACGAGTCATATAACTTATTTTAATAATTTAATAAGTCATGTGATTTAATGCACATGGATAGTTTTATGAATCGGCGCCTAGTAGGTTGGAGGAATTTCATCCAAAACAATTTGAAGGAAAACTCAGTCAAATATATATATATATATATATATATATTAAATATGCCACAAACTAAGAGCTAAATCAGCTGATAGTAACTAGTAAGTAAGAAAGTTCCACCCTCGGTAGCGTTGTTTGTTCCTAAAATAGAGCTACAGCATATATCATCAAAGTATATCAAATAATTCACAATTACTTTCACCATCAAACCAAAACCTAAATTCCAACTATCCAATCCCTATCCCCCACTTAAAAGATCAGTCACCATTTCATCACCAAAGTTGTGATCAGCCACATGTTCAGTTTAAAACGTGTCAATATGCACCAATGTGAACTGAGGATTACAATCCTAACTCATGATTGCAGTTATAATCAGCATTTAAAACAATACAGCATCTTAATCCAACAAAGAGCACTCACATTTCCGGGCCGGCTTCGCCATTCTCAGCAATCCTCGGCACCTTGTTAGTCCCGGACCTAAACGAGGCGTTCCCTCGGCCGCCTCTCCCGCCGGGCAACAACAATGCCCGTTGCCCTGGATGCAACAATTCCAAAAGCAATACCTCCTCTTTACCAGCCTCCCTAATCACCGTTCCGGGCGGCACTTTCACCACCACATCCTCGCCTTTCGCACCGTCCTGCGATCTCCCCTGCCCGTGGCTCCCCTTCAACGCTCGGAAATGCAAGCTGTTTCGAAACGGCAACAGCGAGTTCATCGAACCGTCGACTTCCACATACACATTTCCGCCTCTGCCTCCGTTGCCGCCAGATGGACCTCCCAACGGCACGAACTTCTCGCGACGGAACGCAACGACGCCGTTTCCGCCGTCGCCAGCCTTGACGTAGATTTTTGCGCGGTCGAAACACCGCATCACCGCCGGTACTCCTTTCTCCTTCACTTCTCCTTCTTCGTATTCGCCCTCGGTGTCATAAATATTCACGGATTTGCCGTCGTCTTCGTCGTCGACTACATAGAGTTTCGCCGAAACTCCATCCTCCTTGACTATTCCTTTATAAACACCATCGCGATCTTTAACATTTGCGCCTTTGCCACTCTTAAACCCTACTACCTCACTATCTTCTTCCACTTCCGATTCGTATTCTTCTTCATCATAATCCGAATCGGAATCATCCTCAAACAATTCAAGTTCACCAAAATTAAGATTCAAATTACCATTCAAACCTTCTTCTTCGACTTCGTCTTCGCCTTCATCTTCGCTAATCAAATCGGGAATTCCAGTCTGGATTTTCGGCAAGGCGGAGTCGGCGAGCTTGACTATGGTGGAGAGATTAAGAGAAGGGACTGAGAAATCTTCCTTGGGAGGGAGGCGAGTGTAGGTGGTGGCTTCGCCGCCGGGGGAGAGAACAATCGGCTCCGGCGGGGACTTGTAGCGATTGGATTGGGTCTTGAACTTGTTAGGGTTTCGTAGCGGTTGCTTTCTCTTGGAATTGGAATTTGAATTGGAGGGGTTGTGAGTTTTTGGGCGAGCGAGAGCGTAGGGAGAGAATAAGCTCGTTGAAGATATGGAAGCAGCAACAGCAGCCATTTTTAGTTTTGGCTCAAATGAAATGAAAGAAGCGGCAAAGAAAAGTGTTGGGAGTTTTTTAAGTGCGCTATGATTTTGTGTGTGAGAGAGATGGATAAGGCGCCACCTGTCGGTGTCAAACGTGGGCATTGACGACTATGCGGCGTCGTTTGTTTCTAATTTTTTTTTTTTCCTTAATTATTCATGTCTAAAATTCAAACATATGAAAGCCAAAAAAGAAAAGAAATAAGAAATTTAAACCAAAAATAGAAACATCTCTATATAATATATAATATAATCATGTGGACAAGAAAACCGAGCACGTTTATTTGATTATGGGTTATGCCTGAGGACGAGTAGACACCCAAGGATGGTTAAAGGGTTTGTATGAACCTAAGTCAATAGGCTGAGGAGAAAAGAGGAAAGTGACGAGGTAATTGAGGTTGCCAAGGAGTCAAACCACCTTAGTAGAGCTTTAGGGAGTAAACCATTTTGGGAAGATAAGCTTCAGGGAAGAAGCAAAGTTGAGCCAACAACAAAAAGAGAAATATCTGAGAAGGAGACTATCACCATCACATTAAATACACTATACCAAATGAACTGGTTGCATTTATGGAGAAATGACATTTGAACAATGTCATCCCAGCTCACAACTCCTCAGAAAGTTTCAAGGATGTCTTGATGGGACAAGCATCCAAGGGATTTCTTAAAAATCAACAGGTGGAGGGTTAGGATGTAGAGGTGAGGGACTATATAAGAAAATGGCCACCATAAAAATGGGGCATGTAATCGAAGAAAATGGGATATACTTGTATTCCACAGAAAACTTAATTAATATAAGAACATCCCATCCTTAGATTTGACTGAGGAATGATGTTTCCATCACTTTGCACATTTGATCACGTTAGTTTGGATCCTATTCATAGAGGCCTACATTCAATTTGTTAAGTAACTTCCTGGTAAGACCCACTCTCTATCAAATTCATTGTTAAGCGATGGATATCAGTTGTCCAAGCACCAAAATACTCAAACCGCTTTCTTAAATCGTTTGAGTGTTTGAATGATGGAATAGCAACAAAGTTGCAATTAATGAAACTCTAGTTCTCTAGCACAAGATCCTTGCCCCATTACCAAACATCTCAGATCACGGGCAGAAGCTCTGTGATTCTTGACTCCCATTAATCTCACATCTTCCATCACATTTTAGTTATGAGAAATGTAGGAAATCAAGGGAAGATAGCCAAACATAACCCTTATATAAGCTTTAGATCATACTCATGAATAACTAATAAAACCTTAAAATTGTTGTGTTTCATACTTTCCTAGGGCAGAGAAACTTAGGCCAGCACCACACTGGTACTCTTTGTTAATGTGACTTTCCTTTATAGATCTTCTAACACTCAAGAATGGACGAGTGGCTAACTGATTTTCCTTGCATCAAAACTGTAAGGGAGTCACCCCACTACTTACTCTAATACAAAAAAATAGAGTGGTGCATTGTGAATAAAACACTTAAATATAATTACTCCCTGGAAGGGATCCCTAGAAGGGAGACATCAATTTAAAATAATCCCTACTCCATTGTAATTATAATCACAATACAATGAGGAAAAAGAAGGAGACGATGACTTTGAAAGAGATATCACTATTTGAACTAGCATACACACAAGTAAGGACCTTTTCAAGTAAGTTGCTTCTTATAATCAAAAGCTTGGGCTTAAAATAAAGGTATGAATATGGTTGGTGAGGTAGATGAGGTCTGATTAATGCATAGCTTTAGGACACTGCTTTATAATAGGCCATTCATATGTCTGATACCCATCTTGAATAAGAATCGAAACTGACCTGTATGTCTAATACCCATCTTGAATAAGAATCGAAACTTTTGGTTGATGGATTTTTGGAATAATGGCAACGTTGAGTTATGATCTTTTTTGGACATTACAATACAATTCACAACCAGTTTTGGATAATCTGGTTAGCCAAACTAGCATACAATGTCCTTTTGGGGGGAAATTACCTCGTAAGAAGAATTTGCTAAATTTGAAGAACCTTGTTAGTTGGTCAAGATGCTTTTCATGGTTTGAGATAATTATGCTGAAAATACAGCAGATTAGTTAAGTGCTATTTTTTTTTTTTTAAATGTTTGTGGCATGCACATGCTCATGGGTTTTGTTAATGTTTCAAGCCTATTTGACAAAATTCATCTCTTGGACCCATGGATAAGCTTAAAAATAGGCTTACTCTTTGCCATCCATACCACACTCCTTTAAATTTCCCTATTAAAAATTATATGGGCTTAGGTCATGTGGGAAAAAAATTGCAAGAAACTAATAGGCCTCTAGATAAAAAAAAAAAAAGGGATTTACAGATACAAAGTTGCATTGCTCATAAAGGTCAAGTTATGCTTAATTCTAGACATATGTAGACCTTAAGGCTCCGCTTGGGAGTTTATAAGGGAATGGAATGAGATGATCATAAGGGAATGGAATGGAATGTATTTAAGTAAGGGAAAGGAATGGAAAAGAATGGAATGGAATGGAATTAAGTAACCTTAATTGGATGTTTTAAAATAAAGGAATGGAAAGGAATGAAAATGAATGGAATGTAAGTAATCCTGTTTGGGAGTAACATGAAGGGAATGGAATGGAATCATTTTATGACAATATTATTATTAGACCCCTATTTTAAAATAAAGGGTTTAATATATAGGGGTATTTTGGGATTTTTATAAAAAAATCATTAAATTTAATTCCATTCCCTCTCATTCCTCCCAATTTTGGGGGGAATGAAAATTTGAGGTTTTAAGGGAATAGAGAGGAATGAGTGTTCTCTCCTGCCCATTCCATTCCCTTCCACTCAAACTCCCAAACAAGGGAATTGACTTTTCATTCCCTCCATTAAAACTCCCAAACAAGAGAAGGGAAGAATATTCTAAAATTATTTTTTTTATTCCTTTCCATTCCATTCCATTCCCTCCTCCCAAGCGGAGCCTAAATGGTCAAGGTCGCAATGACCTTTTTTTTTTTTTTTTTTCATCATCTAGCCATCTATTTATTTATAGGGTCTATTTAATGTATGCCCTTAGGGCATACACATTAATCATTCATTTTTTAAAATATTTTATAGAGAATTTAAAAAATTGTCAAAAAAATTGGTAACTTTTTCATTTTTTTCCATAAAAAGGTTTTTTAAAATGGTTTATTATTGTATGCTCTAAGGGCACACGTTAGTAAAACCCATTTATAATTGCCCCCGAGTGTCTTGAAAAGGCTATTCCATCAACAAATATTGTTTCTTCCGAAGTTGCAGAATTGTTTTTTACTATTATTTTCCTGCTATCTTTCGATTTGAATATAATCAGAGGTATAATCATGTCCTTTACATTCTACATGCCACCATATACAAAAACTATTTCACCCCTACATTCCTATTCACTCAAAAAAATCAAGTCATTTGTAGGGCTTTAAACAAGTCGAACATAACTGGGTATTAAATAAGAATATAATATTAAATTTATACGAATGACATTTTTTATCCTTTCAAAAAAAAATTTTCTAATCCAAACAAAAAGGTATATTTAATTTATTTAATTTAAAATTTCTACCACCTCTACCAAATAAATATGGGGAAAAAATATTTTATAATACTCAACTTTTCATTTTGTTGACAACTTTTTTTTTTTTTAATTTTTTTATCTTTTCACTATTTCATCCTTTCACCAAAGAGGAGTGTCAGATTGTTAGCTATGTTGCGACACAATTAACGAAGGGAACTACTTGATATGGCATCAAGCCATCAAGGTTTGAGAAAGATGGAATTGACCTAGGGTAATTTGATATGCAAATACTTCAACCCATTCTTTAGCTACTTGGGTCCCTTTTTGATATTGTCCTAGTGTCATTCCCATCTCCATTATTCCTGCTCGTGTTTTACGGTAAGGGGAAAAAAATTGGCCTTGCGTTTTCTTGAATTTCTTACTAACATATTTACATTATTCTTTCATTGGGGTGAAATAGGAATAATAGAAAATAAGAGAGAGAAAAGTAGAAAGAAAACTGGTTTTATTGATGTTTGGTGGGAAAAAATGGGAGAAAAAAAATTGGTAAGGCAAATATTTTCTCTAGACCCACCAAAATTTTACCTCCCCAAATTAATGAGAAGATAAGGGGAGATGAATAGTCGCAGTTAATAACTGAACTATTCCATCCTCTTTGCTGGTTGCTTATTCTTTTTTTTTTTTTTTTAATTTTAAATTTCGCAGGAGTGGACCTATGGGTTGCTTTTTGAATTTTTTTTTAATAGCTTTCCTAGGTGTGATACATGTTTTATTCTTCTTATTTTCTTTTCTTTATTTTTCTATTTTTTGGTTTAACTAGATGCGAATTTTTTCAAAACTTTTTTTTTTGGGCATGATTTTTATTTTTTAATAAATTTTGGTGATTGCCTTTTCTTTTTATAACACTTTTTCAATTTTTTATTTTAAGAACATTCTCATCAAACATGTCAAAAAATATAGTATGTAGCATCTCAAAACATTACTTTATTTATTTTAACACTCCATTTTATAATATATCCAACATCAAAGGTTTTATAATTTTTACCACTTCATTAAAATATTATTTCTTTATTTTTTAAATTATTTTTTATTATCAATGCATCTCTTCCTCTCTCTTTCTCTGTGTATCTCTCTTCTTGCATAACAAAAACAACCAACTCACCACTCACAACCTCCGCTAGCCACCACCATCATCAGAAAACCCAAGCTACCACTACCATCTGAAAACCTAAGCCACTACAAAACCAAAATCCACTGCAAAACCGAAACCATCAAAGCCCAAACCAATGCAAGATCAAAACCCACTGCCACCGCCACCACTACCTACAACCTCAACCCTCAACCACCAAAATCACAAATAAATCACAAACCCAAAATCAAATCACAAACCCAAAATCAAAAAATCACAACTAAATTTGGTATCTCAAACCCACAACCGCCAAACCACCAAGAACAAACAAATCACAAACTCAGACCCATGAAGAATAAATACAAAAAACAAAATAAATAACATAACATAACATAATATAAACCACAAAGCACCACTGTGAGGGAGAGGGACGAGCAAGAGAGAACCAATTGGTCGACGAGGTGGCAAAGCTCGTGAATTGATTGGTTGACGACAGGCGGTGAGGCCAAGTGAAGGCATCAGGATATGGCGTCTCTGCCAAGTTCAGATTAGGAGTGCTTTGGCCAGACCAGAGCTTTAAGAAGATTGAGAGAGAGAGAAAGGGGAGCATGGGTTGAGGGGATTAGGTGTGGGAGATGGGAATAGAGCTTGGCGTTGAGGGAGAAGCAACAGAAAAGGAAAAGAGAGAACGCTCTAATAGTCTAGTGTGAGAAGAAAGAGTCCAAATTTTTTCTCCCATTTTTCTTACTCTACTCTATACTCCACTAATAAATATTTGCCACGTGTTTACCTAATTAATTAATTAGGTGAACACGTGGCAAGTATTTAATGGTGGAGTATAGAGTAGAGCAGAAAAAGTGAGACAGAAGATTTGGACTCGAGAAGAAAGAGAGAAAGAGGGAGAATAGTGAGCTAAGTGAGATGACTCAGTGGGATGGAGCGTGTGACGAAAGCAAGGGAAAGAGCAAGCGTGTTTGAATAAACAAATGATTTTTTTGTTTAACACCTTACTACAGTGAGCTGTTAGAGACAACAGCTCAAAATAGCTAGGTGTAAAAAATTATAGAATATAGCATGTTTGATGTAGTGTGTTTTTTGTATGTTGGTTGTTATTAATGGCATTTTTAGCATTATAGCATTCTTGATGTGAATGCTTTAGTTAGGCATCATTTTTTCACCCCTTCACTTTTTCACCCCTAGCTAAACACAAATGAGAAAAACTAAAATCTCTTCTATCATTCCACTTTTCTATCTCTTTCCCATTTTCTATCTTCTTACTTTTTCACTCCAACTAAACTGACACTAGGAAAAAAACAGTTAGAGATAAATAAGAAGGGTTCCTATTGTTTCTCAAAAAAAAAGAAGGGTTCCTATTTCTAAAACCTTAGATTTGTTACCTTTTTACAAAGTCGAGGAGAATGTATTGATTATTTGGAAAGTACAAAACACTTGTAACAAAGAATAGGAATTTGACCCAAATGAGTCTAATATTCCAAGTTTCCAACAATATCGAAAACCACTATATGTTGGAAAATTTTCATAAACTACTCTTTGTTTTTTGGCAACATAATCGAAACCTTTCAAAAATGACATCATACTTATTGAGTATGAAAGTTGACAATATTGAAACACAGTGGTGATGGATAATGTCATCTGTCTACATATGTCTAATTTTCCTCACATGTCAAATAATTTTCTTTCACAAGAGAGACAAAAACCTCGGATGCCTATGAATGAAATCATTGCACACTCCACACACTCGATGGAAAACAGAGCAAATTGTGGAACTGATGGCCAAATCAGAGCTCTGTATAAACTCTAGGCCACAACCCTCCCAGTGTATGAGAGAGAACCCCTAAAACACTTGTTATATATTGATTTGATATTATGAGTTTGTGAGTTATGACTAAAGCATAGAGAAGTTTTGGGCCTTTTGGCTGATATCACACTAGTGCAACTTCGATTGAGTGTTCTCTGTTTGATGCATATTGCAAGTCTTCCATGGCTATGATTGTAAGCTAAAATGTTAAATAGCCTCAATTTTTAAACTATTTGTCAAACAACCTCCTTTTCAAACTATGTAGTAAAATACCATTATTTTGGAACTTGACATTTCTAATGTCGAGTTCTAAGCAGAACTCGACATTAGCAATGTGTAGTGTGCACGCTAAAAATGAGGCTATTGGGCTGAGATCTTACTTGGGCTCACAATTTATTTGTATGTGGGGTTAGGATTTCCTACTTCAGGTAGTTCTTGGCACAGAGACTCAATGAGACCACTTTTCTCTCTATCCTCTCCCCCTTTTTTTCATCCTCCCCCTTTCTTCTTCCAACTCTCGTATTTATAGCCCAAAACTAGTGGAAGGATCATGATTGCTTTTGTGGATAGTGCAATGTGAGGTCAATATTATTAACCGTAAGTGGGTGGTTAAGTGGTAGTGGAAAGTGGTGAGAGTGGCTTTAGAACTTGGTTCCCACTCCCGTAAATATGTTCGACACAAATGTTTACCAAGACACTGCCGGGCATGTAGAGGGTGGTAAGGCTGAACCAGCGCGACCTTTCTCGGGGATGACTTGCTGAGCAGAGACCACGCCGGCAAGGCAAGATGTGAGCGAGCATCAGATGGTTGCTCCTTGGGCTTCAGAATGACACTCATCCTTGGGTTCATAGCTTTTGTGGGCTTGGGCTGAGATCTTGGGTAGGGCAATCGTTGGGCCTTTGGGCCATGTTGTTGACTCCAGCTCATGGCCCAAAAAGGGGCATGGACATCTCGGGACTGTACATCTAGTCTTATGCGCATTTTGCCACCTAAATTTGTTATTTTTTAATTGCATAGAAATGTCAAGTTCCACTTAAAAATATGCGTAGAATTTATCATCGTTTAAAAGAGTGGTATTTTACTAAATAGTTTGAAAATAGGGTCATTTGACTACATAGTTTAAAAATTAAGGCTATTTAGCCATTATTGCCTGATTGTACAAGTGGCTAGCATTTATTTATCCAACACGGTAGATAGTTTTTTTGGAAGTTTGGATTTACAATACCATTATTTTGGACCCCACCCCAACAAAAAAATGTATATTTCAGCGAATAATGCTAGAGACATCACTTTTGACACAACTTACTACATGACAAATTGTGATTGGTAAGAATATGCCAATGGTGTCCCTAGCATTACTCTATTTTAGCTCATAAACCTCATTTGATTGAATACAACTTGCATTTCATGCCAAAAAAGAAAAAGAAAAAGAAAGTGATTTGAATTTAATTCTTTTGTTTATTTGTACTATATTTAATTAGCAGTATTTTTTTTTTCAAACCCATCATTATTTTTATTTAAAATGTTTCATTTTAATTCATATATATTTCAAAATGATCCTTATAGTTAGTGCTAGTCATGTGATGGATTAAAAATACTAACATGACATATAGAATTCATACCATGTTATTAAACTAATCTCCATTTCAATAAATTTATTTAATTTAATTTATTATGTCAGTATTTTCAATTCATTAAATGAGAATATATACTCTTTTTTTTTTTTTTTTATGGGAAGAATATAGATTTTTTTTTGAAATATTATAAGATGCAATTTTAAAATAAAGTTCAAAGAATTATATATCTAAGAATATTCATAACAATAGTGCTAAAAAATTTAGTTTTTAACACCTAAAAAATATTTTATTTCTTTTACCACTTCACTTTACAATACACTTAATATTAAATGTTTTCTTTTTTTAACGTTTCATTTAAAATAATATAAACAGCTTGTTAAAATAATAAAAGAGGTAAGAGAATTTGGGTATTTTAATCGAAAGAAGGGAGAGAATGTTTATAAAATATTGTATTTTATTTTGATTTATAAAAAAGTTTAGCTTTAACTTCTCTAATTACACATATTTTTTGGTTTTTTGATGGTAAAATTTCTGTTTTACTAAAATACAATCACAAATGCTCTAACTTATTTATATATTTTTTTTAACACTATAGACATTTTTTCCATTAAAATTTTTTTATAGGGAATTAAAAAAAAAAAAAAAACAAAAAAACAAAAATTTGGGAAGGATCGAGTTTATAAATGGGAAACCACAATAAGTGGTGCCAGCACAAAAACAAAACATAGGAAACAAACCGACAGGCCGTACAAGTGAAATCTTCGGTGGGATTTTTCTTTCCTCGGTATTATTTTTGTCTCTAGAGATCTTCTGTTATAATAAAGTGCCCATGTGCAAATGTGCAACACTGCTGTACTAGGCTTTGCATCTCTTTCATACTCTGTAAATGTTTCTTCAGGTATAACACTCAAAACCTTAACAATCTGCACTTAAGTTGAACTCCTTTTATGCCTTTTTTTGTTGCCTGACATGGTGAATTTAATAGTTGATAGCTTCATTCCTGTTTTTTTTTTTTAGAAGATGCTTTCACTGTTTAGCTCAGCAAGTGTAAATGTAAAAGCGAATGAGCTGACTTAATATTCTTTCTTTGTTATAGAAAGCATATGCATAACTATCTGTTCTCTGTTGCGCTACTATTTTTCTCTCTTGTTATCATCTTTATGGGAGTGGATTGTTTAGAAATTATAAAGAAAAAAAATAGTAACATAAACTATTTTGCAATTTCTTTGCCACAATTATGATGCGGCAAATAGTGAGTTGTGAAGAAAAAATGGTGGGTCTATGAATAAGTGATAGATAAATCATTCACAGTTTACAATGTCAGAGTGGTGGCAAGAAGTTATGGAATAATTTGTGATCTTAGAACCACTCAATTATAAATTACCATTGATTTTTGACGAAAACATATTTTTGTAGGGTACTCTAAAATCTTAGTGGACCTTTAACCCGTATCATTTTGGATCTTTGTTGGACAAAGAGGGACCCCTAGGGAATCTTGTGGTTAAAAGCAGCTGGGTAGCACGTCTTATATTTGGTCCCTTATGATATCGTTTTTGAACAGTCATAATTTAATTCTGTCATATGAGATGAGTTCACTTACTAAGATACACATATAGAGAAGTACTATTGATTTTATGGCAAAGGCATTAAAGTTGGCAGAAATATCACAGTTAGTTGTTGGAGAGTGGGTTCCTCAAAAAAAAAAAAAAAAGTTGTTGGAGAGTGGAGACATTGAATGAGGAATGGAAAGACTGAAAATTTAGCATTATTGGTGGACCATTGGGTACATCTGAAACTTACCAATCAAAATGGGGGAATAAAAATTTTCTATCCCAATGTGGGTCCTTCACTCTATACTCCATCAATCGCAACCTACCACATGTCCCATTTTTTCCCTTACAAGTAACCAAAGTATAAAACAGGGTAAAAAAAATGATACACATGACATATTGTAGTTGGTGAAGTATAAAATGAAAGTCCCGGTGGGACAAATGATTTTTTTTTTGTTTTATTTTTTATTTTTGGGGGTTTGGGGGGTGGGGGGAGGGGGGAGAGTAAAAGTTTAGCAATGATGATGGTTGATACAATGATGTTCACTTCATATCATGGTGATTACCCACAATTGGGATTCTCATAATTAAGCATGAGACATGGTGGTTGCAGCACAATGTTTAGAAACCAAGTCATTAATTTCTATGCTCCTCCCCTTTTTCTTTTTAAACAATGATTTGCTGCAAACCTTTTGAGAATAATTTTGTCTTATCACAATGACCCCCTTCTTAGTTTTTCTAAAAATGTACATTTCTTGTAAGCTTTTCTGCACAAGTGGTATCTGATAATTAAGTAGCCCATCAAGTTCATAATTGTCACATGTTGTGTCATTCCAACACCATCATCAATAGTATATTTGCATACATGTTTCCTGAGCTTGTCCCAGAATGCTGGGGTTAAGACGTTTGTCACAATCACCTTCTTTACAGTTTCTGTTTCTATTCATGTACTTCAATGTCATTTTCGGGATAATGAGAGAGGAATGGCTATGTATAGTATGCATCATCTATTGTATTCTCAAACTCTGTAATATTGTAGGTAGTTTGGCTTACCTTTGACACTGAAGGAAATTACCATCCTTTTTGGGGTCATCTAATGTTTTCGCACAATGAGCTTGAGGTGGGGGATGTCCTGAGTTATAGGGTATGAGATAATTTTAATTATGTAAAAAATTATGGCAAATTTCTCATCTACAATAAGCATGTGCTCTGTTGAATCTGATAAAGAGTCGCACTCATGTAATTTGTGATAAAACTGAAATAGGACATATATACATTTGGTAGTTTTAGATACCTCAAAAAACTAAAATTTTATTATTTTAAATAGTGAAGCTGGTTTTCAAATTTTTTTTTTTGCTGTGTGTGCTTTTATGTTAATTAGTTTCTTTCTTAATTGACTGCACATTGTTGTCTTGTAGTCTGCATATCGTATCACTGTTGGCTTGTTGCTTTTTTCCGGAGGCTGCTGGAGCACTTATCTGAGACTGTACTAGATATATAACTGCCAGGACCTTATGGAACCATAGAACACATACTTTTCAAGAAATTCTTAAGGCAAGGTCATGATTGACACATCACAGACCAATTAAGACTTAGCAAAGAATGTTAAGCTAGAGACTGGAAGATATCTCATGAATACTTTTGATACACATATGGAGTAAATATGGTTTTTCCTGAGTTTCTGGATATAACAGTTTTCTGTAGATTATGCAAGCTTTTCTCATTGCTATATGTGATATTTAGGCATTTTGGGTGTCTTGGATTGTCTACTTGATCTCTTTTGGGTCCTAAAATGGTGAAACAATCTTCTTATATAATTTTTTTCGTATTGATAATCAATGATGATCTTTCAATAGAAAAAGTGCTCTTGTGAAATGGTGATATTTTTGCCTCTCTTTAATATATGCTTCATTTTTTTTTATAGAGAAATTGCACAAAAATGCAATGCGTATTATATCATTGGTGAAGCAGGTCTGAGAATTCTAAAATTATCAAAGATAACCTTCTAAATGAAACTTTTGCATTCATTAACTTCATAAATCATACTTACACTTACCATTTTAATTGCAGCAGTTTAAACCAACTTTGTGCCCCCCAGAATAATTTATAAACAGCTTGTTGTTTGTTTGTGGTATTATTAGCTTAAGCTTAGCTCAAACATAAGAAACACAAACAAACTTTTTTCCTCTCATCATTATGATGTAAATAGATCGCTCCCTAAAGTAATTGTTGAAGTACCCTCACCCATGACTGTGGTCATTGCCATTTCTTTCTCTTGTATCCTTTCAAGCTCGTGCACAATCATTTCCATTTTTGGTCTCCTTTTTCCTGGAAAGCTCATGCAATTTAGTGTCAGCCTGATCAAATCTCTCATTCCCTCAGTGGTGAAGCCTCCAGCTAGTCGACGGTCCACAAAATCATTTAAACTCAATCGTGATTCCACCTTCACAAGTTAAAAGGAAAATAAAAAATGCAATAAAAATCATGTATTAATGGTTCAAATCTAACTCAAATCGTAACTTTTTGGATAGTTCTAACAGGATGAACTTTCAAGAAAGTAATGTTACATACCCATTGGAAAAAACTTTCATTAGATCCCAAGGAGTCAATACGCATAGCCTCTTGTCCAGTCACAAGCTCCAAAAGAAATACCCCAAAGCTGTACACATCGCTCATTTCAGAGATGGTCCCTGATACTCCTGCCCTAAATATTGGCACACATGATGAATGCTATACTATATACATTTATTCAACTCCATTTCATTTAAAAAAAAAAAAAATTCAACACCATAATGAAATGCAATCAAAAGAAATTCATTTACTCTGGATCTCGGAAAACATTGGCACTGGACATGTGAGATGGACCTGCTTCTTCAATCATTTCAAGTAGGTTTGACACCCCTGCATCTGAAACCTTGGCAACGTAGTTCGAATCAACCAAGACATTTGCTGTTTTGAAGTTATTGTGCACCAAGGGAGGTCTTAGGCCATGTAAGTGGCACAAACCTGCATTAGTTAAAAAACCAGTTCTTAATTCAACTCTCTGTCAATTCTCATTAAGTCTGGTACACCTTCAGTAAATTCCATTAGAACTACCTTTAGCAGCCCCTAAAGCTATGGATATCCTTTGCTTGAACTCTATTTTAGTTGATGAATCTATTACAGTATCTGCCAGATGATCAATATAATATAAGATATGCATCCCATGCATGATCATTCCAAATCAGTTATACTAAATAAGTCATACCATATAGGTGATTGCACATGCTTCCATTTGTTACATATTCAAAAACTAGCATTTGAGATCCACTTTCCAGGCAGTAACCAAGAAGAGTAACTAAATTGCGATGCCGAACCTCTGACAAATAACTGACCTGCTTGCCACATAAACAGTTACTTTTTATTCAAATTTGATAGAGATGTTATTCAATGCCATGTTGACATATACAAGACAAGCTATAATTGTTCTAATCATCTCCATTATAGTCATACAATATTCCTTTTTGTTAAAGTGAGCAAAGAAAAGTCTTGAAAGTTCATCCACCTGACAAAATATCTACATGTAAGTGTGTGACAGATTGTACATTCAGTTAATATGGGTTGTTGGTTTAACATGTTATTGTTAAATTACTGATTCTCCGAAAAGCTTAAGTTATTAGGAGATAGTGAATTTAATCATTTAACTACAATAATTCTATCACTACTCCTCATATGTGGTCTCAAACTCCCTTTTAATAGGTGAGACCCAGTATGTGAGATTTTAAATGAGAGGTAGAATGGAGGAGGCATGGATCAAATTTAGGATCCCCTGCTTTGATTAAATTACCGATTATCCAACTGTCTTTACTCTACTTCTTATTTAAAATGTTAAAAATTCTCATGTTGCGTCCACACTTATTAAGGGGAAGTTTAGGTTCACATGTGAGGAGAGTGTTAGAATTATGGTTAAATTATTAAATTCACAATTTCTTAGCAGTTTAAACTTTTGGGACAATCGGTAATTTAACTGGCCTAATGTGGATTTTGGAACAAAGGGGGCTGGAGAGACAGAAGAACTTATACATTATACTGCAGAATGCAACATTGACATCAATGAAAGATTGGAACCTAGTAATACCTGTGCAACAAAATCTTGTTGAGGAGAACCTGGACGCCTTTTGATAGCTACAAGAGTCCCATCACGGAGCAAACCTTTATAAACAGGACCAAAACTTCCAAAACCGATGAGATTGCTCTCACTGAATTGCTTGGTGGCTTGCTCTAATTCCGTAATTGTAAACTTGTCCCCGTGTGGTCCAGATGGAGCTGCTGCTGAACTTGATCCCCCTTCCCTATTCCACTCCACTGTGATTTGAGAGGGCTTCAGTGGATGTAACCAACACAATACAATGTGCCATGAAAGTAGCTATTTGAAACTCACCATTGTTAGTGCCTATGAAAATCTTACCTAGTGCAGATGGATCCGAAGAACCTGTTTCTGAATTCTTGTTTGAAAGGTTTTTACACTGTGTCTTGCAGAACCACACAAGCACAATGACTATTGCTGAAAACACAAGCATCCCTACAGCACCTCCAACTATAGCTGCATTTGACTTTGACATGTCGAAAGGCCTTTGTGTCTCTCACAAAAAAACTTGAACATTGAAACTGTGATGCAGGGCTGTAATCAATATGTGAACAAGCTGAAATTTATTATACTCGTCCAACAAAAAAAGGGAAGAAAGAAAGAAAGGCCAAAGCTTGATTTAAAACCCATATATGTGGCAACTCTATAGAATCTAAGATTAGAGCTTTGATACCAGTAATGGAAATTCCAGATACCTTCCTCTTGTTTACAATGGCATTTGAGCACTTTCGGGTGTTTTTTCGTACCAACAAATGCTCATATATGCTAATTGGCTGATCTTAAGTGCCCACCTGGGAAATAGTTATTTGGTAAGGATCAATGCTGATAAAATATAAGGTAGGGATCAGAAGACAACTCATTTGCTGCTCAGAGTACCCCACTTCACTGTCCATTATTCAGCATCTCATCAAAAATGACACTTGAGAACCCCATGATGAACAACATGCTGTCCTTGCAAAACAGGCCCTTCCTTCTATTTGCTTTTGGGGTGATGTGTTTGGGTGGTTTTTGTAAGTAATAGAAAACATCAAAATAGAAGTTATTATCCTATCCTTCGCTTCTGGTACACTTCATGCTGGTTTATTTACGGCATTGCTACCTGATAGAAAAACTTCTTAATGATTCACTTTCAAAATTTGGTACATACAGAGCATTTGATGCACAGCAAGAACTTCTGTCCCTCAGCTTCCATTCATGTATCTGTATATAATACATTCAAAGATTCTTAAGCTGTCCAGCATTTCTACGCTAAAAAAGACCTTACTCAGCGCACAAAACTCACTTTTACAGGAGGAGTTAATTGGTAGGTACCTCTTAATATTTATTTATTAAATTTTTTTTTTAAAGTTGATTCCTAGGCTTGAATCAATGCCCATGTGGTATCTCTACACTGAAATAAAAAAAAATAAAAAAACCAATGCCCATGTGAGGTGTTGTCACCAACTGTAATTTTTTTTTTGTTTTTACTACGTGAGTGTGGACAGGGATAAAGGCGACTTTGATTGGACAGGCACTGTAAGACATAATTATTGATGGGGATCAAAAGAAAAGGTTGTTATCTGCCTATCAATTTCAAGTCTCTTCCCTGTATTCACTCTATCTTCCTTTTTGCCTCTTTTTTGTCATCTGATCTGGAAAGAAGGGAAGAGGCTCGTATTATAGTCTAGAGAGATGGGACTCTTCGTTAGATGGGGTCATTGACAGTTGAGCTGAGCCAACAACACATTAGACATGGCAAGTTTAACTGGTGCTCAGTCTCCATGGCTATACGTTCTTGGTTTTTATTGCTTATAAACGAATGTAATCTCTTTTGGTAGAATAGGAATCTAATATTTTCTCTCTTCTTTGCCTGGTTTTGTATATATTTGCATTTCATGAAACTAGTTGAGCTGTGAAAAAAGAGGTGGGGATGGTTTTTGAGCTGTAAGGCTCTCTTTCTGTGTCTTTCTCATTTATTTTATTTTGTTTGTTTACTTGAGTTTGTTGTACATGTTTTGGCTTGGACTTTAAAGAAGAAGGGGATTGGTGGAAAATGAGATTCTCATTTCTCAAGAGAGAAGGAGATAGAGATAGAAAGAGAATTTCTGTAGGGAAAGGTAGATTTCTCAAGCAGGATTTTTGTTTGGATCTGTTGTCTGAGACTCTGGCAACAAGTGGGGTTGTTTGTGCTTGGCATGACTAAACAGAGAGATTGCTTTCTGAACTCCATTGTTCTCTTTCATGGTATGTGCTTTTTGGTTTTCTTCACCGGAGGAACTTACTGTGCAACAGCTACAAAAACTAACAAATTTATGGTTTCCCACGCCTCAAGTATTGCTACTTGCTAGGTACAATGGTTTATATGAAGAGTTAAAAAGTTAAAATGTCTCAATCAGAACAGTGGCATCTATCTAGTATATATGTATGTATGCATGGCATAATAATTAGATTCTGTGTATGGGGGGACCATTAAAGTGTTTTTTTTTTTTTTGGGGACAGAGTTAAGCTGGGGTAGATTTCCAACTTACTTTTGACCTTTGTATTCAGACCAAAACCATGTTCTTCAGCATAAGATTTTTGGACTTCATTCTTAGTCTTCTAACTCCTAAATAGTTTCTCTTACATCAGCCTAGCGTGATGCTACATTGGCTTATGATAATTGCTATGTAAAAGTCTTGATAACGAAATTGTGTTGAAAATCTGCATGATGAATCCCGCTTCTTATGGCATATATAAAACCAACTATTGAAATTATTTGTAAATAACTTTCCTTCACATGAAAGTCCTTTTCAGACCATAAGAAAAAGAAGAACAAGAAAAATGTGCCGTTTCATGGGGTTTAACAAAAGAAAATGTCAAAAAGGTTTTACACGCCAATACCCTATGAAGGTATCCAAAGTATGATGTATGCATATTTCCGCTCACAACTTGTGGGTTTCACTACGCGCTTTTGGGGGTCTACATGTTGTGAGAGAGATGATACATGAGATAGAATACTGCATCAAGACAGGAAGAAGAATATTGTTTTTCTGCAATCCTGCAGCAAATCTCTAGCCTACACAACTCTATTATTGTTGTTATTTCTCCTTCTTTTTCTATTAGAATGCTAGAACATGATAATATGGAATATCTTTTAGCATTCGACTACACTATATATAGGCACTATTCACTGGTCTTGTAAATTATCAATCCAATGATCCAATCCAATCATAATCAACTACATGAGCATGAAGACGTACAAATATATATATACAAGTAGGCTATTAACTTTCCAGTTTGAAACCTCAAATCTTTCCCTTTCTTTCTATAAATTTTTGTTAGTTTTCCACACAAAAAGGAAAAAAAGAAAAAGAAAAAAAGAAAGAAGAGTAGCACTTACCTCTCTATATATATTGTGTTATTACTGAAGAGTCGTCCCACTGCTCAATGGCAGAATCAGAAAAGTTTTTACCGCTTTCCCTTCTCCCCAGAACTCTCAGACTGATCCGCAACATTCTTCTTTTTTTCTTTCCTCTTTGTATATATTTTTTCTTTTGGTCTGTACAACATTCCAGGTTATGTAGCACACTTCTGAGTATATAATGACAATTAAACCTGCAATAACATCTTAATTACCATATGCTGGCCTGTACTTTATTGCACATTAGTATAATCCAGATTGGCTCTTGGTTTGATGCGTATCTTTATCTTTATCTAGTACATATTTTTGATTGCTACTTCTATATTTCTATCACATCATTACTAGGCTTTAAACTGCTATTCATACCTCATCAAAAGAAAAAAAAAAAAACTGCTATTCATACACTATCAATAAGAAGGGGAAAAATCAAAAAAGGAAAGAAAGAAAGAAAGAAAGGTAACCATGTATTAGAAAAGACTTTTTGATTACCTAGTATGTGGGTCTTGGGAGAGGTTTTCTAGTTATTTGAGCAGACATTCCATTTGGAGGGGCCAGCTGCACACATTGTGTAACAAAGAAATAAAGGTTGTCAAGTGTGAACAACAACATGGTGCTCTTGGAAAAGTCTCTTTAATGACTTTTAGATAATAATGTACGATTAGACCTTACTCTAACATTTAGCAGCATTTAATTACTCAAAAAAAAAAAAAAAAAGAAAAAAAAAGAAAAGAAAAGAAAGAAAGAGTAGCATTTAATTTGGCCATCTCATTTTCTTTTTATCAAGTTCAAAGAGTAAAAGGAAAATGTTAAAGGGTTTATGTACGATTAAAGATACTTTATTTTGATCTCAAACTAGGAGAGTAGTTAGGTTCATAGTTGTGCTGTGTTTATATAAATCTATTTTCCAACATAATTCGATCTTACAAATCCCCCACCCCCAACTATTGTATTATATATATAAAAACTTAACCCGATCTTATTGGTTTGAGATGGTAGAGATCCATTTGAAGTTTGGATTGGGTCATTGTGTTGGAGCTATATTGTCGGGCTTAATAAAAAGATGTTTTTTTTGTTCAAATATTTAAGGTCATCATTTAACAAATGATTACAATTTATACAATTGGCTTTGATATTTCAATATCATCAAAATTAAATCTCAAAATCTAAAATATTTTAAACTAACAAATTTAAACTGAATGGCAAAATCTAAAATAAATCAAAATAACAAATTTAATAATAGATATATTTTTAAACTATTAATATCATGAGTTGGATTAGTTATTTGGGTTGAAGGTGGATGAGGGAAACTTATTAGGTACATGACGTGGTGCTTCATCTTCTCACGTTGAATTTAATTAGTAGAATAAACCATCAAAGCAAGAAAAGGGGGCCCCACATCAACGTACTTTAGGAATACTTAATAATTTCATGTGGTTTCTCAAAAAAAAAAAAAAAAAAATTGTGTGAATATGTTTGGTTTGACGGAAAATATTTTCTCAGCGTAAAATATTTTTATCCAGAAAAATAAATTATTTTCAAGTATTTGGTTGCATTCTTGAAAATACTTTGGAAAATATTTTCTAGTATTTGGTTGTGTTTCTAAAAATGCTATGAAAACATATTTTCTACTACCTTTTCACATTTCTTATCTCCTAGGCACATAATGAAAAATTTAGATAAAAAAGCATGATCTAGAACTGAGCAATGCGACGGTTGACAGCCATTGGAGATTGAGGACGTTAGTGAGTGTGGTGGTTGGGTGGCGGATAGTGGAGGTGGGGTGGAAGTTCGGTTGATAAGTTTTGGATAAGGTGAAAAATGGTTACAGAAAATGAAAGCGTAAACCATTTTTCACCATAAGTGCATTTATTTTATGATCAATTGGAAAATAGTTTATTGTTAACCAATATTTTTCATCTCCCCAAATATTCATAAATGGGAAAAATATTTTCGAAAATCATTATTTGTTAAACCAAACATAGCTTAAGGCTGGGTTTGGCTCAACACAAAAATATTTTCAGGTGGTGAAAATATTTTTGGGAAAGGAAAAGAATTTTAAGGTATTTGGTTGCATTCAAAAATTTATTTAGAATTTTTTTTTTCATGTGTTTGATTGTGTTCATAAAAAATGCTCTTTTTTCTACTAGTTTCTAGTATTTTCTCAGTTTCCAAACAAATTTTATAATAGAAAATATCAATATATAAACCAAAAGAAACAAACATCAAAACAAAACCGTTCATTAAACTCTCAAACTCAATCAAACTGAGAGAGGGAGGAAGAGAGAGTGAGAGATTGAGGGAAAGAGAGAGGTAGATTGAGAAAGAGAGAGGTCGGTGGTTTGATCTTGAGGCGGCGGAGACGAGATTTAAAGACGCCAATGATGATTTTTAGGCAGAGATGACAAGATTGTTCATAGGTGGTTTGATCTAGGAGCGACGGAGACGAGATCGAGAAGCGAAGGAGACGATCTAGAGAGCAACAACAACGAACTGACCTAGGTTCAAGCTCTCTCTCTCTCTCTCTCTCTCTCTCTCTCTCTCTCTCTCTCTCTCTCTCTCTCTCTCTCTCTCTCTCTCTCTCTCTCTCTCTCGGGTGTGCAAAGAATGTGAATGTGAACTTGGGCTAAAAATGATATGCAGGAAAATTCAAGATTAATTCATTTTACACCAATTCAAGATTAATTCATTTTACACCAAAACCAACTTTATTTTACTTGTTAACTGAAATTTGATTTCAATTTGACTGTATTTTTTGGTCCATCCGAACACTCTATCGAGTGTAAAATATTTTTCGTATATGTTTTTCACCTGAAACAAACACAACCGGTGTGAAAAAAAGAAAATGTACACGTGGCTTGTCTAATAATTATTATTTTTGGGTGAACTGTCTAATTATTTTTGTTCTTTATGAAAGAAGGAACCCCAATGAAAGAGAGAGATCCTCATAAATACCGAAGGGAACTTCAGGGTTATCCAAAAATAAACGGCCCCTAGAATCTTCAAACTTCAATCTTCGCAATACCGGGGCCAAAATTGTAATTTCAAAACTCTGAAGGGGGCAATTTTGATATTAAACAAAAAAAAGGAGGTCCATGTAACTTACGCAAACCTCTGATTTGTAATACTACCTGTTTGTTAATCTGTTAAAGGGATCACAGATCGGAGGGGATTTTACCGTTTTCGTTTTTTGGACTCTTCTTCCCAGTAATGCCCCTGGTTCTAGGGTTTTATTACTGGTAGTTCATTTTTCTCGGAGCGAACGCTGAGCTCGACTGAGTCGACTCGGGTTGTGACTCAGACAATGTACAGTGGGTCCATTGATGGCGAAAGCCACGAGGCTTCGCAGCGCAAGATCCCGCCGGCTTCGTCCATGCTTTGGGTCCGAAATCTCCGCCGGTTCATCGGATCCGGTGCCGGACTCGGATCCGAAGCCCTAATGGGTCCGCCCTTTCTCTCTCTCTCTCTCTCACACACACACACACACAGACTCACACACATTTTTCATTTCTTAGTTAAAAATTTGTTGAAAATTCCTTTTTTCTGTTTTTAGGTTTAGCTTTTACGAGTGTTAAAGTGTTTATTTATGTGAATGTGTTTGAATTGCTATAAATTGTGTTTAATACTTGATCTGCATTTGTATACACACACACATACAGTTTGTTTGATTGTTTTAGTTTTGAAGTTAAAAGAATGTGTTTAATTAGCAGTTTGATTAGGTTTGGGGTGATTAGGCAGTTGTTTAGGGGGATCTTAAGTTAAGTTGGGGCTCTGTTTGTTTGGTGAGAAAATGGAGGAGGAGGAGGAGGAGATGAATGGTTAAGATTTTGAGAAAGTGGATACCGACACTCGACTGAGTCTAAACTCTAAGACAACCTTTTGCTTGGATAAGTTGGGCATTTTTTTTTTTTACTTAAAAAATTGAAATGCAGAATGATAAGAAAAGATAAAAGGGTTTTAAAGTCGGAAATTTAGTTTTTACTTAACGCTTTTGGATTGATAGTGATGGAGGAAGTCAGAAAATTAACAAGTGTAATGAAGTGTTGCGGGTATGAATTTTCATGTACTCGGCTCGGTGAAGCCCTTCCTAGAATTCACTTGTACATTGGATTTCTTTTTTTCCTTATTTTTTTTTTTTGGGGTGGGGTTGTTGGAGTTGAGAGGATTGGGATTTAGAGGGTTAGCATACCGTTTCAGAGCCCTGCCTTTTAGTTCCTTCAAATTCGAAAATACTAGTTTTAATGAATTTTCTATTCTTCTCTTTTAAATTTGAACAATATCTGTTAGAGTTTCTTATTGATTTTCTTGTAATTGTTTCAAGTACAGTGTGTTCATCATTGTGAACACAAAGTGCTTTTTTATCAATATCTTCTACATTCCTTATCGTTTCTTCCTTCCTAATGTTAACATACATAATACTTTATCCTTCTTTCCACCCTACAACCAAACTAAGTGTGCGTTTGGCATTTGCTTAAAAAGTCTGCTCTTTTTACTATTCAATTTATTTTTGCTACTATTCGTGGGTCTCATTGCACTTTTTGGTACTATTCATGGGTCTCACTGTACTATTTCAACTACCTTTTAGCTTTATCTATAATACTTTCAGCAAATTTTTTTCTGTTTCAGCTAAATGAGCTATTCCCAAACAAATGCTAAGGGTTAATGAAGTGTCCCTTTGTAATCTGCATTTGTTGGATTCAAGTAAACTTGGTGAATTCCTTCTTTGATATGTAGAGGTTTTATCCTTGTAGCCTGCCTTGAAATTTCTTTTTTAATTGGTAAGTTTACATATACACCTAGTGGGTTTTGAGCCCATGGCATTACCCTCCACCTTTTATTATGGGGCTAGGCAAGCCTGCCTTGGATGTTTTCAGCATGTATTCCTTCTAGCCCTTTGTTGCACACATGAGAATTTCATCTTATTTGTAGGATACTTGTGATATGTTGGTATATGAATATGAGTTGCTTATATATGTGTTCATGGCTTCATGCATGCTTATGTACATAGAGACCAAATTTTAAGTTTCTTGATATCAAGTGTATTTCATTTGGACTTTACAATTTGACTTAGTATATTTTTTTCCCTTTGTAGAGCTTGAAACAAAGAGAATCTTGCTTGATATATTTAAAGAGAAGCAACAAAAAAGTGCTGAAGCTGGCACAATCCCGAGTTTCTATAAGAAGGCATGTGCTAGATTTGTAGCTCGTCCTTTCTTTAAAAGATTATATATTAAGATAAGATGGGGATTAATATGAGGGGAGTTGCTTTATTACTGCATTTCTTGGTGCCTATGTTCATTGAAAGGCAATTAAATTTCTTGTTTTCTAGTTTTCATTTATTTTACTTATATGCAAAATTCAACGGACCACAAATTGAATTTTTGGCATTCTGTTTTGTGGATTTTTTTTTTTCTTTTTTCCCTTTTGTTGTATGCTCATTTTCTTTCATTTCTCTTTTCTTCTATATGTTTCCTCTGGGTTCAGAAACCTGAAGACGGATCCATCAGTCACAGGGTCCAGAGGCTGGCAAAATATCGGTTTTTAAAGGTCTGTTGCGAATCTTCCTGCCTGGTCTGCTGATTGTTAGTTTTTACTGCCTAAGCAATTAGCAATGTTCTTGGTAACTTTATTGCTTGACATTGCTGCAGAAACAATCAGATCTTCTGCTAAATGCTGATGATCTAGATGCAATGTGGGTTTGCCTACGAGAAAATTGTGTGATTGATGATGCTACTGGTGCAGAAAAGGTCTGTATACCTAGCCATCTGCTTCTCACTATGTTAATTGTTGCTGTCAACTTCCTTAGTATGCAGCTTTCTGGTAAATATTTAAACGAGTTGTGGTTCTCCTTAAGGATTGTTCCACATTAATACTGCTACAATATGTGTAATACCTGGTTACGCATTCACTCATTCATTTTATTTTATTTTTTTGGCCTACAATTGTGGCATGAAACACGCGCGCTCGTGTAAACTCAAGACATGGATTTGGAAAAAAAAGAAAGAAAGGAAGAATGTATTCTAGTATTATACTGAGGCTTATACATCTCTTGATTTGTTGTTTTGTAGATGAATTATGAAGATTTTTGCCACATTGCCTCTGTATGTACAGAGCAAATAGGCCCAAAATGCAGACGCTTTTTTAGCCCTTCAAATTTTATGAAGTTTGAGAAAGATGAGTCAGGAAGAATTGCCATTCTGCCCTTTTACCTTTATGTGATGCGTACGGTGGGTATTGCCCTTGGATACTTAACTATATTTTAAATTTTTTGAAAGGTTAAATACATATCATAAAGTACCTGTACTTCTTTTTGCTGAATATAAAACACCAGTACTTCCTGTCATATTTCAACAATCTGCATTTGCTTGTTCATATTGCAGTGGACGATTTTCTTGACAGTAATCATTCTTTTGGATTTATTTTTCAGCTCATGTTCACATTATTCAACCATTTATTTGTATGAAAACAATAATTTTGTGTATTTTCCTAAGATTTGTGCTTCTGGAAGTGTACATTTTCAACGTTGATTTTTTTGTCTTCACCATAGGGCTTTTCAAAGAAATCTAGTAATTTTATGTATAAGTCCTTGTATTAGTTGCTTTAGTATGTTCAGAAGTAGTAATCTGCAGTTTAACAGGAATATATTGAAGAACTATCAGTGTGTGAAGTAATCAAAAGTGGTTGATTTTGCAATAAATTTATGCCATTTATTTTTCTTTTTCTTTTTGAGGATTCTGATTGCGTACTCTTCCTTTTCTTTAAATATATGAAAATTTATAGTGATAACATACCATCTATGTGGTGCTACTTACATTTGATGAACAGATCGTATCTGTTAATTCTGTGTTGTTTCTTGGAACTATTGAACATGCATTAGACTTGGCAACTTCTTAGACATTATAATTACAGAGTCGAAACTTGCAATTGATTTTTTGGTTGATTATGCTGTATGTTTGTTACAAATAGTCTCTCTCTCTCTCTCTCTTAATGTCACCATTTTTTTTGTCTTCAGGTCTCGCTTACACAGGCCAGAATTGATATGAGTGAGCTTGATGAGGACTCTGATGGTTTTCTACAACCTCATGTATGAATTCTTAACAATTTTTGGGCCTTTAAATATTTAAAATGAGATATCTGGTCTTTCTTCTGCTATATGTTGATTATACTTCCAAGCCAGCTTATTTTTCACTGTCTTCTATTTATAAAACCATAATTTTCTGGTTCTTTCAGGAAATGGAAAACTATATACGAGGCCTTATTCCTAATTTAGCACAACTACGGGATATGCCTACAGCTTTTATTCAAATGTATTGCCGCATAGCTGCACACAAATTTTTCTTCTTTTGTGATCCTCATAGACGAGGTTAGCTATGGCCTATCCTTTAGTTACAATAAAGAGTTCATGTTATATGGTCATATATTAAACAAGCAATGCCCCTAGAAATTTTCATTTTGGGACACCTAGTACTGGTGTATAATTGTTACCTGCAATTATGTATTTACTTGGGCACATTTTTGGTTAACCTCGTACAATCTTTACATTCGCTTCAGTTGTCCTTACACTACACACAGCGAGAATTAGTTTGACTGGGGTACTTCATATCTAATTTTTTAGCTTGGTACCAACAGTGGATTTTATGGGTAAAAAGATGAACATGATTGCTGATGTTATATGGTCATATATTAATCAAGTAATATCCCTAGAAATTTTGATGTTGGGTGACATCTAATACAAAAGGGTTATACCTAGTGCACAAAACTTCCAATTTGTGGGGGTCTAGGAGAGGTGATTGGTAGGCACTAGGCAGTCTAGCCCCAATTTTTTTTTATTTTTATTTTTGCGAGAAGTTGATATCCGGTCTCAAACCTGTGACTTGTTCACTTTAGGTGACAGGAACTTGCCATCACACCAGGCTTGGCATCTAATACTGGTGTTTAACTTTTAATTGCAATGATTTATTCTCCTTGGGCACATTTTGATTACTCTTATACGACCTTTATATTCACTTCAGTTGTCCCTGCACTAATTAGTGTGCCTAGGGTATTACATAAGTTTGGTACCAAAGTGGAATATATGGGTAAAAGGATGAACTTGATTTTCTTGATATTAAATCCCATAAAATGACATGTTTCATGTTTGAGTTTGTTGGTAGCTGTAAGTAAATAATCTTAATATTATGGGAGTGATGTGTTAACATAAAAAGGGTATGGAAAATTGCAATCTGTTTCTTTGACAGCATATGATGTGGTGTGAAGATGCAGTAATGATGGAATTTTTGTGATGGTCAGAGTCTAGAGCAGCTATGGAGAAAGTTTGAATGATATATGTTAATATTACTATACCAGTTTTAATTGGTTAGATTACCATAGATAATAAATCTTGTTTGACAAATTTTTATGTCTAGTGCAATGTTTCATAATATTTTTGGCCTTTATTTGTCAATAATCTATGACTGTTAAGTGTTTCTTACAGGTAAAGCCTGCATTAAAAAGGTGCTGCTAAGTAACTGTCTCCAGGAACTGATGGAACTGCACCAGGTAGACCCTAAGCTTCTTGTTTCATAACTGAACCATCTCTATTACATAGACATTATGCATGCCTTTTATGTTTATTTTCTTATCTATTTTTGGTGAGAAATTGGAAATTGGAAATTGATATCTGTAGAAATCTTATTAGTAATATTATTACGGCTTTGCAACATGATATAATGCAAGTGAGCTGCACTTATTAATTTATAAGAATATCCTGGAAACAAATTTTGTTTGATCAGTTATAGCTTTTACAAATGGAGGGAATCAGTTATTTTCTGGGACGAAAGACTGATGTTTTCATTATTCTTTCAATTTGATTAATATAAACAGAATTTTTGCCCGGAATAATTTCTTTTGAGTCAGGAGAAGAAGTATATACATGAGCTAGAAGTGTGCTGAACCATGTTTAGTTCCCATAGACATTGATTTGAAACTGAAGCTGATTATATCTTCTTAAATTTTACCAATTTTAGGAAAGTGAGGAAGAAGTCACTGACACTGAACAAGCTGAAAACTGGTTCTCCTTGACATCTGCACAACGCATATGTGGTGGGTACTTTGCATGCTGAAGTTCCATATATGTTATCTCCTGTTTCCAATTTTCTACATCTATAGTTGTTGTGTGAAAGATCTTAATTGTATATGATGAGTTTGTGCTGGTTCAGTATGTTCTGGAAGTGCAGATTGGATGAGTTTTTTTCCTTAGATGAAGGTCTTTACTTTGATTTTGATTTTATTTCATGAATGTTCTCAAGCATGATTTAGAATAACATAGTGTGTTGATTGGCAATACAAAGACTAATGGTCAATAATTGTTATTGATGTCCAGATGGGTCTTTTTATGTTTTCTTTCTTAAGCCCCTGATTAATGGGCTCTTTGGAGAGAGATGAAAAGAGAAAAAATGGGGGAAGGGGGCCTTGGTGAATTTCTCTTATTGAATTTTATTATATTGGCATGTTCTATATATCATATTAGTTCTCCTTACTTGTAAATAAAAAATTATATTAGTTCTCCTTGTGAAAGCAAATGCTGTCTCAAACAGGGTTTTCCATTTGTTATGCATGGCTGTTGCTTTAATCTCAAAATATATGTTATGATGTGTTAAAAGTGCTAAAAACTGCTGTCATTGAATTCACATGGCTAACTGTACCCTTATTCTTTGTGCAGACATGTTTCTTGCTTTAGATAAAGATATGAATGGAACATTGAGCAAGCAGGAGCTTCGAGAATATGCAGATGGGACACTGACTGAAATTTTCATTGAAAGGGGTAGGAAGCAACACCAGTTTCTCCATTTAAAAAAAAAAAAAAATTTCTTATATTTTTAAAAGATATCTCTTTGTCCTTCTCTAGTTGGTTTACTCAAAATGGCTACGTCCTTGTTAAATTATCTTACTGATATGCAATAGCATTATTTGCAGCCTATTGCCCTCCATTTGTTGTTGCTTGGTAGCTTGACCATTGTATTATGGCCTTCTATTAAAATAGTCATTATAGATTCAAAAAGTGACTCTTGTATTTTGCTACTTTATAGCGGAATAAGTACCAGCTATAGATTCTAAGCCCTTTTTACCTATTAAAAATACAAAGGCTTCTAAGCATTTTTTTTCTCCTCCCTTTTGGATACAACTAGGATATTTCTGAAGAATGCAACTTACTCTATGGTTTTGTATTGAGACTTCCAAACATGTCTAAGAAGCTGAAAGTAACTTGCAATTTAAATAGGGTTAATGTAAAATGTCTAGATACCTCTCACCCCAAAAAAGTCCTGCCAGAAAATTTGTTGAGATGTTGAATCTGCATAAAATCCAATAAAGGGCGAAAACATATCCAAAGATCCCTAGTAGGTTTACATTTGTCTTGACTCTTGCCATATCCATAAAAGCCATTTTATTCCCCATACACCTCATCTCTGGTTATTTTTTGCCAAAAGATGAACTGCCCATATGATCAAATAACATCTAGATGTACGATGAAATTGAAAGTCATTTGATTTTTCTTTGGTTTCCAAATGAGTCTATTGCAAAGTATTGGTAGGCTCATCTAGGTTTTTAAAACCACAATAATTTTGACTTGGAATTGTATATTTCTGTGGATTAAGGATGGATTCACTTTTTTAGAAAATTAAAGTTGAAGCTTGTCAAACCTTTTTTTGTTGTACTTTACCTTCCTTGTTATATAGCGTTGATGATATATACTTATGTTGTTGTGCATTTTGTTTTATTTCCTCTTACTTATCTTTGCCATTGATGTGCTTTGAATAGTATTTGATGAGCATGTCCGCCGTGGCAAAACTAGCGGAGGAAATTCTAGGGAGATGGATTTTGAAAGCTTTCTGGACTTTGTACTGGCCCTAGAAAACAAAGACACTCCTGAAGGGTTGACTTATTTGTTTCGGTGTCTTGATCTTCAAGGAAGGGGTTATCTTACAACAGCTGATATTCACTCTCTCTTCAGGTAAACATCTCACTGCTTTAACTTTATTCAAGGGTTAGAATCTTTGTCCATCATTTGTCAATGAGCTCAACTCATTTGACACCTCCTCTTCTTGTAAGAGCGAGGTGAAAGGAGAAATCATGAGTTCAAGACCCACTGGGTTTACGGTAATTACCAATATATATACACATTAAAACAAATTTTTTTGATGATCTTTTATAATAAAAATCTTGTTCTCTGATTTATCTTGTGCTTTTCTTGGTCGCTGAGGATCTCTTGTATGTATCCTTTTGCCTCAATATTGAGTGATTGAGCAAAGTTTAGTTCAAAGGAAGAAAAGAAGGGGAGCATCTAAAAGCTGAGATGTTTCCTGATACAAACTTCCAACAGAAAAACCTCTGTAGTTTCCTGCTTGTAGTACTTGAGCGAGTTCTGCAAGTCTCAAATTGCCAGAGACATGAATCCTGATATAAGGCCCCAGAATATTATACTGATTGAAATGGTTATGACACTTGGTTGTATGGCATTTGATTACCATTTAACATCCTTAATATAAATTTGAACAGGGATGTGCACCATAAATGGATTGAGGGTGGGAACTATGAATTGTGTATTGAGGATGTAAGGGATGAAATCTGGGATATGGTCAAGCCAGCTGATGAGCTAAGGATTACATTGTCAGATCTACTTTCTTGCAAACAGGGTGGGACTGTTGCCAGCATGCTTATAGATGTGCGTGGTTTTTGGGCGCATGACAATAGAGAGAATCTTCTCCAAGAAGAGGAAGAGCCAGAAGAAGAATGACATACATCTACTACGTGCAAACTGCCCCTGTACTAACCCAAATCTGGTGTCTGAAACCAAGTTGAGTTTTTCTAATGTGATGAGTGACGACTTTGATGTGTTACTGCTTTTCTTTTTGTATGTAGATTGCAGAATTTGCTGTGTATGTTGATGTTACATGTGTATAAGAATAATGTATTTTTTTAGCCATTGATTGGAATCATTGGACTCCAAAGGAAACGCTGAAAAAATGGGAATTCCTTCTCTTTCTTTTTTCATGGACCTGTAAACTTCCCTTTTACCATTTGTGGCACAATTTTTACATCAAATTGCATTGGTGATAGTTTCTGATTGAGTTCAACAAATCGTGATCCTTGAGTAATTAACTACATCCATGTTTAACTGAAAACAACAGGCAGTTCACCCTTTTTCCCATGCAAGAAACATTGGAACTGCCAAGGAGTAATGGCAGGGCCGGCTCAATAATTTTGAGGGCCTTAAGTGGATTTAAAAAAAAAAAAAAATTTTTTGAAGGCTAAATTTGTACAAATAAAAATTAATTTATTCCATGGTTCAATAAATTAGTATCATTATAATACAAATGAGTTGATATAATATACATCAAATAATTAATTGGTGTGATAATTTATAATAATTGATAAAGTAAGAGTTTGCATTATATAAAAAAAAATGTGATAACTTATTAATTAGTGTGGGGTTGTGTGGGCGCTAGCTTAGCTTAAGCCTTGTGATGTGTTGGGGCTTGTGGACAAGATTGTATAGTGCTATTTGCACTGTAGTCTTATCCTATAAAGTTGTGTGTATTGTTATTGTGCAGTATTCTACATTTTAAGATATAATGTGGTTTTTTTTAATACATTTTATTGACCAATAAAAGTACCTAAAATATTTTTTTTTGTAATTAAAATATATAGATAAATTATTATATATATAATTTTTTTTTTTTTTTTTACAAGTGGGGGCCTTTTTTATTTATTTAGGGGCCTTAGGCAATTGCATCAATTGCTTATATGGTCCAGCTGCCCAGAGTAATGGGCAGTGTTTACTGTTCAGTATTGCAATAAAAATAACTAGGTGATACTCTATGTAACAAATATGTAAAATATCCTCGGCCAAAAAAAAAAAAAAAAAAAAAATTGTATATTACCGATTTTACATACATGTGGGGTTCATATATATAGATCTCACATATTTATGAGAGGAATGTTGTATACATATACATTATACTAATTGCATAAGAACAGGGAATAAACGTGCATATAAATTAAAGGGTTCATGAAGAAGAAACCTATGGCGTAGTTGTGGCTTTTACTCTTTTTAACACGGCAACATGTGTTTATCCAGGAACCAGCTTTTTAGTAATAAAAGCTAATTTAGCTTGAGCCCAAATCGACATTTAAACATCAAGTTTTGTCACTTTATGACACAGAATCAATTTAATTTGGCAATTTTTTCTCTCTCTAAATTATCCTTATGAAAAGTCAACCCTCGAGATTGTGAAAACTAGGCAGTATAAGTAGATTATTGTGCTTAAGTATATCACCCATTTAATGTTAAATACTTTGATTGCTTATAGAATTCGCTCTTTTTATCGTTAAAAACTAATTAGTCAGTCATACTAATGGATAACATATAAGAGTATGACTTTATCGTATATAAGCTTTGGAATTTTAATTTTCATGTTTTTGTAAATTTTGAGAGATTTTTTTTTTTTCAACAAAGTCTAAAGATATTTCTATTAGTGGCTTAGAATTAATTTACAACTGGGCATTTTGTGATTAATTTAGTGTTGCCCCAAATTTATTGTCCACTTTTTACGAACTTTGCATTTCTATCCTAAAATTTTATGAAATTTACTTGTCTAGATGGAAGATGTACCGTTAGATATTACTTATGTAATTTAGGTTGATTTGGCTTCTATGATTTAATGAGTTGATGTCTTTTTTCTATAAAAAAAATCCTAAAATTTAATAATTTCTTATTAATGTTATGTGCATGAGGTCAAAAAATTTCATTACTTCCTCATGAGGTTTACTTGAGATGGTAAGAGTTTAATATGAAAATTACAAATTGACAATGAATAATACAAAGGACCTGTACATATATTATCTTTATTTTTTTTTTCTTTTTAAAGTTTAGAAAAGCCGGCCGAGCATATAATTTTAGATTTTTTATTAAATGGAAAGCTTTTTAGTATAAAAAAAAAAAAAAAAATTTGAAGATCATGTTTATACCCGGCTGTTTTTATTATATTATGTAGATAATGTTGTGAATAAAGACAATGTGAATAAAACTTGTTCCCTACGTTTGCCTAGTATGGAAACAAAATCATAACATAATAGCAAAACCCTTGCATGCGTAATTGTGATAATATGAGGTGTAACATTTGGAAGTTAGTGAGTCATAAATATTCACATCTTTGCTTTGCACTAAGCCTATATAAACTCATCTTTGCAAACCATTTCTTGCATGTTGAAAAGCAAATTAAGGAGGCAAATTAAAAAAAAAAAAAATGGTGTACAACGTTTCGTTCTTAGATCATGTGATCAAGATGGTGGGTGGTCATCTACACTGGCAGATTTTTGTGCGCAAGGATTTCTGTCTTAATGGCTAGCGGTGAAGTGTTGTTGTTCTTGGTATATCACCACGTTTATGGTGATAGCTACAATAATAAATCATTAATATTATATATTTGAAAACATCATAATAGATTTCTCATGAAATCTTGCTCTTTTGTTATCCTCTCTCCTTATGAGTATGTAAGAGAGAATTGAGTTTATAATAAATTTATCTTTATTATTCATTTTCCTTCTTTTCCATTTTTGGGCACTGATAGTCGACATCTTTCCTAACGTTTGATTGCAGTTCTGCAGCTTCTGCTGTTTCTTCTTTGTTTTTTGTTTTACACCTCAAAAACACTGTTTTGTTTTGCCATGTCAATTTAATTTCATGACTCACTGATCCCATAGCACAAATTTAGAATCCATTGAGAAACAATCATTTATGAGTTTCAAGAATCAAACTGCCAAAATCTTGTGCGATCAGAGCATATAGCACCAAGGCTGAGACCATGATCTTATAGTGAGGAAGATTTGCCAAAATACGTCTTTTTTTGGATAAACCGAAATATGTCATTTTCATTATGACTTTGTTTGACTAATCTCTTTGGCCTTTAGTCATCTTTTTAGAGATGTTCTAATGATCATAAAATTTATTTATTTTTGATAATGATCATCATATAAATAATTTATTTATTTTACATGAAATACATGCAATTGCTGTAAATGTCTTCAACGTGGATTAGGGAAATTAAAAAGCAGTCCTATACTAATACTATTAGTGCAGGTCATTAGCTAGCTACAATACTTTATTAATCTGTCTTGGTTTCTTCCTAGCTAGGCTCAAAGAGTCACATGTTACGCCCAGAAATATATTAGATTATTATGAGTTATTTATGAACCCAGCCACCAATCATGCACTGTGCCAATACATTCACAAACGATGACAGAGGTATTCAAAATTTGAAATTTATATAAGCTTCTCTCAAAATTTTATTCGTCTATGAATTCAATATTGCTCAGTAAATCCTTCGGATCCAGGCCTATAAGTCCTGTATTTTGGTTCAGTTGATTATGGTAAAATATTTGGAGGGAAAAATCTGGATCTTAAAATGAAAGGATCAAAGGAACCGCAACAAAAGCATATAAGGAACAATTCCCTTTTACTTAAATTTAATTTTATTGCTTCTACAAATTCAATTAGCTGAATTGGCCTGGCAAAGATGGTAAGTGAAGCCTATTTTACATATAACCACATTCGGGTGCATACATGCAAAACATTGCTTCTTGTACATATTAGACTCCATAAATTAGAACGAATCTTGTACATCAAGTATATCTATTATCTCTCACATAACATGTGAGCCTCATAAAAGAATGATGTATAAGATAATTATATATATATATATATATATATATGTAGGGATAAAAGCCCAAATTTGTATATTGGGCTTTGGGCCTTATCTAGGTACATGGGTGTGTCCGAGGATGGGTAAGTGATTGAGAGAGATCTCAAGTTTAAAGTCTCACGAAGAAGGAACGGATAGAGAACAATTCAAGGAGTAATTCCTCCTCGGACATGACAATTACAGTTCGAATCTATAATCCAACAACCTAGGCGAGCTATTAGGAAGTTTACACGATAAAGATGAGCTTCATACATGTATTGGAGCGATCAGAACTCAGAAATATTTAAAGGAAAACTGCTACCACCGCATTAAATGCACTGCAGCTACTTTTTTGGCCGTATATATGTGGAGAAGACTCCTGAAAAGTGCAATATCAAATATCACAACTTGCAGAAAGCCAGAAAAGGTGTCTGATGGGACAAGCATTGAAGTGAAAGTTTAGATGATTAATAAGTGTAGGATCAGGATGGCTTGAGAGGAACTATATAATATGAGAGATCTTCCATGAGAGGGGGATCGAAGAAAAAGAAAAAAGAAACACTGTAGTAATCAAAGTTGTATTTATAAACAATTATATTGATTTATACTCTGAATTATCTCCTCAGACAGTGAATTTATTCAATCTGATAAGTCTTGTTCTTGCTTGATCATCTTCTAAATTCATACTAGCCATTATTAACTTCATTAAGACCTAGTTCTTTAATTCATTCTCTACAAATTTATTGTATTGGGCTCATTGGGTCATCATCCAATTCTTCTTTAGGCTTGGGCTCTAAATTGTGACCCTACAATATATATTAAAATTCATATGTACATCTATATCTATATAATATCTAAAAACTGAAACGTAGTATTTATTATTACACTTCTGTTAAGTCATATTAATGTAACATTTCTATCCACTTTGGTCCATTTTGGTTATAATTCGGTCCATTTTAGTCCAGTTTGGCTTTCTCGGTCCTCTTAGGTCTATTATCGTAGTTTGGCCCATTCGGTCCACTTAGGTTTATTACTGTATTTCAATCAAATCGGTTCAATTGTTCCACTTTGGTCCATTCAGTCTATTTTGGACTAATTGGGTCTTAAATTGATTTTAAGTTGTCTTTTTAGTTTTTGGCTTAAAATTTCAATTTTTTTCTTAATTTTTGAGTTGAAAAGTATGGAATTTTATTCTATTTGGGCTAAAAAATTCAAACAAAAACAGGTAGTAAAAATTAGAGATATGAGTCCTACAAATTTGACATTATATTCTTATAAAATAATTGTATTGCTCCGATAAAAAATTTAAAAAACATATTACATTTTCCCATGCATCTTGTGGGTTTGCAACTAATATTAATTAAAACCTCAACCATTAACATACATCAACAGCAAAATACCAAAAAAAGAAAAAAAGAAAAAAAAAAAAAGAGAGACCATGAAAGAAAACACAAAATGAACAACAAATTTTAGTCCGTTAATGGAATTCTAATTAATCAATACAATAAGAAATTAAAGACAAAATTAACTGTTAGGTTCTAAAGATTTAGAATTTTATGTATTTAGAACTCTAATTTGTATTGTTGGCAAACCATGATCAAAATAGGTTATTTAGCCTTGTTTAGGCTTGCTCAAAGTTGGGTCTTTTATGTAAAGTTGGAATCGAGAGGCTGCAGATGCATTGGTGCATTTCGGCCTGGCTCGATCGATCGAAAGAAAGACTTGATCAATTGAAACTCGGGCAGAATGTTTTTCTGCAGAATTTTCCAGCTCAGCCTTAATTCATTAAACGTTTTGAGTTTTCTGTTTTTACCCTAGGTATATAAAGAAAAACCTTAGCCACGTTTTTAGAGTTGCTCTAGTTGAGTTGTTACTCATATTTTGCTGTTTTGTGTAAATCTCTTGTGAGATCTAGAGGAGCTTTCCTTTACACAAAGTTTAGGGTTTTCAACGTAGAGATTACTTCAACATCTTGATGATCAACTCGGTTGCTACCGTTGAAACTTAAAGAATATCAAGCGTGGGTGCTTGTAGCTGATTGGAGAATCCAAGAAAAAAAGAGTTTGTGGATTCGGAGCTTGCACGTGGTCGTGTCAGTAAGTTCTACTGGTGGGTAGTATTAGGAAGTCAAGCAGGGAGCTTGTAAGTCCTTCTATATGAACTTCGATTCTTTCGCATAATGGATTCAGGTTTACCTTGAGGATAGCTAGGTTAAATTATCTCCAGGTTTTTACCGTGTGGTTTCTTGAGTGATCATATCATTATGTCTTTTATATTTTCGCTATTTTATACTTTTGATATGATTGTATGTTTGTGATAACCTAGAATTGCTTAAATTGACTAAGTTAATCACTTGGATAATTGACTAAGTTAATCTTATTGTTTTAAGGGGTCTAAAACCGTTCAAGTGGTATCAGAGAGGGTAGCTCTCTTCTTAGAGATTTTTTGATCTCTGAGCTGATCCTTAACCCTTGTTGTCATGGAGTATGGACACTTTCTTGTTGTTCCTCCTCACTTTGATGGGAATAACTATGCTTATTAGAAAGTAAGGATGAAAGTATTCTCGAAATCTATTGATGAGAGGGTTTGGAATTCCGTTGAATACGGATGGCAGAAGCCCACTACTCCTGTGAGTGAGTGGCAAACTTCTGAAAAAGAAGCAGCAGGCTTCAATAGCAAAGTTATGAATGCCATCTTCAATGTTGTTTCTATGGAAGAATTTAAGAGAATCTCTAATATTGAGGTTGCTCACACTGCTTGGAAAATCCTTCAAACTGTGCATGAAGGCATAAAGACAGTTAAGATTAATAAACTGCAACAATTGACTTCTAGATTTGAAAGCATTAGAAAGTCTGATGATGAATCTTTTGATGAATTCTATGCTAAATTAAATGATATTGTTAATTCTGCTTTTAATTTGGGTGAAATTTGTGATCAACCTAAAATTGTTAGGAAGATACTTAGATCTTTAACTGAAAACTTTAGACCCAAAGTGACTGCCATTACTGAGAGCAAGGATGTGGACACCATCCTTGTTGATGAGCTTGTAAGATCTCTTCAGTCTTATGAGTCTGACCTACTCAAAGTGAACAAATCCAAATCAATGGCTCTTAAGTCAGTTGATGATGTTGATATTGGTGGATTTGATGATGAGTTCTCTGCTACAGAGATCGCATACCTTGCCAAGAACTTTAGAAACTTTCTTAGGAATAACAATAGAAAGGCAAGAGGTACAAACACTGTTGAACCTAGAAACTTTAGGAAGAATGATCCCACTAAGGTTAATAATTTTGAAAAACCTAGAGAAAAAGTTGGTCAATTTTCAAACAATCCTTTGGGTGCTCAGTGTTTTGGCTGTCAAGGGTATGATCATGTGAAGCCTGAATATCTTACATTCTTGAGATCTAAGGGTAAAGTTATGACTGTAACCCTTAGTGATAATAAGGATTTTGATGATGAGTCAGGATGTGACGAGGATGAAAACTTCATTGCTTTCATTGCTACTGCTGTAGTAAATGAAAGTATATCTGTTGAAGAGAACCCTTCTGATGGGGAACTCTCTAAGGATGCAGATCTTCAAGAGGCCTACAATAAACTTTGCAAAATTGTTGAAAAGAATGCTATGAATGTTGAACTTAGCCTGAAGAAAATTGAATCTCTTGAGCTTGAAAAGAAGAATTTGCTTGTTAATTTGTTTGATGCTAATGATCTTTTGAACAATGTAAAATCTGAGAACATGCTCTTACTTGATAAAATTAAAACTTTGGAACATGATTTATCTATTGCTAGATCTGCTAGTTCTAAACTTGATCATATGTTGAATGTTCAAAAGTATCCTTTTGATAAATCTGGTTTAGGATATGTTGAAAGCATCTTTGATTCTGCACCACATTTCACAAACTTTGTTCCTCCATCTTCTTCTGAACATTTTGGAGTGAGCTTGTGAGTGAAACTGTTAAGCCCCCTGTGAGTGAGGTTGTTAAACCTATTGAAGTTTCACCACCTAGGAAGATTAGGGTTGATCTAAGAGAGTCTAAACCTAAGAATTCTACCATTTTTAAGGACAAGATACATGGTAAACCTGTTTGGATTTGTCACTATTGTGGAAAGTCTGGACACATTCGTCCTAAATGTCACAAGCTTCAAGCTGCTAAGAGAGCAAACAAACCAAAGGTGCCTGTGCCTCAAGTACAAGATCCTATGACACTCATTGGTGAATTGTTAAAGGCGTTGAACCTTTATTCCAATCTTGGAGTTGGAAATTATGCGAATGTGAATAAGAACTCCAATGCTCATGGTGCATCTAAAAGGTTTTGGATGCAAAAGACTCAATCTAATTGAGTCTTTCTGATATGGTCCTTGTGCTTCATTGCTCATTCCTTTGTGACCATTGTTCTTTGTTTTTTTTTTTGTGTTTTTTGTTCTAGGACTTGCATTGCATTACATTCATTCATTTCATTCTAGGATTTATTTGTTTTCTCTTTTAATAAAAAAAAAAAAAAGAGGAGAAAAGCAAAATATGTTATGGCACTATGTTTTTTGGTTTTTGAAAACAAAGTTGGTCAATTTATTTACACATAACATGTCGTATGTACCTTGTTTAGCATTGATGAGCTTATTTATTACACTTGACTAGTTGAAGCTTTGTAGTGTATGTTGTGTGGGAAAGATGTTTATGGTTTTTGATTACTTTGTCTTGATCTTGAAGTCACATGTTATTTGACTGTCGGACTTGATCCTTTTAAGAAAGGCATAAATAACCATCTCACCACTGTTCACTAACCAATTATAAACACCTTAGTGCATATCTTAAGATTCTATGCTCAAGAAAGTATAGCACATGCACAAAAAGAACATAAGGTGATGCCTCTGCTTAATTGCTTAATGCTTAAAATTGGTGTGTATTATTAGGCTTGATGCCATCTCACATAATTAAAATTGGTGTGTATTATTAGGCTTGATGCCATCTCACATAACTATGAGGCAAAAATTCAAGAAACTTACATGATTGCAAGTTTTGTTCTAGGAGATGTGGGAGTTATAGGATGTAATTCTTTAGGTGATAGTCTCTTTTAAATTCGGTGTGATGAATTTTGTAGACTTTGTGATTGATTTCTATTCATATATCACCTCACATGTATCTCAAGCTTTTGCTAGTTTGCACATACTACACAAGTTACTCTTTACTAAACACTGTACATGTTATTGTGTGTGTTTTTGGTCTGACCAACCAAGTTTGAAAATACCTTGAGTACTATGCAAAACATTTTTTTTTGCTTGTGAATTTAAAGGAAGAACTGGCTGAAACTTTCCTTGGAGAATCTGGAATTACAAATTTGGATTTTTGAAAAAGCATTCCATTTCATCTCATACTCATGCATTGTGTTTCATTGATTTTAATGCTTTGAGGAGTTATTTTCAAAAATTGGTTTGAGTTTTTCAAACTGGAATTTTTCTCAAAATACTGTGATCTATTGCTTGTTTCAATCGATTCATTCTGTTTTTCGATTGATTGAAAATATTTAAAATTCTTTTTAAAACTTTCGAAGTGATTCGATCGATCGAATGTAATTCTCAATCAATTGAAAGTCGTGAATCATGTTTTTTAAATAGTACTCTTTGACTGATTCTACTTCTTTTTCAAAAGTTTTTTTCAAACTTCCTTTTCTCTCTCCGACTAGGCAAGGATCTACATCAATTTTTTGTTGTTTTCCTCCAAAATTTTTGCAAGATTTCTCTTTCCTCAAGCCGGTAAGTCTCTTTTGCCCCTCATTTTTGAGTCTATTTGTATTTTTCATGCATTTTACCTCATATTTTTGGACCTCTCTCTTTTTGGGATTTTTGATGTTTCAAGCCAAATTTTGTGAAATTGATCAATGGGTTTTTAAGGGTACAAGCTATAAACATGTTTTTGATAGTTTAATTTGATCAATTTTGGGTTTTGTGGAGAATTGAAAATTCTAGGGTTTATAATTGTTCCGAATTGGGGATTTTGTTCAATTAGGTTGTAATTGATAAAATTGGTTTGTTGATTGGATGCAATTAGGCATTATAATCTATGTATTGTATTTTGTAATGCTTAATTCATCAATGTACTTCAAAATTTTACAAGTGGTTTTCAAATTTTTGGGGTTTTTCATTAGAAACTCTATGCTCGGGCCAATTTTGTGCAATTGAACTTAAAATTTAATTTTGTTTACTGTATTAGTACATGCATCATGGCATTTTAACTGTTCATGCATCATATAGTTTTTTTTTCTATATTTTTTTGGTGCTAACTTGCAATCTGCCCTTGATTTTTGTTTGTTTCTCTTTTGGTTTTCTCTTGTGTCTCTGTCCTTTCCTTAGCATCATGCTTAGGAAAACTAGGGCTCGTAGGTCTGTCCCTTCATCTACTCCTTCCCCTCCATCCTTTGACCGTTCCTTATGAGAAAAACCAGGAGATCTTTGAGAAGCTGAACCTTAGGCATAAGATATGGTCTGAGCGGTCTGTCATTCTAGATGAGTTGGATCCTGCCATTAGGGCAAACTTAGAGCGTAGGGGCTGGCTACCCTTGGTGGATATTTCTGATCCTCCTCCACTTGCTACCTTGATTCGAGAGTTCTACTCGAACATCTTGATCCGCGTTTATGATTCCAACACTTTAGTAAAGAGTTGGATATGAGGCGTAGAGTACACCATTACTCCTACAGTAGTGGCTAATACTTTAGGGGTACCTTTGGTCCAGCACCCTGTCTACCCTTATGATGAGTCTCCTGTTTTGAGTGATGTCATGTCTTACATCACTGGGTTATCTATCCAGTGGGGTTCTGATCCTAAGATCACCACTGCTGAGTTTTTTGAGTTATACTATCTTTTCTTTAGGATAGCGTGTCACTGCTTTTGGCCCATTTCTCATATGCACACCATTCCTCTCGAGAGGTGTGTCTTTTTGTACGCTCTAGTTACTGATGCTCCTATCAGTTTTCCCCATTTGGTCCTTCGTTCTTTGAACGAAGTGTATAGGAGTTTATCTTCTTCTCATGCCCTTGTTCATCCTATTTTTATCCATAGGATTCTTCTTTATCTTGATCTTAGTGGTTTCCCTTCCTCTGAGCCTGTGCATGTCATTGGTCCTATAGGTGCGTCTTTTCTTAGACAGAGGGCTGCTTATCTTCGAGCTGGCTCTAAACACCTTAGGCCTACACCTTTTGGGTATGCACCTCCTCCCTCTTCTTCTACAAGTCCTTCTGGTGAGAATGTTCTTGATCCTGATGTTGCTGCTGCTGCTATTCCTCCACCTCTATCGGATGACTTTGGTATCCGTCATACTTTGGAGACTGTCATGACCGTTTAGGTGGCTCATAGTCAGATTTTGGTGGACGTGCTTGACGAGATCCGTGCGTTGCGAGCTGATCTGGCACATCTTCGTTCACCCTCTTCACCTCCTTTTGATGATGGATTGTGATTGCCCTTTGGCATTCAGTCACAAAAAGGGGGAGTAGAGTTTGTAGAGGAGTTTTGTAGTTAGGGAGAGTTTTTGTTGTTTTGAGGAGCTAGTGGAGCTGTTAGATTGTATTTAGGCGCTTCACCTTGTATATCATTTTTTTTTTTGGGATATTCATGTTAGGGGGAGTAACATTGATTGATATACATGTTTTCTTTTTGATTCTTGTTACTTTGGATTCACTGTTTATTGATTTATATTCTATGAGTTATTCATTTGATATATGTCTTTGTTATGTGTTGTGTGAATCATATAAGAATGTTATACCTGTTTATATACTATTTTCTATCACACATGCGTTTATGCGTTTGTTGAGTATTTCAAGAATAAACAGGTTGATTCAATTGAGCTGCTGTCTACACTTGCAACTGATGAATAGTAGTTAGGATTGAATTTTGGTTTTATGAGCATTATTTTTGTAAAGGGCTTTTTAATTGTAAACTTTGAGCTTAGTGGTTGTGTTTTGTCACAGATTGCCAAAGGGAGAGTTTGTTAGGTTCTAAAGATTTAAGATTTTATGTATTTAGAATTTTAATTTGTATTGTTGTCAAACCATGATCAAAATAGGTTGTTTAGTCTTATTTAGGCTTGCTCAAAGTTGGGTCTTTCATGTAAAGTTGGAATCGAGAGGCTGCAGATGCATTGGTGCATTTCGGCCTGGTTCGATCGATCGAAAGAAAGACTCGATCGATCGAAACTCGGGCAGAATGTTTTTTTGCAGAATTTTTCAGCTCAGCCCTAATTCATTAAACGTTTTGGGTTTTTTGTTTTTACCCTAGGTATATAAAGAAAAACCCTAACCACGTTTTTATAGTTGCTCTAGTTGAGTTGTTGCTCATACTTTGCTGTTTTGTGTAAATCTTTTGTGAGATCTAGAGGAGCTTTCCTTTACACAAAGTTTAGGGTTTTCAAGGTAGAGATTATTTCAACATCTTGATGATCAACTCGGTTGCTACCATTGAAGCTTAAAGAATATCAAGCATGGGTGCTTGTAACTGATTAGAGAATCCAAGAAAGAAGGAGTTCGTAGATTCGAAACTTGTATGTGGTTGTGTCAGTAAGTTTTACTGGTGGGTAGCATTAGGAAGTCAAGTGGGGAGCTTGTAAGTCCTTCTGTATGAATTTCGATTCTTTTGCATAGTGGATTCAGGTTTACCTTGAGGATAGTTAGGTCAAATCCTCTCCAGGTTTTTACCGTGTGGTTTCCTGGGTGATCATATCATTGTGTCTTTCATATTTCCGTTGCTTTATACTTTTGATATGATTGTATGTTTGTGATAACCTAAAATTGCTTAAATTGACTAAATTAATCACTTGGATAATTAACTAGGTTAATCTTGTTGTTTTAAGGGGTCTAAAACCGTTCATTAACATATCGTAATTTGTCACTACAAATCTAACAATTTCAAGTTTAGGGAGAAAAAGAGAGATGCAATTTGAATTCAAATACAAAATAAAACCCATTGTAATTTGAAAAACTTAATAAAACTTAACATATCTCTCTCTCTGTCTCTCTATAATTATTGAGATAATATGAGGTAATTGGTACTTAATAAGAGTTTTGAGTAGGGATTTATGATTTATCACTCACAAATTTTTTTTTGCTGGATTCAAATACAACTTATTAATTTGTAAATTGTGAAACAAAAAACTATAGCATTACTAAATACTAGTATGTAATCTGTGCTTACGCACGAGAATGATAAATTGAAGCGGTGCTATTGATGTTAATTTGGATTATTAAACATATAAGATATTAGTTTGACTAAGATATTTAGAGCAGGGACGAAGGCAGCCGTTGACTTAGGGGGGCAATGGGCCCCTCCCACCCCCCCCCCCCCCCCAAATTTTTTTTTTTCAAATATTAGAATATATACTAGGTATTAATTTTAGTAATTTTGTTCTTTAAAATTACACTTTGCCCCCTTAATAATATCAGTAATTTTTTTAAGAGTGGTGATACAACCATAAAATTTTTTACAAACTATTGAGTAGCAACTACAAATTCTTATTGGTTTGTATATAGGCCCACCACTTACATCACTTTTTTACTTACCAATAACTACTTATCACATTAGCAATTTGTAAAAAAAATTGTAGTTCTAACATTTTCTTCTTTTAAAAGACCATAAAATGTCTATAAATTTAAAATTTTAAACAAAATATACAAGGCCAACAAGAATTAGCCCAACAACGAAAATTGCCAATAATGAAGCTAAAAAAAAAAAGAGAGTCTAATCAACAAATTTTACCCAAAACAAAAAACCCGATCTTTTAAAAAATTTCAAACAAAATAATTGTCCCCACCCAAGAACAAGCATCAAAGTCACAACAAAAAAAAAAAAAAAAAAAAAAAAAACTTAGTGGCTAAGCCACTGCACACAATCAGCAGCAAAGTCGCCGTCCTAACTACAAGTCTTGGCTCTGTCCTTGATTTAGAGGTACTAAAATGGTTTTTCCTTACAATTTTCATGATATTAGTTATGCCAAGTTTTTTATTACATTGCTATTACGGATATAATTTTGAAAATCACTATTGAATACTACATATTCAATATCAATTCACAATCATTGTACGTGAAATTATACTAAATACAACACAAAATAAAAAGAATAGATTGGTTCAATAGTATCTCTTAAATTGAATGAGGATAGGTGTATGAGATTATTCAACTCAATTACAATTTTTTAGGTTCAAGATCTTCGCATACAAAATATTTAAATAAAGACAGTATAAACAATATGCTCATTAGATTATATATATATATATATATATATATATAACCTAGTTAGCAATGAACCGTACATAGCGGTGTATTGCATAAATAACTTATAATTTTGAATTAATTTTAGTTACACAACAAAAGCATTTTACAAATGAGCTGGGTCAATGCCTCCATGCTCAGCCAAAAGGGAAGAGAAGGCTAATTTATGGGATGCCCATTTGTTGTTGGCATTTTTGGTGACTTATTTATCCACAAAGGACAATATTCTTGGTGAGTTCTATACTAAGGAATACAGTGGAACTACGCAAACTTAAATTTCTCTAGTGTGAGTGTGCAACATATAAATTCAAAAATTTCCTTCTCTATATGTCTTGAATTTCTGATGGTTTGCGGTGGTTTTTGTGAAAATGGAGTTTTATTATTATTATTTTCTGAATTTGTAAAAATCAAGTTGATTAACAATAGAAGGAAAAAAAATTTCGTTTGTTGATTCCTTGAATTTTATTTTTCCCTGTAAATTTTATTTCTAAGAAATTCATTCATTAAGAAAGAAAGAAGGCTGCAGTGAGAGCTCGAATGGCAAAAGGTATGAGATATGAATGGGCCGGATCCATCATCTTCAATTATTTACATATATAGCTTTGGTGTGCATAATAAACCATTATTTTTTCTTTCAAGACAATCTTTTGAGTTATTAATTGTCTTCAAGTTACCACCCTTGTCGTGACATTTTCCATTTAAAAAAAATTAACAAGTAGAATTTTCTTAATCTTTTATTTTATTCTTTTAAACTTTTGGTTATGTATTAGTATGTTCAAACTTAGAAGTGACATTTTCCATTATTAAAAAAATTTTTACAAGTAGGATTTGATTAATCTTTTATTTTATTTTTGAACTTTTGGGATAGAAACAGGTTTTGCTTAGTGCCCTTAGATAGTGAAGTACAAGAAATTAATTTCATTAAGAGGTAATTGGCTAATTGCTACCAACCAATTTTATATTACAAAATGTGAGGTTCACAAACGTTTACAAGACGTAATATGCATATAACTATCGCACAAACCAAACCATAATTATATATTTTTCCAAAACTGCTTAGCTGATTTGCCAACCTAGTAACAATAAAGAAAAACAAGACAAAGGTGAAAAACATAAATCAACGGCCGTAGAAAATTTATTTCTACTATTTTATATCCATATTCAGAATTAATATGCAAAAAATATACACATTTTAATATATGAAAGTGGGTGCAAAAACGAACACTTTTATTTCAACAGCAAACATACACTCATTTAACACCGATGTTACCTTCACCAATCTCATCCACAAAAGCTTTGAGATTGTTATAGGAAGAACCAACTTCGTTGGCAGCCTCCATAGCCAACTCCTTCCATTTCTTAGCATTCCTTCTAATTGCTTCCCCTCTCTCCCCATCTCCCACAACCAATTCCAAGCATCTCCTAATCTCACCACCTTCAAAAATTCCATCCTTATTCACCATCACCCTTACTCCTGTCTTCCACACATCTTCAATTAGCTTCGCATTCGTCCCTTGATCAAGCCTATGTGGAAATGCTACCATTGGCACACCTGAAACCAAACTCTCCAAAGTTGAATTCCACCCACAATGTGTCACAAAGCATCTTAGTGAAGGATGTGACAAAACCTCCACTTGGGAACACCATGGCACTATCATTCCCATTTGTTCCAATTCCTCTCTACAACTCAATTTCTCTTCACCACTTTCCTTAGCTCTTATGACCCACAAGAAGGGCCTCCCACAATCCAACAATCCGCGTGCAATTTCCTCCATTTGTTGCTTATTTAACACCAATATGCTCCCAAATGAAACGTAGAGGACCGATGATTCGGACTTAGAGTTGAGCCATTCAATGTAATCGTTGGACCCATTACATGGATCTCTTCCACCCAAAATGGCATTTGGAACTAGCGGTCCAATTGCAACCAAATTAAGTTTTACGAACGCTTTTAAAGCCTCGGGCTCTAGTGCATCAAAGGTATTCACTAGAACTCTAGGAATTCTCTCCTTTTCAAGCGCTTCAATTTGGGCTTGGAATATAGGGTGTGCAAAAGCATCAAGCAAGAAGGAGGGAAGGTCACAAGTAGCAAGTAATAATGGCATACCCGGTAACTGTATTGAACAGGAGGGCCGGTCATCGCTGTCGTTCCCAACAACATCGGCAAAACCATTGTAATAGTAGTAGCATATGTCCAAAACCATTGCAGGCTGAATCCAAAGAAGGACGGAAGGAAGGTGAAGCTCACGAGCCACGTCAGCAGCCCAATGTAGAAGCATTGTGTAGACTATGCATTGTTTATTGGCAGTGGAGACAATGAGGTCAGCGAGAGCTTTGGAGCCATTGCGCTTGAGTTGATCCCATTGTTTATCACGGTCGTCCACAGGTACAACTCCGTCATCGTAGCCGTCAGAGAAGGCGGCGAACGACATCCCGTCAGGAGGAGGGCTTTTGATCATGCTGCCATGGTGGGCTCCAATGGTGGTGAAGAAGGTGACATGCACTCCTAAGCGAATGAGGCGTTCGGCGAATTGGAGGGCAGGGTTTATATGGCCTTGCGCTGGATATGTGACGATTACATAGTGGCTTTGCTGCTGCTTGGCCATGATTATATGGTACTTTGATATGGGCTGTGAATATTCTAAGCAAAAATGGAATAGTTGTTTTGTGCTTTAGATCAGTGAGATTTATATAGAGGGACCAATGCATGTGAAAATGGGCAACGCTTAAATATAGAGTAAAATTTTAAGAGCACAACTTGTCCACGTGGCAAATTATGAGCGGTTGGTAAATGTAAAAGTGATAGATAGTTAGTCACAGTTTGCCACATAAAATAGGTGTAGCAAAAATTGTAAAATATATATCGGTGAATATATACAAGTTTTGAAATTTTTATGATATATTTTTAGTTGGAGTAGTATTTAAATTTCTAAAACTTATATGCATGTTATATGTTTTGTTAAAACACTTATTGTTACTTTATCTAAAGAAATTGATAAGAATAAATAAGTTGTTGTCTCTATCAACTGAAACCTATATGCATGTTGCATGCTTTGTTAAAAAACTTATTGTTACTTTATCAAAAGAAATTGATAAGAATAAATAAGTAGTTGTTTTTATGAACTGAAACTTAGATGCATGTTGCATATTTTGTTAAAATATTTATTATTACTTTATTTAAAGAAATTGATAAGAACAAATAAGTTTTTGTCTCTATCAACGAAAACCTAAATGCATATTGCATGTTTTTGTTAAAACACTTATTGTTATTTTATCTAAAATGCATGTTGCATGTCTTGTTAAACATTTATTGTTACTTTATCTAAAGCAAGCACAAATAAATTGTTGTCTTTATTTAAAAAATTGTTTTTATCCAAAATATTGCTATAATTTGTTGAAGCCATTTGGCGCAATCACAACTTTATCTAAGCCCAAATTTTATTATATATTATATGATATGATTTATTTAAAGAAATTGATAAGAACAAATAAGTTGTTGTCTCTATCAACTAAAACTTTGATGCATGTTACATGTTTTGTTAAAACACTTATAAAGAAATTTATAAGAAGAAATAAGTTTTTGTTTTTATCAACTGAAACTTTTATGCGTGTTGCATGTTTTTTAAAAATTATTTTTATCCAAAGTATTATTTAAATTTGGTGAAATTATTGGCACAATCACAATTTCTAAGTCAAACTTTTATTATATAGTATATGATTGTATTGGGCAAGAATCTGAGCCTTTGAGGGCCAAATAGAAGCATGAAATGTACAATTAGGTTATGAGTAGCGATTATTACACACACTCGGTTTGAAAATCGTGTCACAATTTCAATTAATTTTTCATGTAGCGTGTAATAGCATTTATCCTTAGGCTATATAGATATATAACAAGTTTGAATTCTCATACATTTATATTCACTTTTATGGATTAAAATGTGGTCTTTTTTTAAAATTTAAATATTTCTGCATTATCAATTGTAGAAATATATGTGAAATAGTAGATGTGAACTAGTATGAAAAAAATATGTTTCCTAGATAATATGCTGTGAGAAAGAGAACCTGGTGGCGTCAAGACATCTTGTTATGACTGACCATCGATTAGTTGATATGAATTGTGAGAAAGAGAAGCCGGTGGTGTCAAGGCATCTCGTTATGGCTAATCATCGATTAGTTGATATGGATTCTATGTTCTATGATTATTACAAAGGCACTCAAAATTTCTCATAATTTTTTTTTCTAGTTGAAATATACTATTGATTCCAGAAGTTTATCGACTAAGCATTTTTGAAAATTTGATTTCAAAAGTTTCACCCGAGCATTATTAATTTCTAAACTTTTAAAAATGAGAGCTATTAGTATCTTGTCAATTTCAGTCATATATGGAATTCTCAGCAGCAACTGCATAACTTAGCGACGTATCAATAAGGCAAATTAGGGGCAATGTGAAGGCAGCAATTTCATCCTTCACAATCCAAATGTGGAAGTCCCGTCCTTGATTTTGTAAAAGAGTTTACTAAAGGACCAATAAGCACTTATGATGCTGATAAAATTGTGAAATTGAGAGATCTAAGGCACCTCAAAGTTATAGCCTTAAATTCTCTTCTGGCTTGCCCAAGGTAAATTGCAAAACTTTACCCAATGAGCTGATAATCCTCTCCTTAATTAAACAAGACCTTCTAACAGAAGATTAATTGCCAATCTCATCGTTTCCAACCAGCCTTTGTGAGTTGTGGCTGCATTATTTCCCTTGTCCAGCCTTCAGTTCATCATATATAAACATGACGACGTGTGCATTTATGTCCATGTCGCAACTAAACTGAAAAAAGGAGTCCATGCTGCAACTCCAAATTTTAACGTTCTCGCTTGAATATCATAGCCCAATATGACTTGGCTCATCTTCGTTATATAACCAGACCAACCATTTCGTCAGCAGCTCCCTATACGCTTGCTTAATATGGAAACAAAATCATAGCATAATAACAAAACCCTTGCATGCGTAATAAATATTCCCATCTTGGCTTAAGCCTATACAAACTCACATTTGCAAACCATTTCTTGCATGTGGAAAAGCAAAGGAGGAAAAAAATGGTGTACAACGTTTCATTCTTAGATCACGTGATCAAAATGGTGCATGGGTGGTCATCTAGCAAATATTTGTGTGCAAAGATTTCTATTTTGATGGCTAGCGGTGGAGCGTTGTTGTTCTCCGTATATCACTGGGTTGTTGGTGATAGCTACAATAAATACTGTATTGAAAATATTATAGTAAATTTCGAATAAACTCTTTCTCAATGTTAAGGGAAATTATATTTTATTATTCTAAACTATATCTTAGATTACATTTTGTACTATAAATTATTCGAATGCACAATTTACACTATAAATTATGACCTTTGTTAAACCTTGCATTTTGTCATTGGTTTTACTATTAAGTTGGACGGAAATATGAATCATGTGACTTGCGCATGTGTATTGTTTAAGTAACACAACTTAAAAGACCAAAAACTCCCTTCTTCCCAATAAATTAAACAGCCCCTTCCCCAAATTAAAATCCCTGCAACCCTAAATCTCCAAATCAAAATCATCTTTGGCAACACCATTGCAACCCAGGTCCATCTGTCTCTCTTCTTCTTTCTATCACGTTTCAAATTATTGGGACTATGTTTTTTTAAGTTCACGTGAGTCTCATGTGCCACTTCCATTAATGTTTTAACGTTAGACTAACTGATGTATTAATTTGGTAGTTGTGGAACATTTAAGGAGTAAATTGACCAATATAAAAGTTCTGGGGATATCATTACCACTACTCCAAAATTCAGGAGGTGTGTGGGCAGTTTTTCCCTGCACAGAGAGCTCAAATGGAAAAAAGGCATGAGATATGAATGGGCCGGATCCATTTCTTCAATTATCTACATATATAGCTTCGGTGTGCATCATAAAGAATTATTTTTTCTTTCAAGACAATCTCTTGAGTTATTAATTGTCTTCATAGTTATTAGTTACCACACTTTTCATGACATTTTCCATTTAAAATAAATTCACATGTAGGATTTTCTTAACCTTTTATTTTATTTTTTTACACTTTTGGTTATTAGTATGTTCTAGAAGTGACATTTTCCATTTAAAAAAAAAAAAAATCACAAATAGGATATACTTAATCTTTTTTTTTTTATTTTTTATTTTTTACTTTTGGGATAGAAACAAGTTTTGCTTAGTAGTTAGTACTCTTAGATAGTGAAGTACAAGAAATTTCATTAAGATGTAATTGGCTAATTGCTACCAACCACTTTTATAATACAAAAGGTGAGGTCCACAAATGTTTAGAAGACGTAGTATGCATATGGTTATTGCACAAATCAAGCCATAATTATATATTTTCCCAACTGCTTAGATGATTTGCCAACCTAGTTACAATAGAAAATATGTAAAAAGCCGAAAAACATAAATCAACCACACATAGAAAATATCTTTTTACACTCGTTTATTTCTACTATTTTATATCCATATTCACAATTAATATGCAAAAATATACATATTTTAATATATAAAAGGGGATGTAAAAACAAACACTTATTTTATTTCAACATCAAACCTACCCTTTTTTAACAACGACATTACCTTCACCAATCTCATCCACAAAAGCTTTAAGATTGTTATAGGAAGAACTAACTTCATTGGCAGCCTCCATAGCCAACTCCTTCCATTTCTTGGCATTCCTTCTAATTGCTTCCCCTCTCTCTCCATCTCCCACAACCAATTCCAAACATCTCTTAATTTCATCACCTTCAACAATCCCATCCTGATTCACCATCACTCTCACTCCTGTCTTCCACACATCTTCAGTTAGCTTCGCATTTGTCCCTTGATCAGACCACTGAGGAAATGCTACCATCGGAACCCCTGAAACCAAACTCTCCAAAGTTGAATTCCACCCACAATGTGTCACGAAGCATCCTAGTGAAGGATGCGACAAAACCTCCACCTGGGAACACCACGGCACTATCATTCCCATTTGTTCCAATTCCTCTCTGCAACTCAACTTCTCTTCTTCTCCATTTTCCTTAGCTCTTATGATCCACAAGAAGGGCCTCCCACAACCCAACAATCCTCGTGCAATTTCCTCCATTTGTTGCTTCATTAAGACCGCTAAGCTCCCGAATGAAACATATATAACCGATGATTCAGGCTTAGAGTTGAGCCATTCGATGTAGTCTTTGGAAATATCTCCTCCAGATGACTTATCTGATGGAAGTAGCGGTCCAACTGCAACCAAATTAAACTTTTCAATCGCCTTCAAGGCCTCAGGCTCTAGAGCATCAAAGGTGTTCACTAGAACTCTAGGATTGCTCTCTTTTTCAAGCGCTTCAAAGTGAGCTTGAAATATTGGGAGAACAGAAGCGTGAGTGTTGGAAGCAAGCAAAAAGGAGGGAAGGTCACGGCTAGTGAATAATGGTAGTCCCGGTAACTTTATCGAAGATGAGGGGTAGTCGTCATTTTTGTCGTTTTTGATAACATTGGCAAAACCGTTGAAGTAGTAGTAATATATGTCAAAAACCATGGCAGGTTGAATCCAAAGAAGCGTGGATGGAAGGTGAAGTTCACGAGCCACGTCAGCAGCCCAAGGTAGAAGCAGTGTGTAGACTATGTGTTGTTTATTGGCGGTGGAGACAATGAGGTCAGCGAGAGCTTTGGAGCCATTGCGTTTGAGTTGATCCAATCGTTTAACTCTGTCGTCCTCAGGTACAACTCTGTCATCGTAGCCGTCAGAGAAGGAGGCGAACGACAAGCCGTTAGGAGGAGGGCTTTTGATCATGCGGCGACGGTGGGCGCTAACGGTGGTGAAGAAGGTGACATTCACCCCCAAGCGAATGAGGCGTATGGCAAATTGGAGGGCAGGGTTTATATGACCCTTCGCGGGATATGTGACTATGACAATGTGGCTTTGCTGTTGCTTCACCATGATTATTTGATACTTTGATATATATGGGTTGTGAATATTCTAAGCAAAAACAGAATAGCTGTTTTGTGCTTGAGATCAGTGAGATTTATATAGAAGGACCAATGAATGTGAGGATGGGCAAGGCTTAAAAATAGAGGAAAAAATTTTAGGAGCATAGCTTGTTCACGCAACAAACTATAAGTGATAAATAATTAGTCAGTCTATAATATAAAATAATTGTAGCAAGAATTGTAAAATTTTATGTGATACTAGAATGACTAAAGAGGATTTGGTAGGAGTATTAATGACGTTTGCAGTGACGATTTGGAGGTGGGGCTTTGTGATTTGCAATTTCTTCTTTTTAATGTTTTCATTAAAGTTTAGAGATGATAAAGACTACTGGCTCAAGGGCTTAGCTTGGTGACAAACAATCCAATGCATATATGCAATATGAATTTATTATCTGTCCAACTCGTTTCTCCTGGATGCATCTAAAGCACTAGTTTCAGCGTGGGTCCCAATATCAAAACAAAATGGTTTTCTTCACCGTAATGTTTTACTTGGCAGTTGGCACTAGCGAAAGTCCCGTGCACGACTTTAATCAAGAATTCTCTTATATATATATATATATATATTTTTTTTTTTTTGAGAAATAATATCTAAGTGAGTTATTATGATATAGTTTTAGAACTCATTTCTAATTAAAAGAATGATTATATATATAATCATCTATATATATATAATAACTATTTTTGATTTTAAAACAAAAATTCTGATTTTAATAACTATTTCTCCCCGGTACTCCTTTTCCTTCCTTATAAAAACCCGATCAACTCTTTCTCCTCACATCTTCCTCTGTATCATAAGCACAGTACAATCCAAAACCAAACCAAAACAGTAAACATGAGCACAAACTCAAACCAAAAGTTTATCCAAAAAAAAAAAAAAACCAATATAATCCCATCTCCCTCTTCATCATCTTCCTTCTTATTCCATAAATTTCTTTAAACATAGTACAGGATCAATGTTTTAAATACTGTTCTGTTCCAGTTAGAATTTTTCATTCTGGTATAAGTAACCCCACTATTCTATTTCGTTCCAAAATTCGGCTTGTATCGGCATTTCGACTAAAATTTCGTCATTCCGAACAGAATATAAATTTTTGAGCTAAATGAAGAATGTGTTTTCACTGAGTAGCTTCTTTTGGATTTGATGGTGTGGACGTTAGAAAAGAAAACCGATTTAAAAAGAAAAAGGTTGAGCGAAGAAGATGAGATGAAGGAGGAGTGTTATAGATTTGCAAACACTTGAGTGGTCTGAGACGATGAATGAAAAGAGTTAAAAAAAAAAAAAGGAGATGACATTTATGACACTTGGGAGGGGTAGAAAGGAAGTTTCCAGGAAGGTGCTTCCTTTACAATGCCAACACATGCCTTTTTATTCACAAAATTGCCATTACATCATTTTATAAAAATATTTCTCATTTTTAAATTTTTTAGCTTAACAATAACAGTAAATAAATTCCGACATAAAAAAATAAATTTATTTCAATTTAGGGAAAAAATAAATTTTATTTCAGCCCAAAAATAGTAGAAGTAATAACCATATTATTATTGTCTAAAGTCTAACTTAAATGCACAAAAAAAAATTGCATAGGTGATAGCTTAAACTCTTCATTCATTGTTTTTTATTTTATTTTATTTTAAAAGTAATAGCTTAAATTCTTCATTCATTATTGGATTTTTTTTCACAATCAATAGTTTTCTCTTGTATCGCATAGGTTAGCGAAGAGGAAACATGGTATGTCTAGGTGGAGAGAGAGTACGAACTATTGCGTGGAAGTGGCACCTGAATATTTAGGTTACATCAAGATATGATTCTAAAGTTTCAGTCACCAATAATACACTTTTAAATTTAAGTGAATGGGGTTTGATGAATTTTCTCATGAAACTACATCCCTCGAATAAAATATAGAAAGATTACGCTGATGCCTCGCCGGCAAAATAGCGTCAACGCACTTAATTTAGTGAAAATGATACAATAAAACAATACTTCTGATTAGTGATTAATAGTTTAGTACTAATAAAATCATCCAGAAGTATTTTTAAGATAATTGATAACCTTGATTATTGGTTTTCAACTGTTACGCCACCTTCGACACCGACGTCTGGGTAGATGACGCTGCAAAGATAATCTATATATTATCAGTAAGTCTGCTAAGACTGGTTTGATCATGTCAAAGAGTAGGAATTCATCCTTTTTTTTTTTTTTGGTAAACAATTTCCACACCACGCTGTTGTTGATTAGTCATAAATTTAATTAAGCTATTTGTATTTTAGTGTGCATATATTTTCAGGTTCTATGGTTCCATTAGACACTTTATACTTTGGATGATATTTTTGCACATGAAAGAAAGCGTTACTTTACAATTCTACCAAATTACTCTCAGTTCTTGGTCTGCAAAAGTTTGTGTCTTCCTCACTCATTTTAAGGGCTATAATCATTTAATATAATGCTGTGAAACGAATGTCTTTTAAAATTTAATGTAGTTGTCAATTTTCAATTCATTCATCATGATAATATTTGATATCATTGTCATTGTCCTCACATATGTACGGTTCTGTTTTTAGGTTCAATTTCAAAGAAAGTAAAAACTAACTGTATTTTTTACCAATTTTTTAGTTGAATCTTTATTTTGAACTAAATTATTTATTTTCCTTCATTTTTAACTTAATTTTATTTAACTGCATCGCACGGGTATAACCTTAATTACTAATGAAACACGTCATTTATGAGCATGGAAATGCAAATATATATACCTTCAAGAAGCTCACCAAAGCCTTCAAATGCAGCACTTAAGGTTTTCTCAGATGTGTTGTCGATAATTCCTTACCTAATTTATCATTCTCCTACATGAACTTGGAGATTCCGCCATCTTGATCTGGTGCCATACTTTCAACACTACTTCACTCAACATCAAAAAATGCATGATGTTATCAATGTCTTAAAATTCGTGTTCGCACATGCACTTACAGCATTCACATGCCATGCATACATTTACCTTACCCTTGAGAAGGTCACTTACAAAGAGCATCCTCCACCGCATGATTGAAGATACATCATTCTGGCGCTGTGAGAACCACAATGAATGGACATGGTATTTTTAAAAAGTCAATGATCTTAAAAAATTCTATGTAAATCACATAAAAAATCAAACAAATTCCAAATGTAATCTTTATTTTGAAATTGATTAATTTAATGATTTAGATTAAATATTACAAATTTAAAATTTATCCAATGTTAACTCATTTAAAATTTTAAATAATATGATATTCATTACACTATCAAATTTATAAAATTGAGCTTAGAAGCTGTGGCTGCACCAAGTGGCTTCACCAAATTGCAGATTTTTTTTTTTTTTTTTTAGATTTTTAGATTTTAAAAATATATATAATTTTGCTTCTCCTATAATTTCTAAGTTGATAAAAATCTTAATTTGATTACAATCCAAATTCTTCACCTAATCCACCTAATCCTTATTTTTTAAGTGTAGTGTATTATAATCCAAATTCTTCATCTAATCTATTTAATCTATAAGTTTTCTTAAACTATAATTTCTTAGTGGATATAATTTTTCTTCAACTATAATTTCTAAGTGGATAAAAATCTTAATTTGATTAAAAGAAGGAAGGATAAAGTTCTATTCAATTAATATTGCTTCACGTGGTGCTAAAAATTGTGCTTAATTTGTTCTTTTCTTTAGTTTATTTTGTCTAAGGTTGTAGCGTAGTGTTTAGAATTTTAAAACAAATTGGACAAATCTTAATCATGTGAATAGTACCATCATGTGATCAAATTTCACATGGCATCAATATTATCAATTTTGCTAGAATAAAAGAAATTACCATGACAAGCACATGGTATTGTGTTGGCCTAGGAGTGGGTGTTAGAGCAACGCAGTGTTTAGAATTTTAGTTTATAAAATTCTATTCAATTAATATTAGTTTTAGACTATTTGTTCATATAAAATTCTTTAATGTGGAGTGTGTGTGTGTATATATATATATATCAAATAATTCATAATTAATACCCATCATACGGTTCTTTTGCACTATTCTTCTCTTCTTCTACCTACAACCTCTATTATTCTTTTCTTCTACCTACAACCTTACAAGTACATATTTGTTGACTCTACTTTTTTTTCCCCCATCAAATTTAATATATTTTGTGTATTTGTTTAAGTTGATTTCCTTAAGTTAAATCCAATTTAGAGAATTGTTACGGATTGTCAATTTTTTTTTTTTAAATTTATTTATAATGTTAGTTTGATTGTTAAAAAAAAAAAAAAGTAGTTTTAACAAAACATGCAACTTACATTAAAAAATAAGTGTTTTAACAAAACATGCAACCAACATTCAAAATAAAATAAAATTTAAAAAGAGATTAAATTTAGTTGGTTTTCTTCTTTGAGAAGTAAATTTAGTTGGTTGGTGCCATACAACTACAACCTACAATTGTCTCTATCTAAATATTATCAACAAAGCCTAAAATTATAGGATATAAAGAAAAAAAATCAAAAGCATAAAATATTAAAATGTGTAGTTGTATAGCTAGAAGTATAGCTAATCCCATGAATTAAAAAAAAAAAAAAAACACTTTCATTGGGAGAATATACACATGAGAGGAATTAATACTAAATCAACTTGATATTTATTGTATATTAAGAAAAAAATTGTAATTAACATTAACAACTTGATTTTAAATAAATTTATTATTATTATTATTTTTTGCTTATAACAACTTCTTCACAACTTAAAATTATTGTTTTAAATAGAAACAACTTCTTAACATTTTTTTGTTGTTGAAGTTTACCATGGTTGAAATTTTGTTTGTTGGATAAAAATAGGAATGATTATGGATAATAGTTTTATTATACCATGACTCTCATCTTTAGATTTTCAAGTCATTATAAAAAAATAAGGCTAGATTCATAATTTATTTCATTAATATTTTGAATGTCCAATTATTTGTTATTTGTTTTTCTCTCAAATTAAGTCCATCTTCTCTTCAAAAAATAACTTCCCATTTTATTATAATTATTCATGTTGTTGTTGTTGTTGTTGTTGTTGTTGTTGTTTTTTTTTTTTTTTTTTTTTTTATTTATTTATTTAAGGGAGTTTCATTGAGGTTCTGAAGCACTTGATCAAAAGTTTTTCTCAAAAAAATTTCTTGAATCTTATATTTACACATTTTGTTTTGATAGGGTGAAATTGTTGCCTCCCCCCTCACTTTCAAAGATAAAAATTCAATTCTTACATAAGTTAAATCTACTTTTATTTTTTAATGTTTAGTAATTTGGGTTGTTCATAATACTTAACTATTACATTGAGGTTACTACTTAAATATGATTTCAATTATTATATTTTTAATTTTGAATTCAAGGTTTTTCATTTAAATATGCACTTGAGTTTTAATTAAGCAAACTCTTTTTATATTTTTAAGGCTTCTCCTTTTATATTAGTTGCATAATTATTTACCCTATTCCATTCAATTAATTTTGGACTTATATATGATTATATATATATATATATATATACATAAAAACTTAATCTTACACAATATGTATTCATTATATAACTTAAAGTTTTGTTTAAAAGAAATGGAGTAAAAGATTACTTTATTTTTATTATTTATTTAATTTTAATTAATATAAATTTTTTTTTCATTAATTTTCACATGATTCTTGATTAAACCGTGCATCACACATGCATAATACTAGTATATATATAAAATAGAATCTGTGAAACTCTCACAATTTTTTACATTAACACAATATTTAAATAAAATTATCATTATTTTATTTAAATAAAATTATTTTTGTTTAGTCCAAACTTAACAAGGAGTCAATCTCTATCTCTCTAACAAGTCCAACTTAAATTCAAACTCATCATTATAATTATTTTTTAAACAAAATTATTTTTGTTTAATCCAAACTTAACAAAGAGTGAAACTCTATCTCTCGAATAAATCCAACTTAAACTCAAACTCATCATTATTATTATTTTTAAACAAAATTATTTTTGTTTAATCCAAACTTATCAAAGAGTGAAATTCTATCTCTCGAATAAGTCTAACTTAAACTCAAACTCAAATATTGATAATTTATTTCCAAATTTGTGATATTAATCAAGAACACTATAAAAGTAAAGCAAACCTCAATATTTTTTTTTAAGCCGAGTAGAGGTATGAGCTCTTCTTATGTTATTTTCTTCTCCTCTACTTTGTCACATTTAATTTTTTTTTTTTTTTTTTTATGGTTTTTCATGTATTTTTTTTTGAAGTAATTTTTGTACATGAACCATCAAACTCTTTTTTACTGTTTTTTACAAGATAAAAAAGCTTGTAATAATTGAAATTATTTTTTTGAATGTAACCTATCTTTCTCTTATATTTCTCTATTGTTTAGTCATATATATTTTGTTTTATTTCAATTATTTCTAAGCAGTGAATCATCTTATTTTTTAATATTTTTTGGTCTTTCAGAAGTTTTAATATCTAAATTTTTAAGTTATTTTTTTGCAGTATTTGAAACTATATGAAATTTTTTTTGTAAATCATTTCACGTTCAAGCAATGACTTCTTCATCAAATTGTAACATAAGTTGAAATCATACAAGAGAAAATCATAAAATGGTGTAGTTTCTTAAATTTTTTATAAAATTATTTTAGTTTACCTCACAAATAAGTAGGTTTCCGTGCATAGCATGGGTTAGCAACTAGTTATTATATAAAGTGCATAATTTTGTATATTTGTGCTTATATATAATATTTCTAATTAAAATTATCAATAAAAAATTTTCTAATTTTTTTTTTTTTTTTTATAATTCCTTGTTTATTAATGAAAAGAGTGATTTGAACTCAAGTAGTTAAATCTTTTCTAATACTTGTATAAATAAAGTTATCCTAAAATAATTAATTTCAAACTTAAGATTAAAAAATCAATTGTATTTGTACACCTAAAAGAAATTTCATTTTTAAGTCTTATTTTGATATTTAAATCATCTGTTTTAGTGTTGATTTTATTTAAATGGTTGATACCCTAACATAAAACACTTGAGTAATGTCTCTAATTATATTGTGCTTTAGGGTCCGTTTGGTTGGAGGGGTGGAAAAGTGGAAGGATAGAAAATTGTGGGAGAGTAGAAAAGTGAGAGGATAAAAAAGATTTTATTTTCTCTCATTTTTGTTTGGTTGGGAGTGGAAAAGTGGAGGAATGGAAAAAATGAGTTTGAATAAATTTACTCATATACTCTTGTTAAAGGATAATGCCAAATTAAAAAAAGTTGAAAGCTTGAAAATTGTTGAAAACACATGAGCTATTTAGACCCCCCCCTAAATTAAAGTTACGCTTGGTTGATTTTACACTAACTTAATACTAAATGCGGAATAGTGTAAACACAAGCGTATAAGCAAGACAACTACTCTAATCCATATTTAAAGCAACCCAGCAGTAAAAATGAAATGAACAAGAGTAGGGAAGAGAGATGCAAACACAAATAACACCGAGATGTGTTATCAAAGAGAAAACTGAAGAACTCGGTGAAAAACCTCTTCGCCGCCCTCCAAGCGGAAATCGATCTACTAGATAATCAGTTGGGATACAAGGGTGAGCAAGAGACCCTCCAAGCTTAATCTACCCTCTGTACCTAAGCCCTCCAAGCTTTTACTCCAACGAGGCTTCTTGGAACCGTATCTTGTCTAGTTTTTCGGATCCTGTAACATGCTTCATGTTGCATCTGCCATTCCAAGCTTCTTCCAATGCTCTCCAGTAGCACCAAAATTTCATTTGACACTCTTAAAGGGTGTGGTAAGTGTTTGGGCTATCAATCTCTCAATTGTATGGAAATGAAGAGGTAGGAGATGAGGAAATTCCCAAAACAAATGTGTAGAGGATTGTGGGTATAATAATATCTAACTCTTAAGGTGTTTAGCTAGGGTTTTCTCTCAGAAACTCTCCTTAACATTTGTGGGTAATGTGGGTATAAATAGTGTAGGCACAGAAAGTGTGTATCATACTGGACAGGTTAGCAGAACAGAATGCCTCGCAGGTGTCTCGCGGGAAGGCCTTACCTGCGAGATACTCGCGAGACACGCTGTCTCCGTCTGGCCTGACTTTTCGCATTCCAGCACGTGCAGGGCACATGATTCATTTCGCAGGTAGCTAAGTCACGATATACCTGTGAGAAATCTTCAGTCTTCAAATGCTTGAGTCTTCACACTCTCTTTCTCTCTATCACACAACCCTTACAAAGAAATCCCACAATAAATACAGGGTACAACATATTGAATATAATTACAATCAAATTTGGCATAGAATATAAGCCAACAAAACAGATAGTTGTAAATAACAATTTTACAAAAGTGACAAATAACTACACAAAAAAGAGCAATCACCCAAAATTTTTTTATAAAAATAAAAAACATGTTAAAAAAAAAATCACATCCAATAAAAATTAACTATCATGCCCAAGCCCTAAAAAATCAAAAGAAAAAAAAAAGAAAAAGAAAAAAAAGAGGCAATGTTAATGCCTAAGAAAAAGAAAAAAAGTGACAACTAGCAACGTGATTGCCCAAAAAAAGAAAAAGAAAAAGAAGAAGCAAAAAAAGGGGGCAACGTTACTGGCAACATTGTTCCCCCCCCCCCCCCCCTCCCCCCCAAAAAAAAGGCAAAAAGGGGGGCAACATTGCTGCCTAGGGAAGAGAGAAGAAAGAAAAAAAATGCAACTTAAATTGAGGGTTTTTGTGTAAAGTGCATTTTTCAGCACTTTTCCCTCCTCATTTTCCTCCCAAATTTGGAGGATAAAAAAATGTGGGCCTAGAGGGAAACTTTCCCCCCTATTTTTTGTCTCTCTTGTTTTCTCTCATCAACTAAACAATGAAAAATGCCATTTTCTATCCTATTTTCCTCTCTCTATTTTCCTTCCTCTCTCTATTTTCCATCCTCCCTGTTTTCACTCCAACTAAACATACCCTTAGGCTTTAAGAACACATATATTAACATTACACATGAAAAATAATCCAAATTTCTGAAATTAAAAATAAAAATAAAAATAAAAAAGAAATTAAGAAAAATAGACTTACATAGGAATTTGGACTAAAAAAATATAATTTTGCCAAATATTATCTATGATCTAAAAGGATATAGAAGGAATTCTGTAAGGAACAGATTTGTGACCTAAGCCCAAAAGTATGGATCAAAGGCCCAACGGACCCTGGACAATAAATTTGTAGAGAGTGGGTGAAAGAGCTGGGCTGGGTCTGATATTAACAATGATGGACTGGGTTACGTTAAGCAGAAAAGAAACATAAAATAACACCAAGAAAACTCTTTTGTCAATGTCCGAGGAGGTGTTTCATTGAACAATCAATGGTTACAAGGTTCAGAGCTACAATAAAACTATTCTTTTTCTTTTTCCCTCTTTTTTTCCGATCCCCTCTATCAGAATCTCTTCTTCTTTATATAGTACCCTTCCCCATCATCTTCATCATCCACTTGTTCTTCATCTGTGTATCTACTTGAGTGCATGTCACATCATGGGTATGCTTTAGTTATTTGGGAGTGACGGTAGCTGAGGGTGCACTGTTCAGAGGTCTTCTCCACATAAATGCGGCCAGAAAAGCTGTTGTAGTGCATTAAATACGGTGGTAGCAGCTTTTCCATTAGATATTTCTTCATTTTTATCATCTCCAGCCTTTGCTCTGAGCTTATCCTGATCTGGTGAAGTCCTCGGACAGCCACTGGCTTTTCTCGTACTCAAATAACCTGAGACTTCCTGCTGAAGTGATATGTCCTCCTCGGACAGGTGATACTCTCCTCGGACAGGAAATACCTTCCTGGACAGCGCTGATCTTTCATGAAGATCCCACTCCTAGCTAGGCCTTGCCCTTTTCTCTCTCTCTATCTTCGGGTGTAAGATAGCCGTTTCGTGGGCCCTTGGTTCATAATGTTGGGCTTAATAATGTTGGGCCTGGTTTCTTCTCCCCCACATCAGCCCCTCAAAATTTTATTTCTTTCCCACGCAAGCGGGAAGAAAGAATAATTTTGACTTGATAGGCGGGAACAACAGAAAAATAAAATAGAAAGAATAAATAAAAGTGAAAACAAAATGACATAAATACCCCTGTTTATACGCGCGAGTTTGTGGAGACGCGCGCCTCATCATTGCCACTGTAGATCTTCCATTCCCAAGGCGTTACATCAATTGCTTCAGGCGGCTCTGTCTCTTGTATCCAACGGTGGATCGCGGATCAGACGGTTGGGGTTTGTCCTCGCTATTCGTGCGAGATGAATGACACCGCTCCGTTTGTCCCCATATATAAATATCTGCAGGCAGTTATTCTTTTTACTTTACACATTCGTAGCATTCAGAGCGTTTTCAGAGTTTCTAGAGAGTTCCTGTCTTCAAAAGCACTTCATTCCTTCTCGGATTTCTGCATCTTCTGCTTTCAGGGTCCCTCTCAAAAGCACATTTCCAGTTAGGGGATTCGTCTTGCTTGTGATATAGTAAGTCTCAGCGTACCTTGAGTCCTTATTTTCTCTTCGGTCACTGTTTTCTTTCATTATTCCATCCACTCTCTTACAAAAATGGGTAAATACAAGTACCTCGTCGATAGTCCGGCGTTAATCGAGGACTTCAAAAGAACCTACCATATCCCTCAGGGGGTAAATTTGAAGTATTGTCCCCCAGAGGGACTATTGCTAGACCGAGCGGAGGGACAGGTCATAGTTCCTATGATCGCCTTTCTTGAGGGAGGAATGACCATTCCAATGGGTCCCGTGACCCGAAATTACCTTATCAACCATAGGCTTTCCCCCGAGCAATGCGCACCCAACACCTTTAAGATATTAGGAGCCATCGACATCGTAAATGAGCAGTTAGGCTTAGGGCTAACCTGGCACGACTTAGCATACATGTATGAATGTCGTAGCCAAAGGGGAGGGGGGTATTATCTTAAATCCCGCTCCGATGTCGTGAGGCTGTTCTCCTGTCTTCCCAAATCCAATAAGGGGATGAAAGATGACTATTTGGTTGTCTCGAGCGAATGGCATGACGGTCTACATTGTCCGACCACGCCAGGAGAGCCAGGTGTGCCCTCTCGGACTTAGGGTTTCTAACTATAGCTTTAGGATTTTCTCCTTCTGCAATTACTTCTTGGTTTGTATTTGTATCTGCTTTCTAATTTGTTTGCTTTGTTTGTTTTACAGATAAGGTACACACTGCTCCTCGGCTGAGCCTTATCAACGTGCAAGCCCTCAACTATCTACTGCGCTCGAAAATATACGTCAGCGAAGATAGGCAGTTGAGGTCTATTCCACTTATACTCGGCTACACTCCAAAGCCAGCCGACGTCCAGCCAGCAGGGAACGCCATTATTCGGGGCGATTACAGATTGCAGCGTATAGACGTTGCTCGGAAGAGTTTTCTTGCGCCCTACGATCTCCCACCAGTTCCACACCCTAATCCCCAGGGTGTTCCGCTGCTTATCCGACCAGTCCAACAAGTTCCTCTTGTTCAGTTGGCTGTGAGAGAAAGGGTCGGATCCTCGTCCACTTCCTTGGACGAGCAAATTGACAAGTTTAGGTTCGAAGGTGAGGGCGAAGGAGGGGTTCACGTTATTCCTTCGGATTCCGAAGAAGAGGCGGATAGGCAGTCTTTCGTCCGACCCCCCGTATTGCTGACAACAATACCAGAAGATTCCTCGGAGGAAGAGATGTCTGACCTAAGACTTCTCCTTAAAAAGAGGACCAATAAGGTGGAAGTTAAAGAAATAGGGACTTCTCGTCCAATTGCCAATGTGCCTCCACCTCCTCCTGTCTCACAGGTCCCTGACCCGGCTTTCAAATCCATTCCGGATTTGAAAAAGAAGAGGCCGATGGAACCCGAAGACAAGGAAAAAGGGCTGCCACCCAAGACTAAGCAGCAGAAAGTGATCAAAGAGCCCCGTCAAAAAAGGGCTTCCTCGGTGGAGAGCCGAGAGGATCCAAATCAGGCCGAGGTTCGCCGAGGGCAACGCATATGGTCCCCTCGGCTAGAGCTCGACGGTGTGCCATTCCCCTGGGAGACCTCGGTCAGGAATTATGACGGTGGTCGGGCGGCATTGATAGCTGAGGCATTGGAGCAGCCCCTTCTTCTGCCCAAAGACATGGATTCATATAGGCGTTTCAGCCAGTATGAACTCTTTATGTCTCTGAAAAGGGACTTGGCCATGGTAAGTATATCTATTCTACTTCTCAATTATAGCGTTGGCTTTTATGTTTGCATACTAACACTGTAACTTGGTTCAGATCACTCAGCAGGTGTTTGTGGCCGAAGAGTGGAGCCGCAAGGCCAGTGTGCAAGCCCAGGCCGAGGCCCAAGCTAGGTCTGAAGCCGAGAGAGTCTTGGACAACTTAAGAGAAGAGACCTCGAAGCTCTCGGATCAACTAAAAGCAGTAGCCCAGGAAAGGGACAGCCTGGATGCTGGCTTAAAGAATGCAGAGTCCCAGGCCGAGTCCCAGCGCAGGCTGCTGGGCGAAGCTCAGAAAAAAAAAGTTGACCACAGAAAGAGAAACTATCAAAGAGCTTCGTGCCGAGCTGCTGAAGGCCAAGGCGGCTGCCGAGGATGCTCAGAAGGACGCCCAGCTGGCTAAGGAGGCCACTGAAACTGAAAAAAGGGCGTCCTATAAACTGGGAGTGGAGGTGACAGAGAAAGATCTCACTGAGCAGTTTGCCTCGGTTGCTCGGGACTACTGTGATCTGACATGGAGCAAAGCATTAGATGCTGCTGGAGTTCCTCCCGACTCAGATCTTCGACGGCCAGAGAACATCTTCTACGGCGAGGATATTCGGCAGTATTCCGATGATGATGCTCCTCCTGCACATCCCCCCGAGGCTTCTGAGCAGCCTCTGGTTGAGACGAACCCCCTGGTTACTCTTGAGCCTAACCAGGGTCTTCCACTGCCATGTGGCCAAGTCCCACCTGCTGAGCCCCCGCATGAGAAGGGTGAATCTCTAGAAGGGGAGCAACCACCCTCGGGTCCTCCTCAGGGAGTCCCAACATAGACTTAGGATTTTTTCTTCTTTTTTTTTTTTTTATGTTGAGAAAATTGTAAACCGATTTTTATCAATGAAGTAATTTTTGTTCATACGATGGTACTTGCAGTTTAATATTATCCTTTTGTGTTACAAATGATTTTACTTGGTAATTATAGTTATGGAGAAACAAAATTACTTTCTTTTGCAAATAACTTGTACGATTAATATTGTGTATGAAAAGTAGCATTAACCACTTGACCAATTAATGCTAACCAATTTAAACACCTAGGAAATGGTTAAATAGGGTTAATTAATCTGAAATTATCTGGTCCGAGGACTACAGGCATGATCAGATTTAAGTTTAAACACTTAAAGAACAAATAAAGAGTGTTAACTAATCTGAGATCATCTGGTCCGAGGACTACAGGCATGATCAGATTTAAGTTTAAACACTTAGGGAACGAATAAATAGTGTTAACTAATCCGAGATCATCTGGTCCGAGGACTACGGGCATGATCAGATTTAAGTTTAAACACTTAGAGAACAAATAAAGAGTGTTAACTAATCCGAGATCATCTGGTCCGAGGACTACAGGCATGATCAGATTTAAGTTTAAACACTTAGGGAACGAATAAAGAGTGTTAACTAATCCGAGATCATCTGGTCCGAGGACTTCAGGCATGATCAGATTTAAGTTTAAACACTTAGAGAACGAATAAATAGTGTTAACTAATCCGAGATCATCTGGTCCGAGGACTACAGGCATGATCAGATTTAAGTTTAAACACTTAGAGAACGAATAAATAGTGTTAACTAATCCGAGATCATCTGGTCTGAGGACTACAGGCATGATCAGATTTAAGTTTAAACACTTAGAGAACGAATAAAGAGTGTTAACTAATCCGAGATCATCTGGTCCGAGGACTACATGCATGATCAGATTTAAGTTTAAACACTTAGAGAACAAATAAAGAGTGTTAACTAATCCGAGATCATCTGGTCCGAGGACTACAGGCATGATCAGATTTAAGTTTAAACACTTAGAGAACGAATAAAGAGTGTTAACTAATCCGAGATCATCTGGTCCGAGGACTACAGGCATGATCAGATTTAAGTTTAAACACTTAGAGAACGAATAAAGAGTGTTAACTAATCCGAGATCATCTGGTTCGAGGACTACAGGCATGATCAGATTTAAGTTTAAACACTTAGAGAATAAATAAAGAGTGTTATTATAAATAAACAGGAAAACAATTCGATTAATAATAATACCTCTTGAGGTTATTTACATTCCAAGGGCGGGGTATTACACGACTGTCCAAGTCTTCAAGAAAATATGCTCCAATACCTGCACATGACGTGATGCGATATGGGCCCTCCCAATTTGGTCCTAATTTTCCCCAGGCTGGGTTTCTTGTGTTGCCGACAACTTTGCTGAGCACCAAGTCGCCGGGTTCTAAGGGTCTCGGTTTGACCTTGGCGTCATAGCCCTGTCTAAGCTTTTGTTGGTAGTGAGCCAGCCGAACCATAGCGTTCTCTCTCCGTTCTTCGATAAAATCCAGTCCAGCTTCCAGGAGTTTATTATTGTTGTCCGAGCAGAAGAAACTGGTTCTCAGAGTTGGGAAATTGGCTTCCAAAGGGATTACAGCTTCGGACCCATAAGTCATTGAGAAAGGAGTCTCTCCAGTAGACCTGCGAGGGGTAGTTCTGTAAGCCCAAAGCACGTGTGGCAATTCTTCGACCCACCTTCCCTTTGCGTCGTCCAACCTCTTCTTTAAGCCACTGACTATAACTTTATTGACTGCTTTAGCTTGGCCATTACCTTGAGGGTAGGAGGGAGTAGAATATCTGTTCGTGATCCCCAGTTCGCTACAATAATTCCGAAACGAGGTACTGTCGAACTGCAATCCATTATCTGAAATGAGGGTATGTGGAACTCCAAAGCGAGTTACAATGCTCTTCCATACGAATTTTTGTACATCCACATCTCGGATATTAGCAAGAGGTTCTGCCTCGACCCATTTCGTAAAATAATCGGTTCCGACCAGGAGATACTTTCTGTTCCCTGCTGCTTTAGGGAATGGACCCACGATGTCCAAACCCCATTGGGCAAACGGCCATGAACTGGACAATGGGTTAAGGGTTCCTCCCGGCTGATGTATGTTTGGTGCGAATCTCTGACATTGATCGCATTTCTTCGCATAGTCCCGAGCTTCTTCTTGCATGCTCGGCCACCAATATCCCTGGGTAAGAGCCCGATGTGCCAATGATCTGCCTCCAGTGTGACTTCCACAAATACCTTCATGTAACTCTTCTAGTAGTGCCTCAGTGGCTTCCGGATGGACACACAACAAATATGGCCCCGAATAAGAACGTTTATATAATTTTTGGTCCTCGGACAACCAGAACCTAGCGGCCCTCCTTCGGATCTTGTCAGCCTCCTTTCGTTCTTCTGGCAGGACATCATCTTTTAAAAATTCGATTAGGGAATCCATCCAGCATGGACTTTTTCGAATCTGGTGTACTTGAGTTGCGTCTCTTCCTGCTCCAGTGGGCTCATGAAGATCCTCCACGATGATAACTCTCGGCAAATCTTGATCCGAAGAGGTGGCTAATGTGGCCAGAGAATCGGCGTGTGCATTGCCACATCTGGGAACATGCATCAGACTGAAAAACACAAATTCCTCTTCCAAGCGTTTGACTCTGTCCAAATAGCCCTGCATTCTCTCGTCTTTGGCTTCGAATTCTCCTTGAACTTGGCCCACAACCAGTCTTGAGTCCGAGAACACCTTTACGGATTTTCCTCCCATCCTTCGGACCATGACCATTCCCATCAATAGGGCTTCATACTCGGCCTCATTATTTGTGGTGTTAAAATCTAGCCTTAGGGACTTCTCGATGATGATCCCCTCTGGAGATGTCATGACCAGCCCAATTCCAGAACATTTCCGGTTTGCAGCACCATCTACGTAGAACTCCCAATGAGTAGGATCCTGTTGAGAAACCAAACCAACCGATTTCTCATCCATGCTCGGCATTACTTCTACATCTTCCAAACTGGGCTTCGTGAATTCGGCCACCAGATCTGCAAGGACTTGGCCTTTGACTGACGTGCGAGGCATGTATTTGATATCGAAAGCCCCTAGAATGGTGCCCCATTTGGCTATCCTCCCCGTGTAGTCGGCACTTCGAAGTACTGTTTTAAGCGGAAGCTGGGTGAGCACCACGACAGTGTGGGCTTGGAAGTAGTGAGGCAATTTCCGCGTTCCTAGCACTACGGCTAGGATAGCTTTTTCCAGTGGCAAATACTTGACCTCTGCTTCGTGCAACGATTTGCTTATACAATAGACCGGCCTCTGTACTCCCTGATCCACTCTTATCAACACTAAACTTACAGCGTGAGGGACCACTGCGATGTAAGCAAATAAAACCTCGTCGGGTTCAGGGCTGGACATAATCGGTGGCCGAGATAGATAATCCTTGAGCTGTTGGAAGGCCGAGGCACATTCTTCATTCCATTCGAAACCCTTCCATTTGTTAATTAGGGAGAAGAAGGGTTTGCATCTGTCCGCAGACCTGGATATAAACCGGTTTAACGCGGCTGTCATTCCTGTTAGCTTCTGCACATCCTTCGGATTCCGAGGAGGCTGCAGATCCTGGATAGCCCTAATCTGATCAGGATTAACTTCGATTCCCCTGTGCGTAACCATGTAGTCCAAGAATTTGCCTGACCCAACTCCGAACGAGCACTTCGAAGCGTTCAAGCGCAACTTATGTTTTCTCAGGATTTCAAAAACCACATCAAGATCCTTCAAATGGTCAGCAACAAGTTTGCTTTTAACTACCATATCATCTATATAAATCTCGATGGTCTTGCCTAACTGTGATTCGAACATCTTGGTCATCATACGCTGATAAGTAGAACCTGCATTTTTCAGACCAAAAGGCATTACTTTATAGTGGTAGTTACCAATGGGGGTAACAAAAGCGGTCTTTTCCTGGTCGTCTGAAGCAAGGGGAATCTGATGATACCCCTGAAAAGCATCTAAAAAACTCATCCGAGGATGTCCGACAGTAGCATCCACCAGCTGGTCAATCTTCGGCATAGGGAAGGGATCCTTAGGGCAGGCTTTGTTTAAGTCCGTGAAGTCTACGCAGACTCGCCACTTTCCGCTTTTCTTTTTTACCACCACAGTGTTTGCTAGCCATTCGGGATAGAAAATTTCTTTAATAGCCCCGGCCTGCTTGAGCTTTCCTACCTCCTCTCTGACTGCTTCAACGTGCTCTCTGGATGGCCGCCGAAGAGGTTGCTTCTTTGGTATGCTTAGAGGGTTAACCTTCAAATGATGACAAATGAATTCTGGATCTACCCCCGGTGCTTCATAAGTGCTCCACGCGAAAACATCAATATTTCTTTTGAGGAAAACAATTAGCTCCTCCTTTTCTGACTGAGGTATCTGAGCCCCAATTTGGAAGTACTTTTCAGGATCGGATTCAATCATAACTCGTGTTAAGTCCTCACATTTTACACCCTCACCCTGCCCATCGGCAGGCGACATCCGTACCTTTAACTGCTATGGGTCTTTGACCACCCCTCCTGAAGATTCATCCTCGGCCCCATGCCGTATAGCCGCCACTAGACACTGCCTAGCCGAGGATTGATCCCCGCGAATTTCACAGACTCGTCCTTCGGAAGGATATTTGACTTTTTGATGTAGAGTGGAAGAGACAGCCCCCAGTGTATGCAACCAGGGCCTAGCGACAATTGCCGTGTAAGGGGAATAGACGTCTACCACCACGAAATCGACCTCAACAATTTCCGCGCCGGTTTGCATGGGCAGTCGGATCTGTCCCTTCGGAATGACCATTCTTCCTTCGAAGCTGAATATAGAGGAGCAATACGGAGTTAAGTCACTGGGTGTGAGATTTAATCCCCTGAAAAGATCAAGGTACATAATCTCTACCGCGCTGCCTTGGTCTACCATAACTCTCTTCACATCATATCCCCCAATCCTGAGGGTGACAACCAATGCGTCCTCATGGGGTTGAATAGTCCCAGCCTTATCCTCGTCCGAAAAGCACAGCATGGGGGATATTGCATTCCCAGGGATCCTCGGATTCCTATCAGCATCTTCTACCGGCAACCGAGCCACAGACATAACCTTTGACGGACGGGACCCGGTCCTTCCCGGGGCTGCGAAAATGACATTAATAATTCCTAGAGGGGGTTTTGTAGAGTCCCCCCTTTCGGAATCCGAGACCGGTTGTCCTCGCCCACTAGAGCGATGCAAAAGGTGCTTCAGCCTGCCCTTGGTGACCAGCTGGTCCAGATGGTCCCATAGACTTCTGCAATCTTCAGTCGTATGCCCATGATCCTGGTGATATTGGCAATAGACATTGTGATTGCGTCTCTCCGGATTCCCCATCATTTTGTTCGGCCATCTGAAGAATGGTTCGTTCTTTATCTTATCCAAAACTTGATGAACAGGCTCTTTAAACACAGTATTAACTATTTGGGCATTTGTTGAACTTGAGTGCCCAACGAAATCTCTCCTCGGCTTACTGTTGTTGTAACAATCCGACTTAAAGTCCTTCCTGTCCTGGGTGGTGGTCTTATCCTTACCCTTCTCTTGTTGCCTATCCTCTTCTACCCTTTTATACTTCTCGATGCGATCCATAAGCTGGCGCATGCTGTCAACAGGCTTGCCGGACAAAGACGTTCTTAAACCATGATCAGTGGGGAGACCTAACTTGAACGTCTCCAAGGCCATGGCATCAAAGTTGCCCTCCATCTCATTAAACATCTCCCAGTATCTGTCCGAGTACGCCTTCAGTGTCTCCCCCTCACGCATGCTTAAAGACAGAAGGGAGGATAGGGGCCTGGGCACTCTTCGGCAGGTGACAAATCGTGATCCGAAAGCTTGAGTAAGCTCTTGGTAGGAATCAATGGAGTTAGCCCTCAAGTTGTCAAACCATCTCATGGCTACAGGACCTAAACTCGAGGGGAATACCTTGCACATCAGAGCCTCATCCCTGGCATAGACAGCCATTCTTTGATTAAAATGGCTGACGTGTTCCACAGGATCTGTCCTGCCATTATAGATAGTAAAGGTTGGTTGATTGAAACGCCGAGGTAGCTCCGCTCCTTCGATCCTTCGTGTAAAAGGTGACCTAGAAATCTGATTCAGGGCTTTACTCATGGCATCGTTTCCTACCCCTCCATATGGTAGTTCTCGTGGTCGCTTCTCACGAGGGTGCTCAGCTTCATATGAAAAGGTTTCGCTGATTGGAGTCTGAGAGTTCTGCTGATAAGTAATGTCTTGTCCGTCGTCCATGTCATCGTCAGGATGTGAGGCAGCACGTTTCCTCTTCTCCATGCGCAACTCTCTCTTCAACCTTTCAATCTCTATTTGCATGCTGTTTTTCTCTGCATGGGAAACATGACTCCCACCACGAGGCTGGGTTCGTTCAGTATGTGTAGTGTGTACACTACCTTCTCGATCCTGTCTACGCTCCAGGTTAAGAAAAGGATCAACATGCTGGGAGGCCCCAGATTCTGCCGGTTGTTGCCCTTGGTCAGCCATTACCATCCACTGCTATTCTTCCCCAATCGTTCAAGCTCTCCCCACAGACGGCGCCAATTGTAAGGAACAGATTTGTGACCTAAGCCCAAAGGTATGGATCAAAGGCCCAACGGACCCTGGACAATAAATTTGTAGAGAGTGGGTAAAAGAGCTGGGCTGGGTCTGATATTAACAATGATGGACTGGGTTACGTTAAGCAGAAAAGAAACATAAAATAACACCAAGAAAACTCTTTTGTCAATGTCCGAGGAGGTGTTTCATTGAACAATCAATGGTTACAAGGTTCAGAGCTACAATAAAACTATTCTTTTTCTTTTTCCCTCTTTTTTTCCGATCCCCTCTATCAGGATCTCTTCTTCTTTATATAGTACCCTTCCCCATCATCTTCATCATCCACTTGTTCTTCATCTGTGTATCTACTTGAGTGCATGTCACATCATGGGTATGCTTTAGTTATTTGGGAGTGAAGGTAGCTGAGGGTGCACTGTTCAGAGGTCTTCTCCACATAAATGCGGTCAGAAAAGCTGTTGTAGTGCATTAAATACGGTGGTAGCAGCTTTTCCATTAGATATTTCTTCATTCTTATCATCTCCAGCCTTTGCTCTGAGCTTATCCTGATCTGGTGAAGTCCTCGGACAGCCACTGGCTTTTCTCGTACTCAAATAACCTGAGACTTCCTGCTGAAGTGATATGTCCTCCTCTGACAGGTGATACTCTCCTCGGACAGGAAATACCTTCCTCGGACAGCGCTGATCTTTCATGAAGATCCCACTCCTAGCTAGGCCTTGCCCTTTTCTCTCTCTCTATCTTCGGGTGTAAGATAGCCGTTTCGTGGGCCCTTGGTTCATAATGTTGGGCTTAATAATGTTGGGCCTGGTTTCTTCTCCCCCACAAATTCTAAATTAAATTTAGTTATACTTTTGAAGAAATATGGGAGGAATTCCGCATACAAAAAAAATTAACACAAAGCACAAACAAATTTTTAAAATATAAAAATAGATAAATGTGGGGACACAATTTGGATTGGACCCAGAATATAAACGGGTTGACAGTCCAACAAGCCCAACAATAAATTTGTAGAGAATGGGTAGAAGGTTTAGGAGATGGCCGTCGTTCACCATGCATGAACTTCTTTTCTGTTATAAAAAATAACTGTTTACAACTAGGGAATGCTCCTCGGCCCATGGCCGAGGAGCCCTTTTTACTTTGGCTTTCTTCCTCCTTCCTCTTTACTTTACTCGCTTTTCTTATATAGTCCTCATTGTCCTTTCTCGCCCTTCCATCTGTTGATCATCTATTCGCCTCTCTTCTGATTGCCCATCCCATTAGAAGTCTTATCAGCACTCAAGTGGCTCACTCTGATCAACGCTGCCCTGCCAAAGGGTTGTATCACCATTAATGCGGCCAGAGGGGTTAGGTGAATGCATTAAGTGCGGAGGTGACAGCTTGCCCTGAGTTTGTCCCTTCCAAAATTCATCCTTGGCATGCCGAGGACAAAGAGGTTCTAGACCTGTAACCGAAAAAGAGGCCTTCCCCATTATAGCCTCGGATGGTCAGTCTTCCTCGGCGTGGGCCTTGGGCCTACTACACACTGGGCTGAGGCCATCAGGCCCATGGACCCCACAATAGCCCCTCAAAACCCTGCTGCACGTTCCCTCGGATGGGGAGGAGGGTTTTGATACCTACGGGCCCTTTAGACGTATCACCCCACTCCGTTCCGCGATAACGCTGGCGACCTTTCAACTACTCGATGTGCGTTTTTGGTATTTCAAGATTTAACGTGCGCCCACATTAAATTTTGGCAGCGCCACGTCTCCCACTTTCAACGGTGTGATGGTAATCGTTCGGTGGAGATTTCCTGCTTTTATGGGCAGGTGGTTACATTTTGGGAGAATCTAAGGAGGAGTATATGTACCTGTTTGAACCGCTTGGTTTTCTCACTTTCGCGCTTATGGCCATTGATGTGTATGATTTGAATCTGGTTCAACTTACGCATTACCTGAAGAGAATCGTCATAATTCTGTAAGTCTTCTTCTTCTGGGGACTCCAAATTTTTCTTGATTCTGTTCCTTTTTTTTTTCTTTTAGAGTCTTTAGTCGTCCTTGGGGAATGGGTAAGTTTAAGAAGTTGGTTGAGTCTGACGAGATGATGAACAAGTTCATAGTTGACTATGGAATACCCAACAATGTGAGTTTGAGATATTGTGAAGAGGGGGAGTGGCATCTTAAGAGGAGAGAGGGCGAAGTTGTGATCCCGATAGTCGCTTTCGTAGAAGGAGGGATGAGAATCCCTATGAGGCCAGTGACTCTTAATTACCTTAGGCATTTCCGCCTGGCTCCTACTCAATGCGCCGTGAATGTATTTAGGATATTAGGATGTATAGATATCTTGAATGAGAAAATGGGGCTGAGACTGACTCACCATGATGTGAACTGGTGCTACAACCTTCATTATCTTAGGGGTAAGATGTACTATATGAAGACGAGGGACGATAGGGTCCGACTCATCCAATGTCTTCCTAATTCTAATAAGGGGTTGACTTAAGATTTCCTTATAGTGTCGGGGGAGTGGCACAATGGCTTTCATTGCCCAACGGTAGAGGGGGAGCCAGGTAGGGTATCTGAAGTAGGGATTTCAGTACTTTTATTTTTCATAGCCGTACATCTGTTTTGGTTGATTAACCACAGGAGTTTCACTCTTCTCTTCGCAGATCCGCACGCTTTCGCATGTCATTTCCACCTGGTCAATAAAGCGGACTTGGAAACCGTTCTTAGGTCAGAACTTTTCCTGAATGAAATTGATAACCAGGTTAGAGCTGCTCACAAAATTCTCAGATGCGACCCAGCTCAGAAATCATTCCCAATAAGCACGTAATTAGGGCTCGCGACCCTCGGCTTACTCAGATTACCGTGGTAGAGGGTGGTTTTACCTTTTCTGAGGGGTCTCACATACCTGAAGGCATCCCGCTAGCAGGTCCCTCCTCATCCTAACTAGTAACGGTGGCCGAGGAAGGAATCTAAAAAGGCGGGGGAAGTAGTTGAGCTGAGTTCTTCTGAGGACGAATATAGTGTGTTCAACCTAGCTGATCAGTCTGAGGATCCCTCTGGTGATCTAGGAGACCCTCGTTTGTCCGAAGCCGACCTCCAGTCTCTAAAAGTCGGCACTCAAGTTGAGATGGGTTTAAAAAGACAGCCCCAAACCAGTCTTTTTGACCTGCTTGAAGGCGGTTCCAAGAAGGGTGCGTCGGAAGAGTCGCAGCCGAAGCCCCCAACACCTCCGCCCCAGATATCAACTGTGCAAACTAAGTCATCTTCTGTCCCCATAGCACCAGACCCTCAGACAAAGTCTTACGACTCGAAAAGGAAAAGACTTGCCAAGGGTAAGGAGTCGATGGATAGGAGTAAATCCTACTCCCCGCCCGAGAAGGTTAAATCTCGCAAGCCTCCGAAACAATTGAAGCTCGGTGATCAACGGAAAGGTAAGAAGATCGCCCAACAGTCTGAGGCTCAAGCCTGGCTGCTCACTGCCATGCTTCTTGATCAGCCCTTAATGGATGACGCATCTATACGGGAATCTCAAGGGGCTGAGAGGGCTCTCGTGGCCGATGCTCTGGAGAAGTCTCTCCTTCTTCCCACCGACATGGCCGAGCTTGAAAATATGAGTGGGTCAGAGGTTGTCCTTGACCTTAAGAAGTATCTGGGCATGGTGGGTCCTTTGGTACTTATTTACTTTATTCGAGTTTTGTTGCTTAGTGCCTTCCCTTTTTCTTTACGGAGTTACCTGTTTTGTTTTTTTGTTTTTTTTTTTGTTTTTTTTTGTTTTTTTTGTTTTTTTGTTTTTTTGTTTTTTTGTTTTTTTTTTTTTTTTCGGCAGGCTATCCAGGCTCTTTTCAGGTTGGATGAGGAGGTTGATGGCCAAAGTAATGCTTTAGCGCAAGAGTGTGACAAGTTCTTGAAAGCTGCCAGTACCCTCAAAAAATTTGAGGCCGACCTGAAAAAGGCGACCGAGGACTTGGAGGAGATGAGAAGGGCCAGGGAAACTGCTGCCTCCGATCTGGCCGAGGCCAGGAAGCAAGCTGAGGACCAAACCACCCGCTTGCAAGACGTTGAGAGCTAGCTACAGACTGCCAAGGAAGGCAATGTCTACTTGAAGAAGGAGTTGACCAAGGCAATCCATGAGAAAGGTATTGCTAAGTATGCCAGGGACAAGGCTGTAAGAGTCAAAGACGAAGTGATATTTGCAAAAATAGATGCTGAGTGCTTTGTAGAACATGCAGAAGAGGAAGCTTTCGCAGATGGGGTGGCTAAGACTGAAGCCACTCTTCGGGCACAAGTTCCTGCACTGTGCAGGCATTACTGTTCTCTGACCTGGCATGAAGCTCTCAATCAAGTAAGGGTTGATGCCTCATCCGATCTTAGGAGGAAGGATAGGGTATATTACCCTATTGCGATTCGTGAGACTGCCCTTGATGCTCCCAAGGAGGGGTCCTCATTACCAACGATTGAGAGTCGCAATAAGACCGTCGAAGATATATCTGCCGTTAACCAACCCCCCGAGGAAGTTGAACCCTCGAGAACGTTGGGGGGAGCCAGAACTGAGGGTCAAGAAATACCACGGGACGTGGTGAGGCCTCCTGCGGATCCTTCGAGACAAGGCCTTTAGGCACTGGTTAAAGTCTTTTGATCTGTTTGTCGGATTACTTTGCATACTGAGTTGAAGAGACTGGTGTATGACATTGGATAGCTTTGTTTACTTTCTCTTTCATTTCATTCTATTTCTAGCCTTAGTGGCGTTGTAAGGAAACTATATATTTTATGTTTAGAATAAATGCTCGATACCTTATTTCCCATTTATGGATATTTTCTTTTACTTGCTTTTCTCTATTACTTTGCTCAGTACTTGTATTCTGTTCTGGAGCTAGTCTTATGAGACCATCTGCTATCTTTCAAATATAAATCCAAGGACTGTATCATGGCGTGAATCTAGGTAACACTCTGGTTTTTCTGCCGATAGTTATTTTCTCCAAAGACTCAAGTCCCTGGACCATGCGAAACCTTGGCTTCGTTTAGTACCTAGGCTTAATGGCGTGAATAGTTTCACTGTAGGCTTGGGTCCAAGGACCATGCAATGCCTTGGTTCTGTCTAGTACTCAGATGTAATGGTGTGAATAGTTTTACCATAGGCTTGGGTCCGAGGACCATGCAATGCCTTGGTTCTGTCTACCACTTCTATTTTTCTGTAAATATCTAGTTTCCTCATAGGTTTGAGTCCGAGGACCATGCAATACCTTGATTCTTTCTCTAGTACTCAGATGTAATGGTGTGAATAGTTTTACCATAGGCTTGGGTCTGAGGACCATGCAATGCCTTGGTTCTGTCTACCACTTCTATTTTTTTGTAAATATCTAGTTTCCCCATAGGTTTGAGTCCAAGGACCATGCAATACCTTGGTTCTGTCTAGTACTCAGATGTAATGGTGTGAATAGTTTTACCATAGGCTTGGGTCCGAGGACCATACAATGCCTTGGTTCTGTCTACCACTTCTATTTTTCTGTAAATATCTAGTTTTCCCATAGGTTTGAGTCCGAGGACCATGCAATACCTTAGTTCTGTCTAGTACTCAGATGTAATGGTGTGAATAGTTTTACCATAGGCTTGGGTCCGAGGACCATGCAATGCCTTGGTTCTGTCTACCACTTCTATTTTTCTGTAAATATCTAGTTTCCCCATAGGTTTGAGTCCGAGGACCATGCAATACCTTGGTTTTGTCTAGTACTCAGATGTAATGGTGTGAATAGTTTTACCATAGGTTTGGGTCCGAGGACCTTGCAATGCCTTGGTTCTGTCTACCACTTCTATTTTTCTGTAAGGAGGGGTTTGTTTTCGGACTGCTTCGCTGGAGACTATTCCTCTTTAGGTCAGGTTATGACCTTACACGTGGCATTTTGTCCCGCCTCCAGTTCGAGTCCCACCCTTTTCATTTACGAGGTGTCCTTTGGCGATTCATTATCCGCGCTCAACATTTCGGTGCGCGAGACGCGCCCTCATTAATGTCCTCGTAAATTAGCACACATCCAGTGGTTTACAGCCCCTCGGAATTTGATGGCTTCGTGATTTGCACTATTGACAATTCTCCTTTCGGATTCTGCGCAAATTAATTCCCACCAACATTTATTCCCTACATAAGACTCCTCCAGGAGGAAGGCTTCTTCATATTCCATGTATTCCCAAACGCAAAAAGAGAAAATACACCCCCTTAGTCCCTTGAATAATTTTGCCGAAGTTGGTAGTTATGGAGCGGCTTTGGGCGGGTGTGAGGACATCCGTGCCAAGAGCCGTCGTGGCCACAGCCCCCACTGGGTTTCCGGCACGACAAAGTTTAGGCGTAACCCCGATGGTGCCATGCACGGTGGCCCGGAGGGAGGTTGTTGAAGTACCTAATGTCCCTCCTCGGAGCGCACCCCCGACGGAGGAGATGTGTGAATTCACGTCATGGCCAGTGCCCGAGTGTTGCCGTCTCCAATGGTTAGCACTCGTGAAGGTTGGAGAGAATCAAGGGAACATCATGAGGAAGGGTGGCCGGTGCGCCTGCATCTGCGCCTCACTTTGTTCAAGCCTTGGTCACCTGGCCCTCCTCGTCCCCTGCTTTTATTGTCAAGCTCTCTCATTCTCTTAATGCCAATAAAAGCACGGGTTGACACTTCCTTCTGGCTAGCTTTGGGATGGAGTCCACCTGGGCCTCTGATTGTAGATCTAGCTGGTAAGGACAGTTGTAAAGCAAGCTTGCCTGAGCCCCTGATTGTAATCTGTAATTTTTTTTTTTTTTGAAATACCTCTCATTGTAACTTGTAACTTCTTTTTATGGAATAATATCAATCGCTCTTTTCGCTGTCAAATCTTCTCTTTTCTCTTTTTTTTTTTTTTTTTTTTTTTTTTTTAACTTACTGTAAAAAGACCACCTAAAGCAATCGCCTGGTGCGCCAGCCAGCGCCTTAATCCTTCCCACAGACGGCGCCAATTGTGGGGACACAATTTGGATTGGACCCAGAATATAAATGGGCTGATAGTCCAATAAGCCCAACAATAAATTTGTAGAGAATGGGTAGAAGGTTTAGGAGATGGCCGTCATTCACCATGCATGAACTTCTTTTCTGTTATAAAAAATAACTGTTTACAACCAGGGAATTCTCCTCGGCCCATGGCCGAGGAGCCCTTTTTACTTTGGCCTTCTTCCTCCTTCCTCTTTACTTTACTCGCTTTTCTTATATAGTCCTCATTGTCCTTTCTTGCCCTTCCATTTGTTGATCATCTATTCGCCTCTCTTCTGATTGCCCATCCCATCAGAAGTCTTATCAGCACTCAAGTGGCTCACTCTGATCAACGCTGCCCTGCCAAAGGGTTGTATCACCATTAATGCGGCCAGAGGGGTTAGGTGAATGCATTAAGTGTGGAGGTGACAGCTTGCCCCGGGCTTGTCCCTTCCAAAATTCATTCTTGGCATGCCGAGGACAAAGAGGTTCTAGACCTGTAACCGAAAAAGAGGCCTTCCCCATTATAGCTTCGGATGGTCAGTCTTCCTCGGCGTGGGCCTTGGGCTTACTACACACTGGGCTGAGGCCATCAGGCCCATGGACCCCACAATAAACATTGATAAAGTGATAACAATCAATAAGTAAAAGTAACTTGGAATTAGATTGCACTATAGCACATAAAGATATGGTTTGAAACAAATATTTTGTAGTGGTAATCAATTGAGAAAATCAAAACGCTTACAAACTAAATACATAGAACAACCAAAACCTAAAACACACAAAATAGTTCAAAAGTTGAGAATTAAAAATAAAAATTAAAAACTTACCCAAGAGAAACCAAGAATTTAAATGGGTGTCCCTTGTTTTTCTTCTTTATAGTAGACTTCCTTTAACATAATATCCATACATGAAAATTTAGAAACAAAAACAATAAGTAAGATTAGTTTATTTGATCAAAACTATCATATACAAATACATATGCGTAAGTTGCAACTTAAAAAAAAAAATTAAAAAAAAATTGGGGTGCAAGAAGGATTCTATGGAAAGACCATTGGTGAATTAATATACATAAGTTTTGAAATTTTGATAATAGAATTTTAGTTGGAGTAGGATTTAAATTTCTAAAACTTAGATGATAAATTTTGCTAAATTAAATTATAATTAAGTCTTATCCCTTAATTTGAGGAAATATACCCTAACAATTAATAAAAGAAATTTTTAAATAATTAATAAAACATAAGATGCAACTTCAGGGGAAAAAAGCGTGGGGTGTTGTTAGTTGTGTGGGATTCCGGATTTTAGTTTAGAATTTATTTATTTTTTACTTTTTTTCCTAGGGAAGGATGTTAAAAAAATTATAATAGATTTTTAGTTTGAATAGAATTTAATTTTTTTAAAATATAAATGCTAATTTTTTACGTAAATTAAACTATTGTTAGTTTTATCCTTTAATTTGAGGAAATATATCCTAAGAATTAATAAAAATTAATTTAATAATTAATGAGAGTAGTTGTTTATTTGAAAAAAATTGTTCCAAACATAGAGAGAGTGTATCATATAAATTTATCAACTCTTATGAATCTATACAACATGTATATTCTTCCAATACAAATACATATAAAGTTTCAACTTGAAAAAAACAAAAAAGCAAAAACAAAAACATCGGTTGCAGGAGGGATTCTATGGAAAGACCATTGGTGATATATATAAGTTTTGAAATTTAGATAATAGATTCTTAGTTGGAGTAGAATTTAAATCTCTAAAACTTAAATGCATGTTGTATGTTTTGTTAAAACATTTATTGTTATTTTATCTAAAGAAATTGATAAGAACAAATAGATTGTTGTTTTTATCAACTGAACATTAGATGCATGTTGTATATTTTGTTAAAACACTTATTATTACTTTATTTAAAGAAATTGATATAAACAATTTATTTGTTATCTCTATCAACTAAAATTTAGATGCATGTTGCATGTTTTGTTAAAATACTCATTGTTATTTTATTTAAAATGCATGTTACATGTTTTGTTAAAACACTTATTGTTACTTTATCTAAAAAAAGAACAAATAAGTTTTTGTCTCTATTTAAAAAATTGTTTTTATCCAAAATATTGTTGTAATTTGCAAGGTTTTAAAAAGTAGACCAAACTGGCCAGTCTGACTAGTTGAATTGGGAACCAGAGGCTGGTCCGATCAGGAAAAAAAATGCCTAAAATAGGTTAAAACCAAGAAAAACTGGGAGAAATTGGGAACCGGAGGCAAATCCAGTTTTGCCTCCAGTTCAGTTTTTAAAACCATAATTTGATAAAGCCACATAGTATAACTACAGCTTCTAAACCCAACTTTTATTATATATGATATGATTTATTTAAAGAAATTAATAAGATTAAATAAGTTGTTGTCTCTATCATTTGAAACTTTGATACATGCATGTTTTGTGAAAACAGTTTTTATTATTTTATCTAAAATGCATGTTGCATGTTTTGTTAAACATTTATTGTTATTTTATCTTAAATGCATGTTGCATGTTTTGTTAAAACACTTATTGTTACTTTATCTGAAGAAATTGATAAAAACAAGTAAGTTGTTGTTTCTATTAACTAAAACTTAGATGTGAGTTGCATATTTTTTTTTAAAAAAATTGTTTTATAAAAAATATTATTGTAATTTGGTGAAGCCACTTGGTTCAATCACGGCTTTTAAGCTCAACGTTTATTGTATAGTATATGATATAATTGCTTTGGGCAAGAAATTGTTTCTTTGAGGGCCAAATGGAAGCATGAGGCGTACAATTAGATTATGAGTAGTGATTATTAGACTTGCTCGGCTTGAAAATCGTTCAAGCATGTCACCATTTCAATTAATTTTTCATGTGGTGTGTAATAGCTTTTATCCCTAGGATATATACATATGTGACAAGTTTTCATTCTCATGCATTTATATTCACTTTTATAGGTTAAAATGTGGTCTTTTTAAAATTTAACTATTTCTGCATTATCAATTGTAGAAATGTATTTGAAATAGTAGATGTGAACTAATATGAAAAAATATGTTTCCTAGATAATATGCTTTGAGAAAGAGAACCTGGTGGCGTCAAGGCATCTTGTTATGACTGACGCTTGATTAGTTGATATAGATTGTACGTGATAAAGAGAAGCTGGTTGCGTCAAGGAGTCTGGTTACGGCTGATCATCGATTAGTTGATATAGATTGTATTCTCTACAACTATTACGATTATTACAGAGGCACTCATTATTTTTCATAGCTTTTTTTTTTTTTTTTGAAATATAGTATTGGTTCTTGAAGTTTATCAATCAAGTATTTTTAAAATTTTAATTTCTAAAGTTTCACCTAAGCATTAATGTTTTCTAAATTTTGAAAAATAAGCACTATTAGTCTTTTGTCAATTTTTGTCGTATATGGAATTCTCAGTTGCAGAACTTAGCAACGTATCAATGAGGCTAATTAGGGGGGCAATGTGAATGCACCAATTTCATGCTTCACAATCCAAATGTAGAAGTCCCGTCCTTGATTTGGTAAAAGAGTTTAATAAAGGACCAATTAGCACCTATGATGCTTAATGAGTTGGAAATTTATTATCGTCATTAAAATAAGATCGTCATTAACCAAAAGAAGACGTCACTTATTTATTAGGCTTATTGATGACAAAGCATAATGGATAGAGCAACGTTCACAGAATGAGCTGTGAATTTCAGAACAAAGATTTTGTAACGCACTAGCCGTTAAACATAAATACAGAAATTCATTGCCCATTAATTAGGCACGCAACTATAAAAGAGAAGGCAATAGAAGTTAAAGATACACACAAAAATACTCGACAAAAATCACTATCTAGTCAATTCTCTCTAAAATCTTTCTCCTTTACTAACTTAAGCATCGAAGGCAGTTTAGCTAATGCCACACTGGCGTGTCACACTTCCACCCAATTCATTTTTGTAGGTTTTCCTCCAATAGAAACAACCCCAATCACAGCTTCGTCCATCCACTATGACGAGAAGCTCAATTGTTGATTTTTTGCATCATTTGTTTGGCACCATCTGTGGGAAACGCTAATCATTCAAGCCATCTTTCCCAGTGATAAAAGAGTTCCTCGAAGTACGAGATGGAATTAGAAATCGTACAATAGCCAAAACTTGTGCAACAGCAACAAATCCAAACCCTCTTGGCGAACATGGAAGAGCTGACTCGCCAAAATGAAGAGCTGCAAAAGACAATAGAATCCTAAAACACAAAATGTTGACGGACAAGTGAAAACCAAAATGAAGAAGAATCAAACTTCCAAGCCAACATGCGAGACACGACCTTAGGAGAAGATTCCTCTAGGATGGAGAATGAGCTTTGTAACATAAGGAAGGAGATGAATGATTCGAAGGATGGACTCACCATTCACCACTGAAGTACTGAACCGTCCCCTTCCATCGAAATTCCATCTCCCACAGTTGGAATCATATGATGGTTCCAAGGATCCCTTGGATCTCATCGAATCATTCAAGACATTGATACTATTGCAGATGACCCCAGACGAGGTGATGTGCGGGACACTCTCAATGACATTGAAAGGAGCAGCCAGAGTATGGTTCAGCAAGATACCCCTAGGAACTATTGCAAAATTTGAACAACTCAGCAAGAGTTTTGTTTGTCATTTCATTGGGAGACAAAGACATAAGAAGTGAATCGGTCATCTTCTCAACATTCAACAGGCAGAAGGAGAATCACTAAGATAGTATGTGACTCGATTCAATAAGGAGCTACTATAGGTAAACGAAGCTGAAGATTAAGTCATCCTAACAACTTTCCAAGTAGGGTTGCTACGTGGGGATTTTTCTTCTCAATCACCAAAAGCCCACCAAAAATGGTCGTGGAATTGCTCCGAAAAGCTCAAAAGTACATGAATGCAGAAGACGCGGTGCTTACAAAATAAATGAAAGGAAAAAGGAAGAGAGACGAAGGAACAAACAACAATCACGATAAGAAGAAAAAGACATGAAGTGTTGGGTAGACCATAGGGAAATAGAAGGAACTTGCAGATAGGAAGCCAAAGTTCACTAACTTTACTCATCTAATAATGCCAATTGAGTAAGTCCTGATGCAGATAAGGGATGATCCCTCCCTACAATGGCTGAAACCAATCAGTACTCCAGCAAAAAGAAGAGACAAGAACAAGTACTGTAGGTTCCATCAGGGCCATGGGCATCGCACTGACGAGTGTAGACATTTGAAAGATTAGGTGGAGACTTTAATCTGGCAAGGAAAGTTACAGAAGTATTTTAGGAAAACGGAGCCCTACAGATACCAACAGAAGGACGATAAAGATAGAAATCAAGAAACAGGAAATAGCAAACCTCCTACAGGATAGATAAAGACAATCTCGGGAGGGTTAATGGAAGGTGGAACGCTGAAGTCCCTGAAAAAAGCCCATGAGAGAGTAATAAATAGTGTCCATTCACGACTCCCTCCAGTGAAGATGCCAATGAATGACGGACCTGATATCGTCTTCTCAGAGAGAGACAGTCACGGCATTAGACAACCCCATGATGATCCACTGGTAATCATGCTTAGAGTAGAAGAATTTGACATCCACTGGGTACTTTTTAACAACAAAAACTCAATAGAAATCATCTACTTACGCGCGTTTCAGCGAATGAAACTAGACAAGAAAAGGACTAGACCTTTCACCTCTCCTCTAGTGAGCTTCACTAGGGATAGAATCGTCCCTAGGGGCATCATCACTCTAATCGTGATTTCAGGCACTTACCTAGTACATATCAACAAGGAAATTGATTTCCTCATAGTTGACTGCCCTTCAATGTACAATAGCATCTTGGGAAGGCCTACACTCAACAGGCTGAGAGCAACGACATCAACATATTACTTGAAGGTGAAATTTCCTACAGCTCATGGGGTAGGAGAAATCAAAGGAGACCAAGTTCTGGTAAGAGAGTGCTACCAAGCTGCCTTAGCATCTGAGGAGAACCACACATAGGTGATCAATGAACTAGCGCCCATCTCCAAACTGTAAGAAACACCACAAGAAGTTGAGGTCGTCCTAGGAGATTTGTCAAAGGTATTGAAGATAGGATTAGCACTCCCAACTCTGGAGAAAGAGAAGATGATTTCCCTCTTAATGGCAAACCAACATGTTTTCGCCTGGAAACAAGAGGATATGCCTGGAATTGATAAGAAGATCATACATCATTGTCTCAATGTCAACCTAGAGTGTAAACCTTTACAGCAGAAGTGGAAAATATTTGCATCAGAGCGCAACAAAGCAGTAACTGAAGAAGTAGAGAAGCTACTAGAAGCTAGTTTCATCAGGGAAGTTTCTACCCAAATTGGCTTGCAAACGTGGTAATGGTAAAAAAGAGCAATGACAAATAGAGGATGTGCGTTGATTTCACAAACATAAACAAAGCCTACCCAAAGGATAGCTTCCCCTTGCCAAGGATCAATCAACTGGTAGACTTAACTGCTGGACATAAGCTCTTAAGTTTCATGGACTCATTTTCTAGATACAACCAGATCCTCATGGACAAAGAAGATCAAGAGAAGACCTCGTTCACCACCAGTCAAGGGTTGTACTGCTACAAAGTTATGCCCTTCGAATTAAAGAACGCAGGAGACACATACCAAAGATTGGTGAATTGCATGTTCTTTCACCAAATTGGAAGGAATGTGGAAGTACACGTAGATGATATGCTGGTGAAAAGCAAGGACGAAGCCAACCACTTGGACGATCTTAAAGAAATCTTCAGCACACTATGTAAGTACAATATGAAATTAAAACTTGTAAAGTGTGTTTTTGCTATTGCCTCAGGGAAATTTTTGGGATTCATGGTGTCCTAACGAGGCATAGAAGCAAATCCAGACAAAGTAAAGGCAATCATCGAGGTCAAATCACTAAAAACAGTGAAGGAGGTTCAGAGCTTAATAGGAAAGGTTGCAGCTCTAAACAGATTCTTCTCCAGGGCAATAGACAAGTGCATGCCATTCTTTAAGGTCTTGTAAAAGGCCTTTCAGTGGACTGACAAGGGAAGAAGCAACTCAGATTTTTGATTGTCGCAATCGATTATTTCACAAAATGAGTAGAAGCAGAACCAATAATAGCGATAACAGATGCTAAAATCACTAGCTTTGTATGGAAGAACATCATCTGCAAGTTTGGAGTCCTACGCATCATAATATCGAATAATGGAAAGTAGTTTGACAATCCCAAGTTTCAAAAATTTTGTCAAGACTTAGGAGTCAAGAACCACTACTCTTTTCCAAGACACCCTCAGGCCAATGGTCAGATAGAAGTGTTGAACAGAAACTTGCTCAAAATTATCAAAACTCGGCTTAAGGGGGTAAAGGGGGCATGGCTTGAAGAACTACCAAATGTCCTTTGGGCATATAGGACAATCACAAGAATAAGAGAAACGCCATTCAGATTGAAATTTGGCACTGAGGCTGTCATTCCAGTGGAAGTGGGATTGACGAGCCTTCGAGTCAAAACTTATGAAGGTCAGAATAACAAGCAAGAGCTTAACAGCAACTTAGATCTAATTGATGAAGTCAGAGAGGAAACCATAAAGAGAATGGCCAAACATAAGGAAGCAATGGCTAGATACTACAACAGAAAAGTCAAGGTAAGAAGGTTCAATATAGGAGACCTCGTCCTTAGGAAGATATCATAGGCCCCTTAGGAAGATATCATAGGCAACAAAGGACTCGTCCCAAGGAAAACTAGGACCAGCCTGGGAAGGCCCCTATGAAGTAATCCGTCACTCCAGAGAAGGATCCTACTACCCAAAGTCTTTAGATGGCCAGGAACTGCCTCGACCATGGAACATAGAACATTTGAAGCAGTACTACCAGTAAGGAACCTTTTACATTTCAAGTTGCCTAATCTTCATATCAGTATGTACGACAGTTATTACTTTCATCATTCATAGATCAATAATACATGAAAGCATTATCCATGCAATGATTATCCATGAGTTATTTATCAACAAAAACATGTGCAACACTCAGGAGTTATTCTTGGGAGACGTCCCTAGGATCTCTGTCGTTAAAAATTCAAATCAAATGTTGTTCATACACAGCCAATGGCGTCATAGCCATCAAAGTTGTTAATACACAACTACCAAAAGTCGACCAAAAAAAAAGTTGTTTAAACACAACTATTATGATCATCATTCAAGCATGAGTAAACAAAAAAATGGTTAACCTAAAGACGCTCCAATAGCATGACTTTAAGTCACGAGTACAGCGCAACATTGTCATTCAAACATAACTCAATAAAAAAGCTGTTCAAACACAGCTAAACATTAAAAAGTTGTTCAAATACAACTAACATCGTCATTCAGACATTACTCAATAAAAAAGCTATTCAAACACAGCTAAACATAAAAAGTTGTTCAAACACAACTAACATCATCATGACTCAATAAAAAAGTTGTTCAAACATAGTTAAACATAAAAAGTTGTTCAAACACAACTAACATCGTCATTCAAACATGACTCAATAAAAAAGCTATTCAAACATAGCTAAACATAAAAAGTTGTTCAAACACAACTAATATCGTCATGACTCAATAAAAAAAGTTGTTCAAACACAGCTAAACATAAAAAGTTGTTCAAACACAACTAACATCGTCATTCAAACATGACTCAATAAAAAAGCTGTTCAAACACATCTAAACATAAAAAGTTGTTCAAACGCAACTAATATCGTCATGACTCAATGAAAAAGCTGTTCAAACACAGCTAAACATAAAAAGTTGTTCAAACACAACTAACATCGTCATTCAAACATGACTCAATAAAAAAAACTGTTCAAATGCAAGCTAAACATAAAAAGTTGTTCATACGCAACTAACTTCGTCATGACTAAAAAAAAAAGCTGTTCAAACACAGCTAAACATAAAAAATTTGTTTAAACACAACTAATAGTTCAACTATTCAAACACAGTTAAGTCTTCACCATCGTCATTCAAACACAACTCAATGAAAGGTTGTCCATACACAACCAAGCATGAAAAAGTTGTTTAACACAACTAAAGCATGAAGGTATCCAAAAAACCTTCGTCATCTGAACATAGCAAAGATTTACTTATAAAAAAAAAAAAATTTCATGTCAGCAGTTCATAAAAGGAGTTGTCATTGTTCAAAAGAAAATGTATGCCCAAAACACATGGGCCCAAAGAAATTGTTCAGAAGAATTGCTCAAAACAACGAGCCCATAAAAGACATTGTTTTTGTCTTAATATATATATATATATACACACACACATATAGAAGGAAATAAATAAATCACTATTCATTAGGAGTGGGATTTGCAGTAGTTATGGTCGCGGCCTCTTCAATCACCTCAGCCATGGTTGTGGCCTCCTCCATCACATTCTCAGTTGTAGCTTCGGAAGGATGTTCAGCCAGTAGTTCCTTCTCAACATCATCCATGACAAGGCCAAAAAGGTCCAAATCCGGGTGATGCTTCGCCATCCATTTTCTAAAGAGTTCAAAGCCCTCCACGTAATACTCATACAGCTCGTTTGAGTAAGAGTCGGAGTCCTTGAACTCCTGCACCGCTGTAGCCCCAGCTTTTTGCAACTTAAACTGTATATCACCTATTTGTTTTTCCTTTAGCTTGCAAAAGTCCTTCTCCACTTGAAGACTCTTCTCCAAAGCTGCCACACGTTCTTTGTCATTCTCAGTTTCGACAGTAAGGATGGCAACCTTGTTCTTGAGCATATATTCTCAGCAGAAAGGGATTTAATCATAGGCTCAGACATGGCCACCCTTTTCTTCAAATCCCAAAGATTCCTAGAGATGAACAAGGACTCCCTCAAAGCCTACATATAAAAAAATCTCTCTTAGCAAAAGCGAAGAAAAAAAAGAAAAAGCAACCTACATTACAAAATATACCTGCACAAGCTTCTGAATATGAGATGACATCACTTCACTGGATGACTTCGCCACCAAAGGACTTAGGTCGTTCACAAAGAGTGCCTTGTGAGCCTTCAAGGCAGCAGCATCACCATCGTCCCAGAAAGTTGGGAGAAAAGACTTGCCAGCAAACTTTTTCTTCTTCTTGGCTTCCTCCCTAGCGGAAGCAATCACCTCTAGAGACGAGGTAGGGGAGGCAGGACGCTTAGGAGGTGAATGGGCAGAGGGAGAAGTCACTACAGGATCATCTTTGGAAACATCACCTGCCTTCAAATGTTTCCTCGACAGTAGGCCACTGATGAGGCCACCCTTTGCCTTTTTCTCTTGAGCTTTAGCCAGCTTTTGTTTATTGAATCTGGTCGTCATTCCTGAAAGGAAGGAGAAACTAAAAAAAAAGAAAAAAGAAAAAGAGAGAGAGAAGAGAAGATGGAACACTCACTCTTTTTCACAACTTCGAGGTTTTTCTAAACCTTACTGGACGGTTCTGGATCCAGAAAATGAAGGAATAGCGATTGGAGAGAGACAAGCTCGTCAAAATCTTTAACGGTCTCCAAGTACTCTTTCATCTCCTCGACACAACCATGATATCTCTTCTTCAGATGAGGGCATTGAGGAACGGCAAAAAGCAAGTATATTGCATATCAATGTCACTCACAAAGAGCAAATAAATAACAGAAAGAATAGACAAGAAAGACGCAACAAACATAGGGATTCCCCAACTACAAAAAAACTTGGGGGCTTTGTCTAGGTCCTCACCAGGGACGAACTCCTAACCATTGCCCGAGACAAAGAAGAAGTTTGGTTTCCAATTTCAGGGGGATAGCGGATAATCAAGTATTAACCTAGAAGCCCTATACCATGGCTTAATTCATAGTAGCCAGGGTCCTTGGACTTTCTCAAATGATAAAAGTGGAGGAACTCATTTTTCTTGATGACATCCCTGTCATTGGTGGACATCCACACCACCGTACAAGAAATGACGATCTGCCAAAAATTAGGCACTAACTATGCCAGGGTAAGGTGCAAATATGCAAAAAGTTCCTTAACGAAATGGTGAATGGGAAGACGAAGACCGCTAGTGAAATCTGCTTCGTAGAAACAAACTTCATCAGGATAAGAGTGATAGGCCCTATCCTCGTCACTCGGAATCCTAATTCTAACCGAATCAAGAAATTGAAACCTATCCCTGATTCGCTTTTCATCTTACTCTAAGAGGGCACATTGGATATTCCAAGCTTTATAAGGAGTAGAAAGGGAAGTAACCTTGAGAATCACACAATCACCAGATGAGGATAACCTTGTCTCCAACTCACTAGACCTAACCTCCCCAGACATTTTTAGAAATCTAGCCACTCTAGCCGAACGAGAAACCAAAGGAAGTAAAGAAGAAAGGGCAAACCTATATGGACAATCCTCCCTTACGAAGAGACTAACCCCCTTGAGATGCTCTCTCTCCACAATCTCAAGCAAACAACCTAAGCGAGCAAAAAGAAAGGACATTGAGGGATAGTTGACCCTAACAAAGGAATCTACCATAAAAGAGCAAAAAAAGAGAAAGGAGCACGAAGAACTTACCAGGAAACGCAGAACGGAAAGAGGAAGCTCAAAGAAGAGAAAAACCCTAAGATGCCAACAGAATAAGGAAAGATTATGAAGAAAAGGAAATAGGAGGGAAAAATGTGAGATAAATGGCCAAAACGTGCGCGGGAAAACCGAGAAAAGTTTGCTTGTCAGACACATCTTAACCGTACACGTGGCACTCAACTAGTCAAACATCAACTCATCATAAATGCGCCATACACAGAATACGAATGTTTTCATCTGGTCTTACAGATGAAACAAGGGGGCAACTAATGAGTTGGAAATTTACGATCGTCATTAAACTAAGATCATTATTAACCAAGAGAAGATGTCACACATTTATTAGGCTTATTGATGACGAAGCGTAATGGACTAAGCAACGGTCACAAAATGAGTTGTGAACTTTAGACAAAGATTTTATAACGAACTAGCCGTTGAACATAAATACAGCAATTTATTGCCCATTAATTAAGCACAAAACTATAAAAGAGAAGGCAACAGAAGTTAAAGGCACACATAAAAATACTTGACGAAAATCACTCTCTAGTCAATTCTCTCTAAAATCTTTCTCCTTTATTGACTTAAGCATCGGAAGCGGTTTGGCTAACACTCCACCAGCATGTCACTCTTCCACCTAGTTCATTTTTGCAGGTTTTCCTCCAACAAAAATGACCCCAATCACAGTTTCGTCCATCCACTACAACTAGGAGCTCAACTGTTGATTTTTTGCATCATTAATGCAAATAAATTAAATTGTGAAATTGAGAGATCTAAGGCACCTCAAGTTATAGCCTTAAATTCTCTTCTGGCTTGCCCAAGGTAAATTATAAAACTTTACCCAATGAGCTGATAATCCTCTCCTTAATTAAACAAGACCTTCTAACAGAAGATTGCAAATCTCATCATTTCCAACCGGCTCTTATGGCTGCATTAGTTTCCTTGTCCAGCCTTCATCATATATAAACATGACGACGTGTGCATTTAACTCCATGTTGCAACTAAACTAAAAAAAAAGTTCATGTTGCAACTCCAAATTTTAATGTTCTCACTTGAATATCATAGCCCAATATGACTTGGATCATCTCCTTTATATAATCGAGCTAACCATTTCATCAGCAGCTCTCACATAGTCCCACTACCATTTGAGAAGACCGACAACTTTCTAATAGTACTCTAGCTTAGAAAGAAATAAAATTTCCCAATGTAGCACCTCTAGGCGCAATAAAGAAAATGGATGTGAATTAAGTTTAGGCTGCATTTGGTTTTAAGGATTTAGAATAAATGGATGTAAAAAAAGGTAATTGTTGGTACTAATTGCTTTAATTGAATTTAAGAACACATTTGTTAGGTTCTAAAGATTTAGGAATTTATGTATTTAGAACTCTAATGTGTAATGTTGCCAAACCATGATCAAAATAGGTTGTTTAGTCTTGTTTAGGCTTGCTCAAAGTTATGCATTTATGTAAAGTTGGAATCGAGTGGCTGCGGAAAGTATTAGTGACTTTCGCCCTAGCTCGATCGATCTAAGATTAGACTCGATCGATCGAATCTTGGGCAAAATATGTTTTCTGCAAAATTTCCAACTCAGCCCAAGCCCATTAAGGATTAGGATTTCAGATCTAATTCTCCTAGTATATAAAGAAAACCCTAGCCATGATTTGGAGTACAACTCTTGTTGCTTATATTACTGTTTTGTGTAGATCTCTTGTGAGATCTAGAGGAGCTTTCCTTTACACAAAACTTAGGGTTTTCAAGGAGAAGATGTTATCTACACATTGATGATCAACTCAATTGCTGCCATTGAAACTTAAAGAAAAACAAGCATGGGTGCTTGTATCTGGTGGTGAATCCAAGAAAGAAGGAGTTCGTAGATTCAGAGCTTGCACGTGGTCGTGTTAGTAAGTTCTATTGGTGGATAGCATTAGGAAGTTAAGTGAGGAGCTTGTAAGTCCTTTTGTATGAACTTCTATTCTTTCGCATAGTGGATTCAGGTTTATCTTGAGGATAGTTAGGTCAAATCCTCCTCAGGTTTTTATTGTGTGGTTTCCTGGGTTATCATATCTTGTGTTATTTATTATTCTGCTGCTTTATATTCTTGATATGATTGTATGTTTGTGATAACCTAGAATTGCATAAATTGGCTAAGTTAATCACTTGGCTAATTAATTAGGTTAATCCGGTTGGTTTAAGGGGTCTAAATTCCTAACAAGTGGTATCAGAGTGGGTAGCTCTTCTGTTTTAGATCTTTTGATTTAAGAGCTGATCCTTGACCCCTGTTATCATGGATAATTTGAAGTGTCTTTCTGCTCATGTTTGCGATGATTTGAATAAAAAGGACATTATTGTTTTTGTTGATTTTATTGATGTCTGTGAAACTCTTCGTAAGGAATTATCTAAATCTTCGAAAATTTCTAAGAAATTTAAAAAAGAGTTAAAATTGGCTAATCTTGAAAAAGAGGAATTGCTTGTTAGACTAGATGAATCTAATAAAAAGAATGAATTTTCGAAAAATCAAATTTTCTCTCAAGATGAGAAGATGAAAAGCTTGGAACAAGAGTTAGTTGAATTTAAAACTAAAATTGAAAATTTGATTAATATCAAGCCTGCTGTTGATAATAGAAGTGTTTCTGTTTCTTTTAAGTCTAAAATTGAGAAAGTTTATACCCTCATTTTAAGAGGAATAATAAAGAAAAGACTTATTTTGCTAGGTTAGACAAAGGTAAAAGTTCTGATGTAGACGGTGAAGTTTCTAAACTTATATCTAAACCTACTGTTAGAGAGCATTATAAATCTGTTTTTGTGCCTACTTGTCACCTTTGTGGTGTTGTTGGTCATATTAGACCAAATTGTTCTTTGTTGAGGCAAAAACCAAAATCTGAAACTAGATTTGCTGTTAGGAATACTGATGTTCCTAAATTTGTTCTTGTTTGTCACTTTTGTGGTGTCTCTGGTCACATTCGTCCTGATTGTCATAAATTGAAATTTAAGCATTCTGTGTTTCAATCCAGGATATGTGATGATATTTCTCCTGTCATAAGTCCAAATAAATTGTTTCATATGCTTTTGAAGAATTTAAGTTTGTAGGCTTGTAAAAGGAATTTACAGGATTTCAGTCTTTCTCAGAAAATTTGTGTAATTCCTCAAATACACTCTGCTTCTCATGGTTTTTCACCTACAAAGCCGAAGACTCGTGCTAGATGGGTGAGAAAAGATTCTCCAAGGTAAGTGTTGCTAACTTGTCCTTGATTTAATTCTTTCAATTAATTTTGGACATGTTTTGTTTCTGTTTTTGGTTGTTTTGTTTTTTTTTTTTTAGGTTGGTTTTTATTTTAAAAAAAAAAGTCCAAAAACATTGAAAATTTTCAAAAAGACAAAAATATTTTATTTTGAGTCTTATTTTATTTGTTTTGAGGATTACATGAATTATGATATCTCTCCCTTGATTTAGAACATACTTGATATTGTGGAGAAACTTAAATAGGATGTGTTATATAAGTACTAAGTTTTTTCTGATTTTGTGTGAGTATGTACTAATTTGTACATGTACTTAAGGGTTAATTAAGAAATTGATATTTCTTATTTGTGTACCCTCTATAGTTTAGCATTATCATACATTGCTTTTGCATTGTTCATTTTGCATAATATGTACTTTTTGTTATTGGTCATAATTTTTTTTAACCAAAAAGATTTTTGTGTTATTGATCTTGGATTTGAAATCAAGGTTGGCCACCTTATCTTTACATAACAAGTTTCTGTACCTTGTTTAGCTTTGATGAGCTTATTTATTGCACTTGACTAGTTGAAGTTTTGTAGTGCATGTTGTGTGGAAAAGACGTTTATGGTGTTTATCATTTTGTCTTGATCTTGAAGTCACGTGTTATTTGACTGTCGGACTTGATTCTGTTGAGAAAGGTATAAATAATCATCTCACTACTGTTCACTAGTCAATCATGAACACCTTAGTGCATATCATAAGATTTTGTGCTCGAGAAAGTGTAGCACATGCACAAAAAGAATATAAGGTGTAGCCTCGGTTTAAATGCTTAAAATTGGTGTGTACTATTAAACTTGATGCCAACTCACATAATTAAAATTGGTGTGTACTATTAGGCTTGATACCAATTCACATAATTATGAGGCAAAATTCAAGAAATTTATATGATTGCAAGCTTATGATTTAGGAGATGTGGGAGTTATATGATGTAACTTTTTAGGTGATAGTCTCTTTTAAATTCTATGTGATGGATTGTGTAGATTTTGTGATTGATTGCTATTCACATATCACCTCACATGTATCTCAAGTTTTTACTAGTTGCACACACTACACGAGTTACTCTTTGCTAAACTTGGTACATTATATTGTGTGTGATCTTGTTGTGGCCATCCAAGATTAAAAGTTCCTTGATCTTAATGCAAAATGTGTTTCAAGTTTGAGAAATTGGAAATTCTAGAGTTTAAATGAACTCGAATTGGGGTTTTTGTTCAAATTGGGTTTAATTGATGAAATTGGCTTGTTGTTTTGATGTAATTGATCATTCTTATTTGTTCTCTCTCATGTGTAATGGTCAATTCGTCAATTTATTTCAAAACATTCAAGTGGTTTTCAAATTTTTTGGGGTTTTTGTTAGAAACCCTAGCTCAAGCCAATTTTGTGAATTTGAACTTATATTGAACTTAGTTTCACTGCATTAGAACATGCATCATGACATATTTTTTATGCATTATTTGTGTTTAGGATTCACATGCATTGCATTGTTTTTGTATCAATCTTGTAGTTTTGTAGTCATATCTCTCATTGTTTTCACACATAACATGCATACACTTTGCTACATTGGGTACTCAACTTGATCACAAAAATTGATTAATTAATTTTTGAGTTATGTACTTTCTAGTATATGCCCTTTTTTTTATGCGTGAACTGTAGAAAATATTTTTCTTAAGAGATATGATGGATAATCAATGTGCAAATATTTTCTCTGCTCATGCAACTGTTTATGACTCACATAGTGCCATGTTTGCATTTTATTGAAAAAGAGAATATTTTTTCTTCATGTGTATCCTCAACTTAGTTTTTTTTTTTTAAAAAAAAACTTGGTTTGTGTCTTTTTATTTTTCCCCACCCCCTTTATTTTTCTCCAAAATTATTTTTTCCAAAACTTGTTTTGTTTTTCCTAGTTTTATAGGGAGAGAAATTTTTTTTAACCTTTGTGGTTCTTAGGGGGAGTTGTTGCTCTTCATAGGGGGAGTTGTCTCTATTTTCTCTTACTCTGTTGCGTATGTTTTCTGTCTACCTTCTGATTAGGTAGTCTTTGTCAATACGTGACAAAAAGGGGGAGACATAGATGACCAGTTTGTTTTGTTTAGGATGAGAATATAAAAACTTTTTGATGTATCTAACTTAGGGGGAGAGTTAGAATTTATTTTGATATATTTGTTTCTTGTTTCACTTCTTATTGATTTATATTTATGAGTTCTTTATTGGTATACGTCTTTATTTTGTGTTATGTGAAATCAAGAATTTATTTTGTTTACTTGTATTTTCCTTTCATCCATACGTTTATGCGTTTGTTGAGTATTTCAAGAAATACCGGTTGATTCAATTGAGCTGTTGTCTACACTTGCAACTGATAGATAGTAGTTAGGTTGAATTTGTTATAATGGGCATTTTTTTTGTAAAGGGCTTTTATTTGTAAATTTTGAACTTTAGTTTGTGTTTTGTCACGGATTGCCAAAGGGAGAGATTGTTAGGCTCTAAAAATTTAGAAATTTATATATTTAGAACTCTAATGTGTAATGTTGGCAAACCATGATCAAAACAAGTTGTTTAGTCTTGTTTAGCCTTGCTCAAAGTTGTGCATTTATGTAAAGTTGGAATCGAGTGGCTGCAAAAAGTATTAGTGACTTTCGTCCTGGCTCGATCGATCTAAGATTAGACTCGATCGATTGAATCTCGAGCAAAATGTTTTTTCTGCAAAATTTCCAACTCAGCCCAAGCCCATTAAGGATTAGGGTTTCAGATCTAATTCTCCTATTATATAAAGAAAACCCTAGCCATGATTTGGAGTACAGCTTTTGTTGCTCATATTGCTGTTTTGTGTAAATCTCTTATGAGATCTAGAGGAGTTTTCCTTTACACAAAACTTAGGGTTTTCAAGGAGAAGATGTTATCTACACCTTGATGATTAACTCAGTTGCTGCCATTGAAACTTAAAGAAAAACAAGCATAGGTTCTTATATCTAGTTGTGAATCCAAGAAAGAAGGAGTCCGTGGATTCGGAGCTTGCACGTGGTCGTGTCAGCAAGTTCTATTGGTGGGTAGCATTAGGAAGTCAAGCGGGGAGTTTGTAAGTCCTTTTGTATGAATTTCGATTCTTTCGCATAGTGGATTCAGGTTTACTTTGAGGATAGTTAGGTCAAATCCTCCTCAAGTTTTTACCGTGTGGTTTCCTAAGTCATCATATCTTGTGTTATTTATTATTCCGCTACTTTATATTCTTGATATGATTGTATGTTTGTGATAACCTAGAATTGCATAAATTGACTAAGTTAATCACTTGGCTAATTAACTAGGTTAATCCGGCTGGTTTAAGGGGTTTAAATTCCTAACAACATTAATTCAATATTTGTGTCTGACTGTTTTTAGTATATTATCTGGATAATGTTGTGCTTACAATATATAGGGAGACATTTGAATAATAAATTTGAGTAATGCTATAGACATAAACTATTTTACAATATTTTTATAAACTACTGATGTGACAAATACTTACTAATTTTAATATGGGCTCATTACTAACATCACATTTTTACTTGCAATAACTATTTGGAAAATACTAAAGTCACATCAGCAGCTTGTAAAAATGTTGTAAAATAATTTGTATTTGTAGCATTACTCAATAAATTTTGTGTACTCCCTATGTTTATTCCCATCTTGGCTTGAGCCTATACGAACTCACATTTGCAAACCATTTCTTGCATGTTGAAAAGCAAAGGAGGAAAAAAAAAGTGTACAATGTTTCATTCTTAGATCATGTGATCAAAATGGTGGATGGTCATCTATATATACTGGCAGATATTTATGCTCAGGGATTTCTGTCTTGATGGCTAGCGGTGGAGCGTTGTTGTTCTTGGTATATACAATAAAATACAAATACTGTATTGAAAATAGTCTACACCCTTTCTAATGTTTTATTGCAGTTCTCTATTGTTTCTTTTTCTTTTTGGTTTTATTACACCTCGAAAACACTGCTTTGTTTTGCCATGTCAATTACTTTATGAGTGATCCAGATCCCATAGCACAAATTTAGAATCCATTGAAAAACAATCATTTATGAGTTTCAAGGATCAGACTGCCAAAATCTTGTGCGATAAGAGCATATAGCACCAAGGCTGAGATCATGATCTCATTGTGAGGAAGTTTTGCCAAAATGCGTCTTTTTTTTTGTTTGACTAATCTTTTTGTTCTTTAGTCATATTTCAAGAGATGCTCTAATGATCATCATATAAATATATGATAAAAATAAATAAATCATATAATTAATTCTCTGCATGAAATCCATGCAAAAGCAGTAAATGATTTTCCAATCTAGTAAAAATAATGAAAAAAAAGGTAAGACAAAAAGGGAAAAACATAAATCAACATAAAACACTCCAAAGTTCAGGAGGCGTGTGGGCATTTTTCCCCTACAGAGAGAGCTCAAATGAAAAAAAAAAAAGGTATGAGATATGAATGGGCCGGATGTATTTCTTCAATTATCTACATATATAATTTTGATGTGCATAATAAACAATTATTTTTTCTTTCAAGACAATCTTTTGAGTTATTAATTGTCTTCATAGTTATTAGTTACCACCCTTGTCGTGACATTTTTTGTTTAAAATAAATTCACAAGTAGGATTTTCGTAACCTTTTATTTTATATTTTTACACTTTTGGTTATGTATTAGAATGTTCTAGAAGTGACATTTTCCATTAAAAAAAATCACAAATAGGATTTTCTTAATCTTTTATTTTTTAAGTTTTGGGATGGAAACAAATTTTGCTTAGTACTCTTAGATAGTGACGTACAAGAAATTTCATTAAGATGTAATTGGCTAATTGCTACCAACCAATTTTATAACACAAAATGTGAGGTCCACAAATGTTGTTTAGAAGACGTACTATGCATAAAGTTATTGCACAAACCAAACCATAATTATATATTTTCCAAACTACTAAGATGATTTGCCAACCTAGTAACAATAGAGACAGACAAGATAAGACAATGGCAAAAAACATAAATCAACCATATATCTTACACTTGTTTATTTCTACTATTTTATATCCATATTCACAATTAATATGCAAAAATATACATATTTTAATATATAAAAGTGGATGTAAAAACAAATACTTCTTTTATTTCAACAGCAAACCTACACTCTTTTAACAATGGCATTACCTTCACCAATCTCATCCACAAAAGCTTTAAGATTGTTATAGGAAGAACCAAATTCATTGGCAGCCTCCATAGCCAACTCCTTCCATTTCTTGGCATTCTTTCTAATTGCTTCCCCTCTCTCTCCATCTCCCACAACCAATTCCAAACATCTCTTAATCTCATCACCTTCAACAATCCCATCCTTATTCACCATCACTCTCACTCCTGTCTTCCACACATCTTCAGTTAGCTTCGCATTTGTCCCTTGATCAGACCACTGTGGAAATGCTACCATCGGAACCCCTGAAACCAAACTCTCCAAAGTTGAATTCCACCCACAATGTGTCACGAAGCATCCTAGTGAAGGATGCGACAAAACCTCCACCTGGGAACACCACGGCACTATCATTCCCATTTGTTCCAATTCCTCTCTGCAACTCAACTTCTCTTCTTCTCCATTTTCCTTAGCTCTTATGACCCACAAGAAGGGCCTCCCACAACTCAACAGTCCGCGTGCAATTTCCTCCATTTGTTGCTTCATTAAGACCGCTAAGCTCCCGAATGAAACATAAATAACCGATGATTCAGGCTTAGAGTTGAGCCATTCGATGTAGTCTTTGGAAACATCTCCTCCAAATGACTTATCTGATGGAAGTAGAGGTCCAACTGCAACCAAATTAAACTTTTCAATCGCCTTCAAGGCCTCAGGCTCTAGTGCATCAAAGGTATTCACTAGAATTCTCGGATTGCTCTCTTTTTCAAGCACTTCAAGGTGGTCTTGATATATTGAGAGAGCGTAAGTGTAAGGGTTGGAAGCAAGCAAAAAGGAGGGAAGGTCACGGCTAGCCGTGAGTAATGGTAGTCCCGGTAACTCTATCGAAGATGAGGGGCAGTCATTGTTGTAGTTTGTGATAACATCGGCAAAACCGTTGAAGTAGTAGTAATATATGTCAAAAACCATGGCAGGTTGAATCCAAAGAAACGTGGAAGGAAGGTGAAGTTCACGAGCCACGTCAGCAGCCCAAGGTAGAAGCAGTGTGTAGACTATGTGTTGTTTATTGCCGGTGGAGACAATGAGGTCAGCGAGAGTTTTGGAGCCATTGCGTTTGAGTTGATCCCATCGTTTACCAATGTCGTCCACAGGTATAACTCCGTCATCGTAGCCGTCAGAGAAGGTGGCAAACGACAAGCCGCTAGGAGGAGGGCTTTTGATCATGCGGCGCCGGTGGGCGCTAACGGTGGTGAAGAAGGTGACATGCACTCCCATGCGAATGAGGCGTATGGCAAATTGGAGGGCAGGGTTTATATGACCCTGCGCAGGATATGTGACTATGACAATGTGGCTTTGCTGTTGCTTCGCCATGATTATTTGATATATATGGGTTGTGAATATTCTAAGCAAAAACAGATTAGATGTTTTGTGCTTGAGATCAGTGAGATTTATATAGAAGGACCAATGCTTGTGAGGATGGGCAAGGCTTAAAAAATAGAGGAAAAATTTTTAGGAGCACAACTCGTGCACTTGGCAAATTGTAATTGATGAGTCTATATAAAAGTGATAAACAATCGGTCACAATTTGTCATATAAAATAATTAAAATTGTGAAATTTTATATGGCATTAAAATTACTAAAGTAGATTTGGTAGGAGTACTAATGACCTTTGCAGTGACGATTTGGAGGTGGGGCTCTGTGACTTGCGATTTTTCTTCTTAGTGTTTATATTAAAGTTTACAGATGATAAGGGGTGTGTTTGGATTGAGCTTATTGTTGCTGAAACTGAAAACTGAAAACTGAAAACTGAAAACACTGTAGCAAAATAATTTTTAAATGTGTGAATAGTACCGTGGGACCCATTTTTAATATTTTTTTAGTGCGTGAACAGTGCCAAACAGTGCATGAACAGTGTTTTTTGTCTGTGAACAGTAAAATCATGTGATTTTACTGTTCACTTTCCGGAAAAAAAAAAAAAAAAAAAAAAAAAAAGGAAAGCAGAAAACGTAGACGTGGGACGCAGCCGCTGACCCCAAACAATACCAAGGACTACTGGCTTAAGGGCTTAGAGCATCCACATCAGTAGTCCGTGAAATTTTTTTTCCATTTTACAAGTCTAAAACTTACTTTTTTTTATTTTACATACTTATTTTTATAAAATACCTATATCAGTTTGTCTATTATACATATTTATTCAAATAAAATATTCATTTCTTTATCCCAATACTACAGTGCTACAGTATCAGGTAAAGTCATGCTACAGTACCAGGGAGAGAGAAAAAAATATATTAAAAAATGATATACACATGCTACAATGCCCGTGTAAATTTACACAAGTATTGTAGCTCATGGATAATTTTAGAAGATTTTGCATGATTTTAAATAGGCTGATGTAAGCTGTTTTTGAACAAAAATATGTAAATTTAAACATTTTTTTATTATACACACCTATACATAAACTGATATGAATTCAATATGAATTTATGATCTGCTCAACTTGCTTCTCCTGGTTGCGTCTAAAGCACTAGTTTTCTGCGTGGGTCCCAATATCAAAACAAGATGGTTTTCAAACAAAAAGTCGTACACGGAACTTTCACGGTTTCTCCTGGTTGCATCTAAAGCACTAGTTTTCTGCGTGGGTCCCAGTATCAAAACAAAATGGTTTTCAAAACAAAAAGTCGTGCATGGAACTTTCACGGAACGTTCCGTGCACGACTTTTTATATATTTAATCAAGAACTAACTTTTAGATAGTTTGAGAAATAATATGTAATTGAGTTATTATTATATAATTTTAAAACTAGTTTATAATTAAATGAATGATTATTATTAGTCATTAACCTGTGTGACACATAGAAAAGTTATTGACTCTGAAAAAAAATCTAACAATTAGTAAATAGACATTTTGCTAGTTAATAATTTTTGTTAAGATGAAGAAATATTTAACTTTTATACTTTTCCATAGTTTAGATGTGTTGTCTAATATTAAACGTTATTGAGTTGCAAGTACATAGTTACCGAAACTTACAAAATAATTTACAATTTTTAAATTAATAAAACAAAACTCTCAATAGCTATAAATACACACACTCAAAACTAATATAAACTGCAAATATATAAATGATGTGCATTGATAATAGCTTAATTTTGCATATTTATATCATTGTTAAAAAGCATTATCATACTTATTTTGAGTTAATTCATGTATTTTATAATTGGTTTTGAAATAATACTGAATAATCAATTTTGTGCTTAATTGAATTTTATTGTGTGAATTTGTCTTTTGTATGAGAATGGAATTAAATAAGTGGATTTGTGCAAAGAAGAAAGTTAATGGACTTTATTTTTACAAGGGCCATGATGAAGTTAAAAAAGACGAACCCAATTAAATTTAAGTCCAATTGGAGCAAGGAATTAAAGGAAATTTGCCCCAAATCCAAGTCCAATTCGGATTAGGATTTCAGCCTGCACATCAATTAGTATTTTTGGCATAACTTTCAGCTCAAACGTCTAATTGAGATGATTCAAGTTGGACTGGAAATTTAACTTATAGGGCTACAACTTTGTGTTTCCAAAAGTCCGAATTTTGACATTAAATCGGTCAAAATAGTTGGTTAAGTGAAACCTAAAAATATGGGATTTTCTCCAAACGGGAATTCAACTTGTAATAGAATTCCTTGACCTATTTAAAAGCTTTTTAGGGAAAAATTCAGGGAAGGCTAGTGCTAGGGCTGGATGCAAAATAGAAAACTGGGGCAAGAGGCAGTGCTGCATGTGGCTTTTCTGTAGCTTTCTCCATGATAGCATTGTGACTATTTTCTTCTCTATTTTATTTGTCTAGTTTAATGTTTAGTATTTTATTCTTGTGTTTTATTTCAATTACCATGAGTAGCTAAATTTAGAATTAAGGTTGAGGATGAAACCTTGTTAAGGATTATCAATAATATTTATGTGATTTGATTTTTCCTACAATAGTTCTTTAATGATTTAAATTATTCTTGCTTCATATCAATTGACTAAGATGAGATTCTACATATGAGTTCAATCATGTTTTTCTCATGAATTAGGATTTATCTTAATTAATTGAATACTTAGTTCATTATTTCTTGATTATAAAATTAGACATCTCTTGTGATTTGTTTGGCTACGGATATAATTGATGATTTGATTTTATACCTACGAAGCGAATAAAAGCATGCTTTAGATATATAAATAGAAGTTTTAATGATAATATTTTTCATGATAGTAAGATTGATTTCTAGATTATCATGCAGTGGTTGGGAAAAATTAATGATCATAAATATATGTTGATATGACTTACAAAGCGGATTCCAAAACTTTAATTCCTATCTCTAGATTGTTTACATCCCTTTATTGCTTTATATTATGTCTTTGCTTAGTTTAATTATTTGCTTAGTATATTTAATTTCAAACAACCAATTTTTATTAAACTAGATTAGGATTAACTTGATTATGATTTGATTAATTTTCCTACATTCATTCAAGTCCTTGTGAGTTCGAACTCGTTCTTGTCAAACTATATTTCAGTACGGTTCGCACACTTGCGAGTACTTTAAAATTTCACAAGTTTTTGCCACCGTTGCTGGGGACTTGGTTAGGAAATTAAATTAGGTCTTAATTGATTTTTTTTCCTTCTACTAGCCATAGTTAATATTTATTAATTTTTTAAATAGAAAATAAAAATCTTATTTCTTTGTGCTTGGTGTATGAGAACTTGGATATGTGATAAAAAAAAAAATCGTCTTGTTAGTTTTGATTATCCATCTACAATGGGAGAAACAAGAGATGATTCAAAAACTCTTAGGGAGTTGTTCTCACCTATTACCACCAATCCTCTATATTGCATAGTATTGCTTGCAACCACTGCTACACATTTTGAGTTGAAGCCACAGATAATCCACATTCTTCCTACTTTTCATGGATTGGATAGAGAAGAACCTTATGTGCATGTAAAGGATTTTCTTGAGATTTGTGCTACTTGTAAGTTCCAGAATTTCTCTGATGACTCTGTTCACTTGCGTTTATTCCCTTTTCCTTTGAAGGATAAGGCAAAAGCATGGCTTAATTCTTTATCACCTATGTCTATTACTTCATGGTAACTGTTAGTCACAAAATTTCTCTCTAAATTTTTCCCGATGGCTAAGACCAATGCTTAAAGGAGAGAAATTTCAGATTTTTATCAGGATGAGCAAGAGAAATTTTATGAGGGTTGGGAGAGATTTAAGGACTTGATCTTAAAGTGTCCCCATCATGGTTTTGAAACATGGAGACTAGTACAATATTTTTATAATAGTTTGACTAAGACAAATCGTAACATGATTGAGTCCATGAATGGTGGTGGATTTTTTAGTCTAACAGATGATGTGGCATACAAATTTCTAGAGGATTTATCAAAAAGTTCCCAACAATGGGATTTTTCCAACTATAGAGAGAGATCAACCCCTACAATTAAAAGAGGGGGATTTCATGAAATCAGTGAAGATGTAGACATGAAAGCAAGGTTGGAAAATCTCACTCGTAAGGTTGAAGCTTTAACTTTAGGTAGAGGGCTAAATTTTGTTAATCAAGTTAAAAGTGAAACATGCTCTATTTGTGCGAGTCCTATGCATACAACACAAATATGTCCTTCCATAGTTGGTTACTCTGATTTTTATACCGAGCAAGCAAATGCACTGAATAATTATGGAAAACCATTTGCTAGTCCATTTTCAGAGACATACAATCCAAATTGGAGGAACCATCCTAATTTCTCATGGAGTCAAAATCAACCTCCCACAAATGTAGGTGGACAACAAATGCATCAACAAAGTCAATTTTGTCCACCTAATCAAGCATATCCTCCCATTCCTCAATCAACTCCTCAGTTTGTAGCACCACCAAGACAATAATCATCTTTGGAGGAGTCTCTCAAAACTTTCGTGCAATCAACTAGCCAATCCATTCAAGAGATGAAAAGTTCCACCCATTTGAATACTCAAGCTATTTCAAAGTTGGAAACTCAAGTTGGCTAGTTAGCAACCCAAGTTGGAGAGAGGAAAAAAGGAAAGTTTCCTAATCAGCCTATACCTAACCCAGAAGGATAGTATGCCATCAATGGTTGTTCTAGTTCTACTTATGGACAAGGACATGTTCAGTCTATTACTGCCCTTAGGTCTGGTAAGTAAGTTGATAATCAAGTGAAAATATCAGAAGTGGAGGATGATGAAAATATTGTGTTAAAGGAAAAAGGAACTCATAGTTCACATGATGATCATGGAGAAAAGAAGGACAACCCACCCTCTATCCCAATTCAGGATCTTAGTTCCCCCCTTGATAAGAGGTTTGTTCCTAAAGCTCAATTTCCTCAAAGGTTAACCAGTACTTAGAAAAGTGCACATTTTGGAGATATTTTAGAGGTTTTTAAGCAAGTGCAAATAAACATTCCATTTCTTGATGCAATTCAACAAGTTCTTGCTTATGCCAAGTTTCTAAAAGAACTTGTGACAATGAAGAGAAAGACAAATGTCCATAAAAAGACAATTTTGATAGAGCAAGTCAGTTCAATCATTCATAATAAATATCCAGTGAAATATAAGAACCCTGGATCTCCTACAATTTTATGCAAGATTGGGGATCGTCTCATTGAGAGAGCTTTGCTAGATTTGGAGGCAAGTGTGAACTTATTGCTATATTCAATATACTTACAGCTAGGTTTGGGGGAGTTAAAACCAACAACATGACACTTCAATTAGCTGATTGGTCTATGAAAATCCCTAGAAATATTGTTGAGGATGTGCTGATTAAGGTGGATGCATTCTATTTTCCTGTTGATTTTGTTGTGTTAAACACTGAGCCTGCACTAAATGCCAATACACAAATCCATGTCATTTTGGGTCACCCTTTCTTAGCCACATCCAATGCTTTGATCAATTGTCGGAGTGGTGTAATGAAGATTTCTTTTGGACATATGACCGTTGAGCTTAATATCTTCCACATAAGTAAACAAGTGCTAGACAATAAGGATATCTTTGAGGTTGAAATGATTGAGAGTCTAGTCCATGATACTTTCCTACAATCGAGTTATGAGGATCCTCTAAAGGCTTGCTTAAATCTTTTTGGTTGCAATTTTGATATTGAACACTCAATTGAAGAGGTCAATGCATTGTTAGATTCTGTTCCTCTCTTAAGTACTGATAGTTGGCAACCAAAAGTGACCCCTTTTCCACTTTCTTCATCCCCACCCCCATCTGCTGTGGAACCACCAAAGTTGGTGTTGAAACCATTACTTGACACACTTAAGTATGCCTTTTTAGGTTCTTCTGAGACCTTACCTGTCATTATAGCTTCAGATTTGGATGACCTTAGGAACGCCAATTGATAAGTGTCCTCCAAGAGCATAAGGAAGCTATAGGTTGGTCAATTGCTGATATCAAAGGTATTAGTCTATCTGTGGTTATGTATAGAATTCACTTGGAAGAGAATGCTAAAACTTCATGTGAACTGCAGAGACGTCTAAATCCTATTATGCAAGAAGTAGTGAGAGCTGAAGTTTTGAAGCTTTTGGATGTGGGTATTATTTACATAATTTTTGATAGTAATTGGGTGAGTCCAGGTTAAGTTGTACCAAAGAAATCTGGCATAACAGTTGTCAAGAATGAGGATAATCAGTTAGTCTCAACTTGTGTGCAAACGGGATGGAAAGTATCATTGATTACCGTAAGTTGATTCCCATGACAAGAAAATATCATTTTCCTCTTCCTTTTATAGACCAAAGGTTTGAAAGGTTAGCTGGTCATGCTTCTTATTATTTTCTTGATGGATATTCTGGATATAATCAAATTCCCATTGTACCAGAAGATCAAAAAAAGACTACCTTCATATGCCCTTTTGGAACATTTGCCTACCGTTGCATGCCATTTGGTTTATGTAATGCTCCTGGTACATTTCAGAGGTGTATGATTACTATTTTTTCTGATATGGTGGGATGATTTTTGGAGGTATTTATGGATGACTTTTCAGTATTTGGATCCACTTTTGAAGAATGTTTGCACAACCTATCTTTAGTGTTAGTGCAGTGTAAAGAGAAGAATCTTGTTCTTAATTGGGAGAAATGTCATTTTATGGTGAGAAAGAGAATTGTTCTTGGGCATGTCATATCAGAAAGTGGTATTGGGGTTGATAAGATCAAAATAGATTTGATTTCTAACCTTCCACCTCCTCGATCTGTTAAGGAAATCAAATCATTTTTGGGTCACGCAGGATTCTATCGAAGGTTCATCAAGGATTTTAGTAAAATCTCAAGGCCCTTATGCAATTTACTTGCCAAAGATTCCTCATTTGTGTTTGATGATGAGTGTCTCCATGCATTTAATAGACTAAAAACTGAGTTGACTTCTACACCTATCATTCAACCACCTGATTGGAAAGTGCCTTTTGAGATTATGTGTGATGCCTCTGATTATGCAATTGGTGCTGTTTTAGGACAACAGGTTGGAAAGGTTCCCTATGTGATTTATTATGCTAGTAAAACTCTAAATGATGCTCAATTGAACTACTCTACAATAGAAAAGGAGTTGTTAGCAATTGCTTTTGCCTTGGATAAATTTAGGTCCTATTTGTTGGGGTCTAAGGTCTTAATTTATTCAGATCATGCTGCACTGAAGTATCTTTTCTCCAAAAAAGACGCTAAAGCTTGATTTATCCGATGGATTTTATTGTTACAAGAATTCGATCTTGAGATTCGGGACAAGAAGGGAACCGAAAATGTAGTAGCTGACCATTTGTCTAGATTAATTGTTGAGCACACTGATGACAGTTTACCTATTCTTGAATCTTTCCCTGATGAGCAGTTGCTGCTGCATGTATCCCAGAGACCTTGGTATGCTGATATTGCAAACTATCTTGTCACTAATCAAATGCCTTTGCATTGGACTAAACAAGATAGGTCTAAATTTCTGGCCAAGGTTAAGTATTTCTTTTGGGATGATCCATACTTGTTTAAGTATTGTTCTGATCAAATAATTAGGAGATGCATATCTGAGAGTGACCAACAAAATGTTATATCTTTTTGTCATGATCATGCTTGTGGAGGCCACTTTAGTTCAAGAAAGACCGTTGCCAAGATTTTGCAATGTGGATTCTATTGGTCTTCCATTTTTCGTGATTCCCACACATATTGTTCTGCCTGTGAGAGATGCCAAAAGTTGGGGAGTATTGGAAAGAGAAATATGATGCCATTGAACCCGATTTTGATTGTTGAGGTATTTGATGTTTAGGGTATTGATTTCATGGGTCATTTTCCTAATTCTTTTGGTAACTTATACATCCTTGTTGTTGTTGATTATGTTTCTAAGTGGGTTGTGGCCATTGCACTTAGAACTAATGATCACAAGGTTGTAGTCAAGTTTTTGAGAGACAATGTGTTTGCACGGTTTGGTACATCACGTGCCATCATTAGTGAGCACTTTTGGAATAGAGTTTTTAAGCAAGTAATGAAGAAATATAGCATCACTCGTAAGGTTGCAACGCCTTATCACCCATAGACAAGTGGTCAAGTAAAGATATCTAATAGGGAAATCAAGAGAATATTGGAGAAAACAGTTAACCCTACTTGGAAAGATTGGTCTTTAAGACTCAATGATGCATTGTGGGCATACCGTACAACATTTAAAACTCCCATTGGAATGTCTCCCTATCGAATTGTATATGGTAAGGCTTGTCACCTCCCTATCGAGTTAGAGCATAGAGCTTATTGGGCTATTAAGTGGTTAAATTTTGATCTTGACAAAGCAGGTGCTGAAAGGAGACTCCAACTTAATGAGTTAGAGGAAATTTGCAATGATGCATACAATTGTGCCAAATCGTATAAGGATCAAATGAAAAGGGTTCATGATAAAAACATCATAAGAAAATCATTTGAACTTGGTCAAAAAGTTCTTCTTTATAATTCTCGGTTGCATATATTCCTAGGTAAGTTACGATCTCGATGGACAGGTCCATTCATACTTTGCATTGTTTATCCCCATAGTGCTATTAAGATTGAGAATCCTAAAAATGGTGATATGTTTAAAGTTAATGGCCAATGTTTGAAACCATTTTTAGAACTTGAGCCTCCAAAAGTTGAAGAAGTCCTCTTGGATGATCCTGTTTATCAGGATTGATACCATTTGTGTTTATCAGGTTTGCATTTTTTTTTTCTCTTTCTTTTGCTCTTGTTTATTTTTTGCTTCTAGATTAGACTTTGTGTTTATTTTCTTGTTTAGTTTTATTTTCTTTTGTTCTAACTCATATTTGACAGAACTTAACATTTATAACAATCAGCTTGATCAAGGTACGTCTCTTCCTTCTCCTTACCTTACTTGTTTCTACTTGGTTTACATGTTGCATATTAATATTTTGCTCTCTTTTCATTTGAGACTTATATTTGAGAGTATCATTTTTAACATTGAGGACAATGTTTGGTTTAGGTTTGGGGGGATGTACATAGATTTCTATCTTGTTGTTTTGTTTTGTTTAGTAATGAAAAAAAAAAAATCTGTTGCCTAGCTTGAGGTTTATGTTTTGAGTTTGTTATACTACACTTGCTTAAATAATTTCATTGCTTTCATGCTCAATTCATTGCACATGCACATAGCCACTTAGACACAACTTGTTGTTGAAGGATAAAAGTGATTAGAAAATCTTAAAGATAACAATGTGGAGATTGTAGCCCTTGTGAGTTTTGAGCCAATCATTATTTTTGGAGGGTTATTTTTTTTTTCTAATCTTAAAGTTCATTTGGAAGTGCGTAACATATTTCCCTTATTTTAGTCTCATTGTTCTTTATTTTGGCTAAGGAAAAAAAAATTAATTTTATGCCGCACTTGAATCTTTTGAAGTCATTGATGTTGAATGAACTATACTAGTCTTTGAGAGATGAGATTAGGCCATTTTTGTCTACTTTGAACCATATATGTGTTTTTATTTTTCTTTCTTGATACATTATTAATAGTCACCCCATTGAGCCTTTTAATTAGCCTTTTCTTTTTTAAAGCCCTTATCCATAGTGTTTCAAGATGGAATTTGATCAGTTTGTTTCAATGTGGTGGTTTGTGTGAGGATTCAAAGAAGAAAGAAAAAATAATTCAAAGAAAAAAAGAAGAAGGAAAAGTGTCAAAAGGAAGAAAATAAAAAGGGTTCTCATCAAATTTTGAGAAGTGAAATGCAAGGAAGGAGTACTACTTTGAAGAAGAAGAGTTGAAAAAAAAATGTTGAATGGAAATTTCAAAAAGAGTTGACATTCTGACTAATCTTGAAAAAACTTCTTATATTTACCTTCAACCATTTTTATTTCATTCCCTTTGCTTTTACCTACATTACGTCCTAATAAAGTCCTTATTTGATCTTGAAGATTATATAGTTCAGATATTGATATGACTGAATAAAAAGTGTGATATAAATTCTTTTTGGCATCTTTTCATGAGACTACTTGTTCTTTCTTGATTAACTGTTTTTTGCGTGTTTTATATGTGAGGTGTTTGATTTTGCTTACATCATTCCGCTCACATATATTGTTGAGAGTGTTACACCCCATTTCAGAGTAATTTCATTTGTTGAGTGATAACACTGGAAAGATTTGAGTTGAAACATACTTTCAAATAGAGATTCGAGTCAAGTTTATTCTAAAACTAAGAGTATATTTGGGTTGGCTACCACTTTTCACTCACATTGAATTTTAATGGCATGAGAAATTTATTTAGCTATTGTAGTGTTTTTGAACTTGAACTAATCCTATTTGCACAAGGCTAATGAAAAAAAAAGTTTTGTTTGATTTTCTTTGTTATGTTTTTATTTTTATTTTTTTTAGTATTCATTCTTAGAATTTTGTAAGTATATTCCTTGCAAACCCTCACGACACTACAACTCGTTCACTATTGTAAGCTAGGGGTTTAAAGGCTTGTTGTATATGCTAAATGCAATCGAAAATTTCAGCGAAAGTGGATTAATTAGGATTTCATTTTTCTTTGTTTTTTTATTTTTTATTTTTTTAAAATTTTTTACTCTTTATCTGTTTTGCTCGAGGACTAGCAAAATGTAGGTTTGGGAGTATTTGATGTGCATCGATAATAGCTTAATTTTGCATATTTATTGATAGGCCAAAAATGTATTGACTTCTTGTGATTAAATTAATTGATTAATTAGCCAAGTTATTAATTAATCAAATTAACATGCAAAGCACGCGGTAGCACAAACAAATCACCAATTAATCTAAGTATAGCGGAATTAAATTTGACACGGTGATTTGTTTATGAATGGGGAAAACTTACACGGCAAAAACCCCACCGGGTGATTTTCAGGTCACCACTCCTGAAATTTCACTATTATCACAACAAACGATTACAAGTAAAGGAATCCCAGTACCTTATACCAACTTATAGTTGAACCCTTATCCCAATACCCAATTGGACTTGTTCTATAGTGACAATTTCTCCTTTTGATGCACGGCTCCCAAGTACGTAACTAATCAATGCGTGGATCCCAGTATGCGACTTCAATCACCAACTAGAGAAGATTGTTAGTTGCAAAGTTCTTTAGTTCATCCACACAATGAAGATCAAGAAGATGCTTGGTCACAAAACCCTATGGTGTACAAACATAACAACTTCTTCAGAAGAGATGAATTAGGGCAAAACTTTGTCTCCGATCACAATTTGCTTGAGCAAACTTTTCTCAAAACTTGTGCAACTTGTGTACTCTTTAACAGCCCTTAAAACAATCATTTTATATGTCTAGGGTTAGGAGAAAAGAAGGCCTAAAGACACATTCACGGATCCCAAGAAAACAGATTAGAATTTCTGTTTCTTTCTTAAACCTCGACAGATAGGAGGTGTCGAGCAGTTGTCGAGCACACGGGGTTGAACAGCTTCTTAAACTTTGACACATGCTAGCTGTTGAGCTTTAGTAAACTTGCACAGCTTCTTAAACTTCTCAGCTTGTTTCTTGGACAAACTTGATGACTTCAAAATTACATAAAAGAATGACATATTTTTTTAACAAGTGAACCATATATGTCCTAACATTTATATCATTGTTAGAAAGCATTATAATACTTATTTTAAGTTAATTCATGTATATTATATTTGGTTTTGGAATAATGCTGAATAATCAATTTTGTGCTTAATTGAGTTTTATTACGTGAATTTGTCTTTTGTAGGAGGATGAAATTAAATAAGTGGATTTATGCAAAGAAGAAAGCTAATGGACTTTACTTTTACAAGGGCCATGATGAAGTTAAAGAAGACCAACCCAATTAAATTTAAGTCCAATTGGAGCAAGGAATCAAATTTGTAATGATGCATACAATTGTGCCAAATTGTATAAGGATTGAATGAAAAGGGTTCATGATAAAAACATCTTTAGAAAATCATTTGAACCTGGTCAAAAAGTTCTTCTTTATAATTCTTGTTTGCATCTCTTCCCAGGTAAGTTACAATCTCGATGGACAGGTCCATTCATAGTTTGCATTTTTTATCTCTATGGTGCTATTGAGATTGAGAATCCTAAAAATGGTGATATGTTTAAAGTTAATGGCCAACGCTTGAAACCATTTTTAGAACTTGAGCCTCCAAAAGTTGAAGATGTCCTCTTGGAGGATCCTGTTTATCAAGATTGATACCATTTGTGTTTATCAAGTTTGCATTTTTTTTTTCTCTTTCTTTTGCTCTTGTTTATGTTTTGCTTCTAGATTAGACTTTATGTTTATTTTCTTGTTTAGTTTTATTTTCTTTTGTTCTAGCTGATATTTGATAGAACTTAAAATTTATAACAATGAGCTTGATCAAGGTACGTCTCTTCCTTCTCCTTACCTTACTTGTTTCTACTTGGTTCTCATGTTGCATATTAATATTTTGCTCTCTTTTCATTTGAGACTTATATTTGAGAGTATCATTTTTAACACTGAGGACAATGCTTGGTTTAAAATTTCCTTGTGACTAATATTTATGTTTGATTAATTTTCCTATGTTCATTCAAGTCCCTATGGGTTCGACATCGTTCTTATCAAACTATACTTCGGTACGGTTTGTAGAGGGATGAATTCTGTCAATCAAGTTCAAAGTGAAACTTGCTCTATTTGTGCAAGTCCTATGCATACAACTCAAATGTGTCCTTCCATAGTTGGTTACTCTGAATACTATACTGAGCAAGCAAATGCACCGAATAATTATGAAAGGCCACTTGCTAGTCCATTTTCAGAGACATACAATCCAAATTGGCAAAATCATCTTAATTTCTCTTGGAGGTAGAACCATTCCTCCACAAATATAAGTGGACAACAAGTGCATCAACAAAGTCAAATTCGTCCACCTACTTAAGCATATCCTCCTATTCCTCAATCAATTCCTCACTTTATGGCACCACCAAGACAATCATCTTTGGAGGAGTCCCTCAAAACTTTCATGCAATCAACTAGCCAAGCTATTCAAGAGATGAAAAGTTCCTCATTTTAATACTGAAGCTATTTCAAAGTAAGAAAATCAAGTTGGCCAGTTAGCAACCCAAGTTGGAGAGAGGGAAAAAGGAAAATTTCCTAGTTAGCCTATACCCAACCCAAAAGGACAGTATGCCATGAATGGTTCTTCTAGTTCTATTCATGCACATGAATCTGTTCAATCTATTACTACCCTTAGGTCCGGAAGACAAGTTGATAATCAAATGAAAATGCCAGAAGTGGAGGATAATGAAAACACTGTGTTAGAGGAGAAAGGAACTCATAGTTCACAAGATGATCATGGAGAAAAGAAGGACAACTCATCCTCCATTCCAATTCAGGATCTTAGTTCTCCCCTTGATAAGAGGTTTGTTCCTAAAGCTCCATTTCCTTAAAGGTAAATCAGTCCTCAGAAAAGTGCACAATCTGGAGATATTTTAGAGGTTTTTAAGCAAGTGAAAATAAATATTCCATTTCTTGATGCAATTTAGCAAGTTCCTGCTTATGCCAAGTTTCTAAAAGACCTTGTGACAATGAAGAGAAAGACAAATGTCCCTAAAAAGGCATTTATGACAAAGCAAGTCAGTTCAATCATTTAGAACAAATATCCAGTGAAATGTAAGGACCCTGTATCTCCTACAATTTCATGCAAGATTGGGGATCGTCTCATTGAGCGAGATTTGCTAGATTTGGGGGCAAGTGTGAACCTAATACCATATTCAATTTATTTACAACTAGGTTTAGGAGAGCTGAAACCCACAACCATGATACTTCAGTTAGCTGACAGATCTGTGAAAATTCCTAGAGGTATTGTTGAGGATGTGTTGATTAAGTTGGATGCATTCTATTTACCTGTTGATTTTGTTGTGTTAGACATTAAGCCTGCTCTAAATGCCAGTACACAAATTCATGTCATTTTGGGTCGCCCTTTCTTAGCCACATTTAATACTTTGATCAATTGTCCAAGTGGTGTAATGAAGATTTCTTTTGGAAATATGACCGTTGAGCTTAATATCTTCCACATAAGTAAGCAAGTACAAGAAAATGAGGATATATGTGAGGTTAACATGATTGAGAGCCTAGTCCATGATACTTTCATACAATCAAGTTGTGAGGATCCCTTAAAAGCTTGTTTAGCCCTTTTTGGTTGCAATTTGGATATTGAAAAATCAATTGAGGAGGTCAATGCAATGTTGGATTCTGTTTCTCTCTTAAGTATTGATAGCTGGCAACCAAAAGTGGCCCCTCTTCCACTTTCTTCATCCCCACTCCTATCTATTGTAGAACTACCAAAGTTGGATAGCTTTTGGGAACACCAATTAATAAGTATACTTCAAGAGCATAAGAAAGCTATAGGTTGGACAATTGTTGATATTAAGGGTATTAGTCCTTTTGTAGATATGCAAAAAATTCACTTGGAAGAGACTGCTAAATCCTCCCAACATGTTTTTGACCCAAATAAGTTACAATCTCATTGGTCTAGTCCAGTCACAGTATGCATTATTTATCTCCAGTTGTTAAGGTTTGGATGATCTTGTTTATTAGGATTGATCTCTGGTTGTGTTAAATCTTTTTGCAAAAAAAAAAAAAAAAAAAAAAAAAAAACCTTTTTCTTGTTTATTTTATGCTTTTAGATTAATATTTGTGTTTATTTTCTTTTTTAGTTTTATACTCTTTTGTGTTTAGATCTGAACCTTGGAAGTTGCTGCAAAAAGAAGGTTTGGAATCTTGACTTGGCTTTAACTTGTCTTTCCTGAAAGGCACTAAACAAAATACATCAAGGTACCATGTGGAAAATAATGATAAGTTAAATAAACAAGAAACATGTGTATAAAGAGAGAAAAGAAACCACAGATGTGAGGTAAAGAGTGAAACACATACATCATCATCAAATATAGAAACAACACATGATGTATGTAAATGGTTACAAAACCAAAAGATACACAACACAAAATATATGTTAATTTCAATGTGTATCAAACTAACTCTCCCCTTAAGTTAGTTACATCAAAAACATTCTTCCCTTTAACATGAAGTTCTCCCCCTAAGTCTATTACTCCCCCTGAGAAATGACATTCAATTCTCAAATTTCTCTCCATTTTTGACACGATTGTCAAAGGGCATAAAAAGCCAAAAGACATGACTGGAGATAGACAGAAAATTGACAAAGAGGGAATGAGGAGAACAATGAACCATAGACCTACAAGAAAAAGAAAAACAAGATGCTATGGACATAAAGGAAAAAAAAAAAAAAAGCAAAACAAAGAAAAAAAAATGAAATGCATGCAAGGGAATCTCGATCGATCAAGAGGTGGCGAGACAGGTATCGAGCATAATAGACATCGACAGATGCAGCTGTCGAGGATCTGTCAAGGGATAAATCAACAAAAGGCTAAAAAGAAGTTCGATTGATCCACCAGCTGTCGAAAAGCTATCGAGGGGACAGGAGCTTTCTCGATTGATTTACCAGCTATCGAGGAAGTGTCGAGATTGCGATAAGAAAAAAAGCTTAAGAAGCTCGACAGATAGCTAGGTATCGAAGAGGTGTTGAGCAAGCTTTTAAAAACAATTTTTCAAGAAGAGAAAAACACAAACATGAACCAATCAGACATGCAACTCAACCAATGATCCAATCAACATATTAAGCTCTCAAAATCATCTCTCAACAAAATTTTAAGCACATGGGTCTCAAAAAAACACACACACAAACACACATTAAACAAGTCTAACTAATTTTATATTTCAAAAACAAGTCAAGATAATTTAGTAAGTATACATTAACACATATAAAATCTTGTGATGACCAAATCGCATTGTACCTGCACATGTATCAAGAGTAGCAAAGAATATTGCGTGTTGTGTGTGAGAAATATCGCAAGATTGCACAAGTGTATACATGTTATGATGATTTGATATATGAGAAAATCACTTTAATTCACACACAATCATAACTGTTTAATAGAGACTATCACTTTCGAGGTACATCCTATAACTCTTACATCTCCTAAAATACATGCTTGCAATCATATTTAAAAACATTTTTGATCTTTTTGCTTTTTATTTTCTTTGCATTTTTTTCTTTTATTTAGCATATCATGCATGAGCATATAACAGAGAGAATTATATTTGACATTTCAATTTTGTAATGCTGAAGCACACAAATGTCATTGACATCACACTTTTGCTATGCCGAAACATATAGATGTCTTTCATGATTAACAGGCAACAGTGGTGAGATGGTTATTTATACATTTCTCTTAGGATTTTCTAGTCCTTCCTGTCAAAAAGAGTGATACGAGTGTTAAGTCCAAGAGATAACTTAATCTTACTCATCACAAACAAGAGCCACAAAACTCACTTGCTTAGTTGTGCATAAAGATGCTCATCTAAGCTATGAAAGATACAAAATTTAGAAAATTTTGTTTCAATGGCCATCCAAGGTACACTAGCACCAATGTACACAAAACACACACTATTTTTGTATTTTTCAATTTGTATTTTTTTTTTTATGAAAAACAAAATAAATCAAAACTAAAAATAAATAAACAAAAACATGTTAAACAAAACAAAGCAATGCATAAAACTAGATGAAAATGCATGAAAACATTATTCCAAAAACAAATAAGAAATCAAGAAAGAAAGTCCAACTTTAGATAGAAAGAATTAACGCAAAGGACAAACAGAAAGACAATTAAGTCTTAGGATCCTTTATCACCCACACAACACGAGTCTTTGGCTGTGAAGATGAAAAGGTATGTGTCCTAGTATGACTACTAAAAGACATAGAGGAATTAGAATTCCCCTGAAATTGAGTCAAAAAGCTCAAAACTTTTAATAACTCACCAAGAATAGGTACAGAGCCTTTAGACAAAGGATGAGACCTATTGGACACTTACTTATGAGAAAACAACTTGAAACAATTAGGATGAGTGTGACCAGAACCACCATAATGGTGACAAACATGAGTAGTTTTAAAGCTACTCAACTTCCTAGAAGGAGGTCTAACATTAGAGGTTGACAAAGACTTTAATTTAGGACAATTTGGCCTAATATGACCAACAATATGACAATGATGACAAGTGGGGACAAATTCAAAATTTTTATTTTTCCTAGGAGGAGTTTTAGACATAGGTTTAGAAATTTCAGCGTTAACATCAGAATTTTTACCTTTGTCTATCCTAGCAATATTAGCCTTCAACTCTTCATTATTCCTTTCAAATGGAGGAATATAAAAATCATTTTCTTTTGAGTTAGGCTCAACAACAAGTTTGACACTAGTTAATTTTTCAACTTCAGTTTTAAATTCAACTAGTTGCTCTTCCAAACTTTTAATTTTGTCCACCTGAGATGAAATTTGATTTTTAAAATTTTCATTCAAATTATTGGCTTCATCCAATTCTGCAATCAAATCATCTTTTTCAAGCTTGACCTTTTTAAATTTAGCCTTTAATTTTGTAGAATATTCAAGAGATTTCATACAAAAATTATAAAGCTTGCAATAGGCATCTTGAATATTATCATCATCATTCAACATAAGATTATGCAATCAAAACAATCAAGCGTTTCCATGACAACAGGGGTCAATTGATTAATTGATTAATTGATAGGTAAAAAACGTATTGACCCCTTGTGATTAATTGATTAATTAGCCAAGTTATTAATTAATCAAATTAACATGCAAAGTGCATGGTAGCACAAACAAATCACCAATTAAACTAAGTGCAACGGAAAATAAATTTGATACAGTGATTTGTTTACGAATAGGGAAAACCTAACGGCAAAAACCCTATCGAGTGATTTTCAGGTTATCACTCTCGAAATTCCACTATTATCACAACAAGTGGTTACAAGTAAAGAAATCCCAGTACCTTATACCAACATACAGTTGAACCCTTACCCCAATACCCAATTGGACTTGTTTTGTAGTAACAGTTCCTCATTTTGATGCATGACTCCCAAGCACATGACTAACCAATTTGATGTGCGGATCCTAGTACGCGGCTTACTTCTTTGCACGAATTCCAGTACGTGACTAACTCTATAGCAACCCTTTGATTGTTGTAATTGATTTGTAGTAGCTTCACATAAAAACACCAATAAGATCTTCAATGTTGGTACAAGAGACTTTGCTTGGTTACAGAACTCAAAGGCGTACAAGAAACGCAGCAAGAACTTTTTATTCTGTAGGAGGAGGCTAGGGTTTCAAAAAGAAAACCTTATGAAGCTCTCTAGGGTTAGGTTTTCCTTTTTCCACCTCCTTTAAATAGGAGTTTAATGGGCTCTCCTATTCCAAATAGGTTTACACAAACCTTGGGTTTTTCTTTGTTCAATAAGGATTATACAAATCCACAAATAAATAGCATTTTAAAATAAAAACGTTGCTGACTATAATCTGAAAACCCATAAGCTTGATCAATCGAGATATCTGTTGAGCTTTAATGAATCTCAACAGATCGAGCTTCTGGAGAGGAGGTATCGAGACCTGTAGATTGCACTTTTTTTGAGCAGTTCTTGAGTAATCTTCATGTCTTCAATTTAACCACTTGTAATGATCATCTTGAACCTACTTAGATTTATCCAAATACAAGTAAATTGCGTTTTATCAAAGAATATGCCAATTACATAAAAATATGTCCCTAACACGAACTAACCATTTCATTAGCAGCTCTCACATAGTCCCACTACTAGTTGAGAATACCGAGAACTTTCTAATAGTACTCTAGCTTAGAAAGAAATAAAATTTCCCAATGTAGGACTTCTAGGCGCAACAAAGAAAATGGATGTGAATTAAGTTTAGGCTGCATTTGGTTTTAAGGATTTAGAATCAACGGATGTGAAAAAGGTAATTGTTGGTACTAATTGCTTTAATTGAATTTAAGAACACATTCAATATTTGTGTCTGACTGTTTTTAGTATATTATCTGGATAATGTTGTGCTTATAATATATGGGGAGACATTTGAATAATAAATTTTGTGTACTCCCTATGTTTGCTTAATATGGAAACAAAATCATAGCATAGTAACAAAACCCATGCATACGTAATTGTGATGATATGAGGTGTAACATTTGAAAGTTAGTGAGTCATAAATATTCCCATCTGGGCTTAAGCCTATACAAACTCACATTTGCAAACCATTTCTTGCATGTTGAAAAGGAAAGGAGGAAAAAAAAAGTGTACAATGTTTCATTCTTAGATCATGTGATCAAAATGGTGGATGGTCATCTATATATACTGGCAGATATTTGTGCGCAAGGATTTCTGTCTTGATGGCTAGAGGTGGAGCGTTGTTGTTCTTGGTATATACAATAAATACTTTATTGAAAATATTATAATAAATTTCGAATGAACTCTTGCTCAAATGTTAACCTCTCCTTATGAGTAAGTGAGTGTTGAGTTTATGATAAAGTTATTCTTAATATTCATTTTCCTTCTTTTAAATTTGTGGCACTAAATAGTCTACACCTTTTCTAATGTTTTATTGCAGCTCTCTACTGTTTCTTCTTTGTTTTTGGTTTTATTACACCTCGAAAACACTGTTTTGTTTTGCCATGTCAATTACTTTATGAGTGATCCGGATCCCATAGCACAAATTTAGAATCCATTGAAAAACAATCATTTATAAGTTTCAAGAATCAAACTGCCAAAATCTTGTGCGATAAGAGCTTATAGCACCAAGGCTGAGATCATGATCTCATTGTGAGGAAGATTTTCCAAAATGCGTCTTTTTTTTTTTGTTTGACTAATCTTTTTGTTCTTTAGTCATATTTCAAGAGATGCTCTAATGATCATCATATAAATATATGATAAAAATAAATAAATCATATAATTACTTCTCTGCATTACATGAAATCCATGCAATAGCAGTAAATGATTTTCCAATCTAGTAACAAATAAAGAAAGAAAAGGTAAGACAAAAAGGAAAAAACATAAATCAACATACAATCGTTTTTCTCCACTATTTTATATCTATATTCACAATTAATATAAAAATGTACATATATTAAATATTAATATATGAAAGTGGACATAACAACAAACACTTCTTTTATTTCAGCAGCAGACCGACAGTCTTTAAACAACGACATTACCTTTACCAATCTCATCCACAAAAACTTTGAGGTTGTCATAGGAAGAACCACCTTCGTTGGCAGCCTCCATCGCCAACTCCTTCCATTTCTTGGCATTCCTTCTAATTGCTTCTCCTCTCTCTCCATCTCCCACAACCAATTCCAAGCATTTCTTAATCTCATCACCTTCAACAATCCCATCCTTATTCACTATCATCCTCACTCCCGTCTTCCATACATCTTCAATTAGCTTCGCATTCGTCCCTTGATCAGACCACTGTGGAAATGCTACCATTGGCACCCCTGAAACCAAACTCTCCAAAGTTGAATTCCACCCACAATGTGTCACAAAGCATCCTAGTGAAGGATGTGACAAAACCTCCACTTGGGAACACCACGGCACTATCATTCCCATTTGTTCCAATTCCTCTCTGCAACTCAACTTCTCTTCTTCTCCATTTTCCTTAGCTCTTATGACCCACAAGAAGGGCCGCCCACAACCCAACAATCCGCGTGCAATTTCCTCCATTTGTTGCTTCATTAAGACCGCCATGCTCCCAAATGAAACATAAATAACCGATGACTCAGGCTTAGAGTTGAGCCATTCGATGTAGTCTTTGGAAACATCCCCTCCAAATGACTTATCTGATGGAAGTAGTGGCCCAACTGCAACCAAATTAAACTTTTCAATCGCCTTCAAGGCCTCAGGCTCTAGTGCATCAAAGGTATTCACTAGAACTCTAGGATTGTTCTCTTTTTCAAGCGCTTCAAAGTGGGCTTGAATTATTGGGAGAGGAGAAGGGTGAGTGTTGGAAGCAAGCAAAAAGGAGGGAAGGTCACGGTTAGTGAGTAATGGTAGTCCCGGTAACTTTATCGAAGATGAGGGGTAGTCATTGTTGTCGTTTCTGATAACATCGGCAAAACCGTTGAAGTAGTAGTAATATATGTCCAAAACCATGGCAGGTTGAATCCAAAGAAGCGTGGAAGGAAGGTGAACCTCACGCGCCACGTCAGCAGCCCAAGGTAGAAGCAGTGTGTAGACTAAGCAAGTAATGGGACGACCCTGGTTAGCGCTGGACACAATAAGGTGAGTGAGAGTTTTGGAGCCATTGCACTTGAACTGATCGAAGTGGTTCTGGGCATCATCCAGGGAAAATCCGTCGTCGTAGCCATCAGAGAAGGTGACAAACGACAAGCCGTCGGGAGGAGGACTCTTGATCATGCGACGGTGGGCACTAATGGTGATGGCAAAGGTGACCTGCACTCCCAAGTGAATGAGGCGCTTAGCGAATTGGAGGGAAGGGTTGACATGGCCTTGCGCTGGGAATGTAACGAGAAGGATGTGAGCCATGATATATTCTATTGGATTTTGGTCCGAGAGTTGAGGTGTTGTGGGTTGTGACTCGTGAATATAATTAGCTTAAAAGGGGATAGTTTTGTGTTCTTGGAAATGGAGATTACATGGGACCTGATATGAGTCATTGAGTTGTACTCTGTAAATTGACGTTTGCGGTAACAATTTGAAGGACCCTATTATGTTCGAAATGATAAGGGAAGCTGGCCAAAGAATATTCCTTGAAGTTTCTACAATCTAATTCAATTTTACTACTTAAAAATGGTTGGTTAATGAAGTAATGGTTAAAGTAATGGTTAACTCCGTTGTCCGACAAGAAGAGTACGGTGTTGGTAGAATTTCATTGTCCTCAATTAATAAAGTCCGACTTTAAGATAGTTATCCACCAAGGACCGCTACCACTGGCGGCTCTACATGCAAGTCAAGAACTAAAACCACCTTGACTTGCAAAAATGGCATATCACCGAGGGCCACTATCACTGGCGGCTCTTGGACTGATTCAAGTTTTGACGTCAGAGGAGCGTAGCTTATCACCAACTTTACTGATTGAAGATGTAAAAATGTTTTCTAACAATTTTGTAAAATTATTGTATTCTCACGTTAAGAGAAACAACAGTAGGATTGCTCATAGTCTGACTAAATATGCATTATGCATACCAGATTTTTAAGTATGGATTGAAGATGTACTATCACATATTGTTTCGATTTTATAATTGGATGTAGTTGAATTACATTAATAAAATCCATTAATTTCTTTCTAAAAAAACAATATTTTCATAATAATTTTACAAAAAATCTAATGCAGTGAGTTGTTACAGATTTTAATTTAGGCTCAATATTGATATTATTTTTTTACCCACTTGTAACAGTTTTTTACATAAGATTTACTGTAAAAATATTGTGAACATAGCATTACTCTAAAATTAATTCTATCCCCCAAACAAAATCCTAACAACAATAAATATTAGCCAAAATAACAACAAACATAGACTAAACAAAAATAAGATAAAACCAAACAACGACAAATGATCTAATTATTCAACAAAAAGCCTACTATAAAACAAAAAGAAAAAAATTGCTAAACATTCAAATTTGTATTTTGTTCAACCTATTTAATAAAAATAATCTCTAATTTATTTTTTCCTAAAAAATGATACATAGAAAAATATTGTGATTGTGAATACATTACTGTGTATGCCAAGAAAAATATTGTCTGCGGAAATTACATTACTGTGAAATTCAATTTGTGAATACCGAGGGGTTAAAGTCCAAAGCGTTAAAAGATCAAACTTAAAAGTGAAAGAACAAGAGAAGTGGAGAGATCACTGAGAGAGTCTATAAACTACTAATGCATAGAGCTATTTTAGGCTACCGCGAGAGAGAGAATTCTATACGAGAGCTGCTCACCACTCCATCGGTTTTTTTTTTTTTTTTTTTTTTTTTTTTTTTTTTTTTTTTTTTTTTTTTTTTTTTTTTTTTTTTTTTTGGGACTAAAATACAAAACTGACATTCTAATTTTTTCAGATTTCATTTTAATCCTCTATTTTTTTTTTTGTTAATTTCAATCCTCTAAGTTTCAGATTTATACAATTAAGACATTTTTGTTAATTTTTGTTAAAATTTTTTGAAAAAAAAAATTGGAAAATATTTTTCAATCATTAATTGAATTTTTTGAATTTAAAAAAATTTGAAGAAAAATTTATAAAGTTGAAAAGTTAACCACAACTTATAACAAAATTTGATGGACAAGACTTAATTGAATAAACTTGAAAATTAGAGGACTGAAATGAATAAAAACAAAGTTAGAGGACTGAGATGAAATCTGAAGAAACTTAGATGGTCAGTTTTGCATTTTTCCTTTTTATTTTTATTTATTTTTATTTGATTTGATTGGTTTTGATTTAGATGTTTGGATATGGGTTTTTATTTTTATTTTTTATTTTTTTTATATGGGGGTGTGGATATGGATTTGTTCATTCTTCATTGCTAGGTCTCATTACACTCTTAACTATTTTAGTAATTGACAAACATATAAATCTTACTTATTATACACAAAAATCTCGAACTAGGATGGATATAAAATTTTGAAATTAATAATAATAATAATAATAATAATTGTAGGGTGATAAGTCCAGTAGTATATATATATATATATATATATTAGGCCAGGGGCCCGGTCCGAAGATACCTAGTAGTCTGAGGACGGGTAAACACTGTCATGGAAGTTCGCATTAGTGAATAAAGAAAGGGATCTGGTCATGATGGTTCAGAAATGTGGTTCGAGGAGGAATGCCTCCTCAGCTAAGCAAAGCAGAGGTCAGAAGGTGTGATCTGCCTTCCAGAGCAACGTTCCAAGAGGTTCTATTGAGAAAGATATATATCATGAAAGCACATGACAAAAGGAAGCTATGAAATATCTAAGATAAAGCTGCTACCGTCTCATTGAATGCTATGCAGCTAACTCTTTGGCTGCATTAATATAGAAGTGATACTTGAACAGTTTTTCAGCCTTACAGCTACTCCTAGAGATTTCAGGAAGGTGCTGATAGGACAGGAATCAACGCCAGTAACTTGGTCTACCCGTGGAGAGTGGAGATGAAAGAAGAAGATAGTATAAAAGAGAAAGAATACCTTGAGGGAGAGGGATCAGAGAATTAAGAGAAAAACATTGTAGGAACAAGAATTGGACTTATAACTTAATTTAAAAAGAGATATATAAAAGAACTGATCTCCTTGGATTGTGCCGAGAACGATTTTCTTTGAATAAAACTAGTTTATCTTTGCTTTCTTGTCATCTAGGCCAACTATAATTGTTGTCTAACTAATTAGAGCCTAGTTTTCTAACACATTCTCTACAAATTCATTATATTGTGCTCGTTGGGCCTAAATCCCTTAACCCTTTGAGCTCAGGGATCAAAATCATGCCCTTACAATAATACTAATACTAATAATAATAATAAGCTATTGCATAGCAAACCCAACTTCTTGAGGTATCTACATAGGATTGGTGGTTATAATAAACCATTATTTGTTCTTTCAGAATAGTCTTTTGAGTTGTTTAAAGAGTGTTTAGATTGTGTGAAAACTGTTACAATCCATGGGTAGAACTCACCCTTGAAAACCGGCTTACAAGAGGAGGGTGCCCAAGAGCTTATAAACACATGGTTAAACTTATTCTTAATCCATGTGGGATACTAGGATCATAACATACCACTACGCTCTGCAACTGACGTCCACGACAGCTCATTCTAGCAAACACTGACCTGAGGGTAGTCCTTTCTCTTTTTGGTAGCTCCACTTAACTATCAGTAATTTTAATTTAGTCTCTAGGTCGCCCCTTCCAAGATCCGACTACAAAGCCGCAACTCATTTGATCCCATACTCAATGAGCTATGCCTGATTAATCAGGGTGATGATTGGCTCTGATACTAAATGTTACAACCCATGGGTAGAACTTACCCTTGAAAATCGGCTTGCAAGGAAAGGGTGTCCAAGAGTTTATAAACACATGGTTAAGCTTATTCTTAATCCATGTGGGATACTAGGATAATAACAAAACTAAGTTATATAACTCAGTTTTCTTCATCCATAATTCAAAACACGTGGGCCTAACATCATTTTTACTTGTTTGGCTTGGTTTTCTTTCTCACTTTCCATCACTCATAATTCAAAAAAATGAGTTAGAGGGAGTGAAAATGAGAACAAAATTTTGGTATTTCCGCATCATGGATTATGAGCTACAGTGGCAATGTCGTAATTCTTTAGAGCCAAGTGGGTCTCACCCGTAAGTCAGGTCACCATCATATGCCAAAGCAATAATGCTCACCAACGGTAGAAGTACTATTCACTACCAATTTTTTGTTTTTCCCTTGTTTCTCTCTGTCACTCCCATTTCTCTCCACTTTCACTCTAGTCTCCCTATTCTTGTTTCACTTTTCATAGTTCATACACCAAAAATGTGAAAAAGAAAAAAAGAAAAAAAAAAAGAATTTGAATAAACAAAAGAGAAATCTTATCTCGACAATATTTTTCAAAAAAAAAAAATCATAATTAACAGGTTGTTATGAGTTGTTATTGGTAGGCAAAAAAGTAATTTTAATAGTAGATTTAACTTAGAGTTAATAATAACTTATCACATATAATTTATTATGAAATTTATTGTAATAAAGTTGTGGACATAACACTCTAAACATAAGCAACCTATGCAATTAATTATTTACTGTGCCCTATGTCATACAACCAAAAGACTTTTGTAGGTATGGCATTTTTTTTTTTTTTTTTTTTTTTTTTTTTGGGGGTAGAAACCGCTGCTTATATAGAAGAGGAAATTCAATTACAAAGTTCAGAGGGCATACCCTCTCATAATACAACCCAGTACAATCATAAAGGAGAAGTAAAGATAAGTCTACAGGAGGACTATGAAGTAGACAAAAGTCTTGGTTAGTGCTCAATCCCTTCCTAGCCAGTAAGTCCGCACACTTGTTGGCTTCACAAAAGCAGTGCTTCATCTTCACTTAAGGAATCCGGTTGATGAGGGTTCTGCAATAATCTATGATAAGAGAAGCATGATGCAAATTATAATTATACTCTTCCATCACCCACCCAATACTAACTCTAGCATCAACTTCGATTTCAACAGCCAACAGGTTTAAATTTACACAAAGCATAAGCCCATCCCTTAAAGCCCATAGTTTTGCTTCTACATTGGTTGTTATCCATATGGAGTGGGTAAAGCCTTTCACCCAATTCCCTTTGTCATCCTGGATTAATCCACCACCACCTGCCATACCGGGTTGCTTAGGGAGGACCCATCTGTATTAAGCTTATACCAGCCGGGGTCAGGTTTGCTCCACCTTACTTAACAGAGTGCTTCCTTTTTCCCATGACGGATCTAGCGGCACAGAATAGGAATTCAGTAGAGCAGCAGCTTGGGCTTCCTTAAGAAGCTCATGATTACGGCGCGAACTCTTAAAAACTATTTTGTTCCTGTTGAGCCAAAGACTCAAAACTGCGAATGGGAAGAAGGTCTTCCAAGGGCTAGGTATGGCATTTAAACCCGCCTGTTCTTGTTAATTCTTTCAATTGCTTTTGTGCAATTGGTGCTTATTTTGTTTTCTTATGTTAGAAGTGACATTTTTACCATAAAATAAAATAAAAAATGTTCACAAGCAGGTTTCACTTAGTCATAGACAACGAATTACTAGGAATTTTATTAAGATGTAATGGCTATTGAACTATTTTATTTTAGATAGAATTGACTCTTACATTGAATCATGAAACTCGTTAGAGTGAGTTAGGGCCAAATATTTTCTGAGAATTATCTCACGGTATGTGGGGTTCACTTCACAGATGTCAGACAGGGACTACATGACTACAAACAAACCCGTCCATTTTTGGTATTTACCTTCCAAACTATTGCTAAGGCTGTTGATTTGCAAATATAAAGAGAGGTTTAAACTCTTAAATAGAGATGAGTAAATTCTAATTTACCATCTTGTAATTTGGACATATCACAATTTAATTCAACTTTTTTTTTTTTTTATTACTACATATGTGCCCCTAAAGATAGACTATACTAAAACCATTAGGACTATGTTAAAATGAACATATTCTATATGTTGTGGATAATAAACCTTCTCATCTTCTTCTTATTCGTAGGAATTCTTCTTCCAATTCCTCTTCTACAAAAAATAGTCTTTGATCTAACCCATAAAAAAAAAAAAAAAATCTATTTATAATATATATTATAAAATTTTGATCTTAAAATTGATAGATGCATGTTACAATGATACGTATTCATATACATCAAAAAAAAAAAAAAAAGACACTTATTCATTTTCAAAGCATACTACAATAATAAGTAGCAACTTTCTATATTTAATCTGTATGATATGGATAAACAATGTCACATGTCTACAAATTATTTGTATATATCAATATGTTTGCTATAATATACTAGATACATGGCATAAAATTTAAAATTTTGAGTGAAGTAAATGCATTTCTTTAGCATGGTATTTAAGTAAACATTTTTATTCTTATTTATGTCCATTAAATCTTAATTTGTCATTTGCTTTTCTTTTTATTTTCCTAACCATTCTCCTTCTAAAGGTTATTCCAGTATTTCACTATTTTGTTGTAAAAAAAAAGTATTTCGTTTAAAAGTACTTTAATTGAGTAATATATTTGTAATCTAATTAACATAGCTAGATATTAGATATTATAAAAGTTGGATTCCAAAATTGGAGAAGGTATTTAGTATCAAATGATACTATATTAACGGTTTCAAAATCTAATAAGTGTGAAATGTCAGTAAAAAATAACTACCTTACCAACAAATGAAAGACATGTGTTAGTGAGTAGTTATTTTTGATATTAACGGTTTCAAGATCTAATAAGTGTGAAATGTTAGTAAAAAATAACTACCCTACCAACAAATGAAAGACATATGTTAGTGAGTAGTTATTTTTGTACACATGTCTCTTGACTATTAGATTTTGATACAGATAATGTGGTATTATTTGATACAAAATACTTTTTCCAAAAACTAGTGAATGCACAAAGTGATGACACGTGCCCCTTTACCAATGCATATAAATATGACAAGTAGGATTTGCTTAATCTTTTATTTTACTTTTTTATTTTTGGGATAGAAACAAGTTTTGCTTAGTCTTAATTAGTAAAGTACAAGAAATTTCATTAAAATGTAATTGGCTAAAATTGCTACCGACCAATTTTATATTACAGAATGTGAGGTCCACAAATATTTTTAGAAGACCTAATATGCATATAGCTACTGGACAAACCAAAGCATAATTATATATTTTCTAAACTACTTAGTTATTTATTTATTTATTTATTTTGACTAATAACTAATAACTACTTAGTTGATTTGCAGCAACCTAGTAACAAATAAAGAATGACAAGATAAGGCAAAGGCAAAAAACATAAATCAACCGCCCATGGAAAATAACTCGTTACACTCATTTATCTCTACTATTTTATATCAATTTTCACAATTAATGTAAAAATATACACATTTTAATATATGAAAGTATGGATGTAAAAACAAAAACATTTTTTTGAAGAACTGAAAATATTATTCAACGGAAAGCAAATTACAAGGAAACAAAAGAGACAACCTCCCTTTCTACATGACTATAAACACTGGGAGGGCAACAACCCAGACCAAAAGAACCAACCCAACTTTGAATCCTAGACCATTTAGCTAATTTATGAACAGTCATATTTGTCTCACAATAAACTCAATTAAAGGAAACTGTACAGCCTCTACAAAATGATTTAGTCTCCAATGAATACTGTCCCTGAGAGGGAATCTATACATGTCTTAGAATCACTTTCTATAATTACATGTGAAGCATCATAACAAGTTGCAAGAGCAAGACTGAGTGCCTAAAACATTGCTAATGAGAGTGATGAAATAAAAGAACACTTCTTTTATTTCATCAGCAAACCTACACGCTTTTAACGAGGTTACCTTCACCAATCTCATCCACAAAAGCTTTGAGATTGATATAGGAAGAAGAACCAGCCTCTATAGCCAACTCCTTCCATTTCTTGGCATTCTTTCTAATTGCTTTCCCTCTCTCTCTATCTCCCACAACCAATTCCAAACATCTCTTAATCTCATCACTTTCAACAATCCCATCCTTATTCACCGTCACCCTCACTCCTATCTTCCACAGATCTTCAATTAGCTTTGCAATCGTCCCTTGATCAGACCACTGTGGAAATGCTACCATTGGCACCCCTAAAACCAAACTCTCCAAAGTTGAATTCCACCCACAATGTGTCACAAAGCATCCTAGTGAAGGATGTGACAAAACTTCCACTTGGGAACACCATGGCACTATCATTCCCCTTTGTTCTAATTCCTCTCTACAACTCAACTTCTCTTCTTCTCCATTTTCCTTAGCTCTTATGACCCACAAGAAGGGCCTCCCGCAATCCAACAATCCGCATGCAATTTCCTCCATTTGTTGCTTTTTTAACACCAATAAGCTTCCAAATGAAATGTAAATGACTGATGATTCGGACTTCGAGTTGAGCCATTTGATGTAATTTTTGGAGCCATTAGACGGATCTCTTCCATCCAAAATAGCATATGGAACTAGTGGTCCAACTGAAACCAAGTTAAGTTTTTCGAGCGCTTTTATAGCCTCGGGCTCTAATGCATCAAAGGTATTCACTAAAACTCTAGGATTGCTCTCCTTTTCAAGCGCTTCAAGTTGGGCTTGGAATTTAGGGCGTACAAGAGCATATGGGTTTGAAGCAAGCAAGAAGGAGGGAAGGTCACGAGTAGCGAGTAATGGCAAACCCGGAAATTGTATCGAGCAGGAGGGCTGGTCATCGCTGTCGTTCCCAATAACATCGGCAAAACCATTGTAATAGTAGTAGTATATGTCGAAAACCATTGCAGGCTGAATCCAAAGAAGGGCGGAAGGAAGATGAAGCTCACGAGCCACGTCAACAACCCAAGGTAGAAGCATTGTGTAGACTATGCACTGTTTATTGGCGGTGGAGACAATGAGTTCAGTGAGAGCTTTGGAGCCATTGCACTTGAGCTGATCCCATTGTTTTTCAGCATCGTCCATAGGTATAACTCCGTCATCATAGCCGTCAGAGAAGGTGGCGAATGACAACCCGTCAGGAGGAGGGCTTTTGATCATGCCTCGACGGTGGGCGCCAACGGTGGTGAAGAAAGTGACATGCACTCCCAAGCGAATGAGGCGTTCTGCGAATTGGAAGGCAGGGTTTATATGGCCTTGTGCAGGAAATGTGACTATGACAAATTGGCTATGCTGCTGCTTCAACATGATTGATTATTTGATATTTGATATGGGTTGTGAATAGTCTAAACAAAAACAGAATATATGGTTGTTTTGTACTTTAGATCTGTGAGACTTATATAGAAGGACCAATGCATATGGGGATGGGCAAGGCTTAAAAATGGAGCAAAATTTTTTAGTTTTTAAGTCACAACTTTTGCCACAATAGTACATATAATAAATTATAAGCGAAGAAAAAAAAAAGTAATTGATGAATTTATAAGAAGGTGATAAATAATTAATCATAAAGTAAAATAATTATAACAAAAATTGTGAAATTTTTTGTGATACTAAAAATTGGTACTAAAGAGCATTAATAACGTTTGTGGTGGCATTCGGAAAAGGTGGGCGCTTTGTGATTCAATTTCTTTTTCTTCTTGTTTTCATTATAAACGACTAGGACTAGTTTTTTGTGGTATTAGAAATTAGTACTAAAGTGGACTAGATAAGAATGTTAATGACGTTTGCGGTGCCGATTCGGAAAAGGTGGGGCTTTGTGATTCAATTTCTTCTTCTTCTTCTCTTCATTATAAACGACAAGGACTAGTTGGTCAGACAAAAACAATCCAAGCATGCAAATTTCAATGCGTGGGCCCCCAATATCTAAAGCACTAGTTTTAGTCACCCGATGGCGTCGTGTTTGACCTGGTATTGTATTGGGCAAGACTTTGAATATAAATTTTTGACTAATGCTAATTAGGACTAAAGCATCAAAACTAGTTAGTTTGATTTTAGTCTCTAAACAGTTAGTTATTTTTTCCAACTGTTTTAAGAAGTAAACTGATTTTAGGGATCAAATTAGTTAGTTTTAAAAAATTTTGAACTTAATTGACATTAGCCCAAACTTCTAGGGTTGTAAATAGAATTTAACCTTAAAAATATTTTTCAAAACAATGATTTGAGCATATGGATAAGTCTTATTGCAATGAAAGCACTGACCCAATTTCAATTATTTGACAAGATTATTTGTCATTTTCCTACATATTAAATTAAAAGCTGGGCCTATGATAGAAAATATGACCAAGTTTTTTTTTTTGGTAGAAAGGATATGCATTAAAAACTAAAGAGTTTTGGGACAAAGTTTATTACATAACACATCATTCAGATTGGAAAGATAACCTAACAAGTGCTACAATACAAATCAAAGGTTTGATTGACTCCCAATCTCGCCAACCATAAGCACGTTTGTTAATTTCGCAGTAATAATGCCTAACAAGTACCTAGTAAAGTTGGGAAACCAACAACCTATGATTAAGTTATTTACTTCAACCTTATGTTTAATTAGTTCAAGTTTTTGATTTATCAGATTCTATGTGGCTGTGGAGGTGGAACCTTATGAAAATGGAGGTGGAAGAACAAAGGAGGAGAGAGAAACGTGTAGTGGATGAGAGATATGTATGGAATGTTATAAATAAGTATAATAAATGAGATCCTTATCAGAATATCAGCATTAATGAATACATTTTTTTTACCATTGGATCTACTTAAATCCAATAGTTTAGAAATTGTGTAACTTGAACCAATCTCTTAGAAAATATCTTATTTTATCATTTTAAAAACTACTTTATCTATTATACTATATTATTTTACAATTCACTTAACATCCTAATTTTTATTTTACTATATAACACATTAAAATAATATATTTGTACAATAAAATAATATAACCCAATATCCAAACGAAACTCAATAAAACATTATTTAAAAAAAAAAATACCATCTTGCTATAGTACCATCTTATTTATAAGATGGTACTATAGCACAATTGTAAATTTTTTTCCAAGTAGAATAATGCACACTTTTAAGGTTTGGATGCTATAAATTTACAATATTGGGGGGGGGGGGGGGGTGTTTACAATCCCCAATCCCAATTAATGCTCTAAGAAACTTATATTATACAAAATCAAATAAAGAGATAATTTCATGTATTGAAAAAAAAAAACATGTAAATACATTAAGTCTTACAATTTCATTTTACAAGTTTTCTTATTTTGAAATTATTGTATGATAATCTCATTATCAATGATAGAAGTTATATTACTTTCAAAATTTTAGTTAGATAAAAATTTTCTTGGGCTTTTTTTGGGTAAGGATCTAATATATTGTTAAGGGAACCAAAGTTTAAGCACGAAATTTGGCTACAAACTTAGTTGTAACCTAAGACTATAATTTTCACGAAACAAATTAACATAACTACACATTTTGAAAATCTAACTGTTAAATTGATTATTCTTAATGTTCTTAAAACACAAGTCAAATATCATGTTAATAAGACATTATTTACTATTAAATCAATAAACTTATTTTTTATGTATAATTTTAAACTATAAAAACTTGAAATTTAAACATTTAATTGATGACATAGTTATTGACCATTGATCTTTTAGAAATTTTGCAAGTATGAAGAATATAAGAAAAAATAAATAATCTAATGGTGGATTTGTCAAAATTCACATCCAATAAAAAAAGTTAAGTGGAGTTTTAGCCTTAATCTATAATCAAGTTTGTTGCCAAACTTTAATTATTTTAAGCCTAAAAAAATTTAGGATGGTCACAAACTTGGCTTCAATATGGAGCAGCCCTTGAATGGAAGCACTAGGTGTACAACCAGGTTATGAGTAGTGATTATTAGTTGTTACATACACTTGGTTATGAGTAGTTGACATCAATTACTTTTACATGTGGTGTGTAAATTTGTGTAATAGCTTTTATCCTTAGGTCATATAGATATATAAAAAAATTTCATTCTCATACATCTACTTTTTTTTTTTTTTTTTTAATTCACTTTTATAGGTTAAAATGTGGACTTTTTTTTTTTAAAATTAAACATTTCCGCATTATCAGCTATAGAAATATATGTGGAATAGTAGCTGCGAACTAGTATGAAAAAATATATTTCCTAGATATATAATATGTTGTGAGAAAGAGAAGCATAGATACTCTTTGCTTCTCATGAGACTCTAACTCTAGCTGATTGTGTCAAGGCATCTTGCTATGGCTGAACATCGATTAGTTGATATGGATCGTATGCCCTATGATTATTACAAAGGCACTCCTAACTTTTCATAATTTTTTTGTTGAAATATACTATTAATTCATGAAGTTTATCTACTGAACATTTTGGTTTTTTTATTTTTATTTTTATCTTTGAAGCTTATTAATTAACCATTTTTGTCATTTTGATTTCTAAAGTTTCACCGAAGCATTATTGATTTCTAAACTTTTAAAAATGAGCGCTATTAGTCTCTTGTAAATTTCGGTTGTATATGGAATTCTCAGCAGCAACTGCATAACTTAGCAACGTATCAATTAGGCTAGTTAGGGGCAATGTGAAGGCAGCAATTTCATGCTTCAAAATCCAAATGTGGAAGTCCCGTCCTTGATATTACCTTTACAAAGAAGGCTTTAACCGAAGTGTGATAATGTATTCCTATTTAGACGTGATCAAGCATGATTAAATTAACTGTAACTGAATGCTAAACTGAACTAACTTGAACAAAAGGTAACAATACTTAAAACTAAATTGAACAAGGAATTAAAGCAATTAATAGAATTAAAATTACTGGCATTAACGAAATAGAACCGCACAACAAGCAAGGCTAAGTTAACCTAAAGGGAGACTGCAAAGGATAAACAAGCAAAGTTTTGGCATGAAGTTGTATTGTTTTCCCTCTGCTCAAATGCAATCTCTGTTTATAAGATTTTCTAGTGTTTTGGTTGATTAACAAATAGTAAATATTACAAGTCTTTTTGTGCATAAAAAAATCTTAACTAACATACATTATCAGCCGAATAGAAACAACCACCATGGAAGAAAACTCAGTGAAACTAGCAAGGTTTTGTTGCAGCAATTCCAATTGTCCTTGTATGGTCTTCAACACAACAATTGTCTCTTAGTAACGCTTCCGTAGATTATTGTGCTTGAGTACATCACTACGTTAACATTAATTAGTTTGATGGTAGAATTCGCTCTATTCAATGTTAAAAACTAATTGATTAAATTATAAATTAACAATATATAGAACTATTTGTCTAGGTATGTAAGGGGTTTCAGGATTTTATTGTTTCTCTAAATTTGAGCGGCCAATTATGTTTGGCTTCCAATCTTTCTCGTCTAATGATATTTTCTATTAAGTGGTTTATGAAATTAATTTTCAGCAATTGGTAAAACTCTGATCAATTTTCTTTAGCAGTGGTTATTTCCCATAGATTTATAGTCCATTTTCTACGAAATCAACCCCACTATCTTGGCTGATTGGTCTCAATAAACTTGATCTTACATCAAACTCCTACCCACTAATCTTGGGTTTACTAACTTTGCCTTGAATCTCATTTATTAGTTTCGAGATATTTCTTACAATTCTTGTGATATTTGAAAAACTAGTTGCTAACCCGCGATGTCGGGGAAAGCTATTGTGTAGGAAGATTTAAATGATTCTTTGTTTCTTATTCTTTGATTATACATTAGGATTGAATCTGTTTCACAATTTGCAACTCCTAATCCCTTTTTTGACCTTGATAAGTGCATCTCTTGATCTAACTTCAAAAAAAATCTACAAAATAAAAATATGCTTACATTAATCTCTATCACTCCCAAACCCTTTCATAGTCCTTTTCTTTTAAAGGGATAGATAATAGGTCATACATAATGGAACCTTAGCTTTGAAAATTAGTGGTGATATTAAGTTCCTTTTCTAGATTAGAGGCTTTCTATGTTTTAGATTACTAATGAGTAGGTGGAATATTGTTGCAACCTAAACACAAGAAATACTTTTGTTAGAGTCATATTTTCTATGTATTGGTTTATCCTTTGACAAAACGCACTTTATTTGTAATTGAGTAGATCTAAGTTGGATTTAATGTATCAAGAAATATGTGAAGTCTACATTCTAAGTGGTATCATTAAAGATTTGAAGATTGATCCAAGAAACAAGTGAAGCAGTAAGTCTCAACACTAGTCTCGACACTAGTATCTATTGAGGTTTAATGAAGAGAAGCTAGACACGAGCTCGATCTATCGAAATCTATGAATTTAGAATTTACAGATCTAAAATTCGGCCCATGATAACTTGGATTGCTAGGGTTTCTCTCTCTACAACCCTAGACCATATAAAAAGGTTTATTTTAAAGTCATTGAAGACATAGAAACTCAATTAGAGAACTCATACACTTTGTGAGAAGCTACGACGTATTGTGTGCCTTAGGGTTTTGTAACCAAGTGTTTCCAGATCTTTAACATGCTTTGAAATTAAGAATTTTGCAACCAACAACAATTTTTTAGTTGCTTAGAGTTAGCCACATACTAGGATCTGTGCATGCAAAGAAGTCTTCTACAAGAACAATTCCAATTGGGGATTGGTGGAAAGGTTTAACTATAAGTTGGTATTTTGGGATAGTCCAGGGGGTGGTGACCTAAAATTCATCTGATGGGGGTTTTTGCCTTGCGATGGGTTTTTCCTATTCGTCAACAAATCGCCATGTCTATTTAATTTTTGCTGCACTTAATTTATTTGGCGATTTGTTGGTGCCTCCACAATTTGCATGTAATTTGATTTAATTAATCAACTTGAGTAATTGAATTAATTAATCAGGGTCAATCTATGTCTCAACAACTTTTATGAGAAAACTACAAATATATGGTGGGAAAATCATGCCCTTATACGGCTGCAATATTATAATCTCACTTAGGAGTGAGTGTAGGGGACATGTTTTTATAAGTAACTCTTTGATCATGCCTGTGATCAGATTCAGCGTTTATTTGACTTCATTAATCTTTGTTTCACCATGAATATAATGTCCAATGCTCCATAGTACGCCAGGTACCTAAGCGATAAAATTGAAGAAAGACATATTTTAGAGAAAAAAAAAAATTGATACATTATATGTTCTTGGCATTTTCATCCATTTGAATACAGGGGTGGCTTAATAGTAAAGCATCTGATGCCATTGCCTAAGGCTCCCAAGTGATAGAAGGCCCCCAAAATCAAGCCCCAGTTCAACAAAATTTAAAAATATAATCTCAAATATTAGTCAGTACTTATCCAATACTATATTTAAAAAACAAAGACCGATAGAAGAAAATTTTGGATTATTAATTATCTTGGAGAGTAGTATTAATTAAGCCCCAAAATTTAGCCTATACATCAAAATTTCAATCTCAATATGCATGTATTTTGTTTGACTCTCTCTTTCAAATGGTTAGAATTCTTCAGGATTTTAGACTAATTTGAGTCTCCTAGACCCACTAAAAAGTAAAAACATAGACCATACTCTCTCTCTCTCCAAAACTCCTAAACTAAAATTGATTACCTAAAGAGGTTGAAATATTCTCCTAGACAATAAAAAAATGTCTGTTAGATCTTCCATCTCTACCTAAAATGGTAGTCAGTTACAAGTAGCTCCCTCGGCAATCAACAGTCCCTTGAAGAGGTAAAACAAAGCCTCTCCTTTTCCAAAAAATTTTCTACCTTTATGTGACATAGCTTTCTTGTTTTACTTTCTCTAGGTTATTTAGAAAAGAATGGGAAAAAGAAGACAATATTTTTTTTTCTTTTTAAAGAACATGGTAGAGGTTCTCTAGGCTTTTGAGGCAAATGTTTGGTAAAGAGTAAAGACAGTGACTACACTCCTCTAGATTAATTTTTTTGTTCTTTATCTATTTTTTTTAATTCACAAATTCTTATTTAAAAATGTAAATAAAAGTCTAACACTAGCAACATAATTCGTTGTTTCTTGGTCCAATTAGGCGTTATTTAATCTTTATTTTTTGAAAAGTATTTATTCTATTTGATTTTATTAAATAAATCTGTGAATTTGTTATAAATTTTTTTTAAAATTGTTAAGGACATATTTTATATAATTGGCTAATCTTTTGACAAAATACACTTTAATTGTAATTGGGTAGATCTAGGATGAGTTTAGCACTTCAAGAAACAAGAGTTCAAGTCAAGTGTTAAAGCCATGAAGATCTAACCAAGAAAAAAGTGAAGAAAGAGTTATTCTCTAAAGCTTGACAAAATCCTTTCTATCAAAATTTAATGTTGAAGTTCGACAGAAGCTCGACACAAGCTGTTTCTATCGAAACTTACGAAATTAGAATTTCCAAATCTGATTTTCGGCCTAAGCTAATGTGTATGTGTTGGGTTTCTTTTCTCACAACCCTAGACATATATAAGACTTATTTTAAAGGTCGTCACACATGTACTGAGTAACCTAATGCCTTATTCTCTCTAAAAAAAGCTACTGCATTTTTATGCCAAAGGGTTTTGTAACCAAGGAGTTTCCTGATCTTCATTGTGCATGAAGTGAAGAACTTTGCAGCCAACAACCTTCTTCAAGTTGCTGGAGTTAGTCATATACTGGGATCTGTGCATCATTGGTTAGTCACATATTGGGATTTATGCATTAAATGGAAAGAGTGCCACTACAAGATCAAGTCCAATTGGGTATTGGAGTGAAGATTCAACTATAGGTTAGTAATTTGGGATAGGCCAAGGGTAGTTGGTAAGATTCCTTTTACTTGTAATCGCTTAATTATTGATTAGTAGATTCTTGGGAGTGGTGACCTTAAAATCACCCGGTGGAGTTTTTGCCTTTGTGGTTTTTCCCATTCATAAATAAATCATCGTGTCAAATTTAATTTTCACTTCATTTAGTTTAGTTGGTGATTTATTTGTGCTACCATGCCATTGCATGTAATTGAACCTAATTAATTAACTTGGGTAATTAATTAATTTGTAAGGGGTCAATACATTTTTGCCCTGTCAAGTGGTATTAGAGTAGGCACACTCTGATTAAGTTTTAATCATTGATATGAGATCCATTGACCCTTGTTGTCATGGCATTAATCAGTAAGAAAAGATCTTATGTTTCAAATACATCTTGCTTTTCTAACCTTTGTCTACTTAAGTGTTTCAGAAAATGCAAGTCTAAAAGTTATTTGAAAGCTCTTTTATTAAATATTGAAGAAGATCTTAATGTAACCCAGAAGAGACTAGACTATCACAAATTGTACATGTGTAGAGGTGTTCATCTAAGAAAGGTGAAAATCAAAGGTCTTACAAGAAGATGGTAGTTGAAGGAGAAAACCATTCCAAGTGATCTCTCAAATAAGCATAAAGTATGGTTTATGTTGAAATTGGCATTCAAAGTAATGGACACTTGTTTATGGTATCTTGACAGTAGATGCTCAAGGCATATGATTGGAGACCGATCTTTCTTTAAGGTTTTTGAGTCTAAGAAGGGTGGTAATGTTACTTTTTTAACGGTTTTTGACCCCTTAAAACAACCAGATTAACCTAGTTAATTAGCCAAGTGATTAACTTAGTCAATTTAAGCAATTTTAGGTTATCACAAACATACAATCACATCAAAAGTATAAAGCAGTGGAAATATAAAAGACACAATGATATAATCACCCAGGAAACTACACGGTAAAAACCTAGGGAGGATTTGACCTAACTATTCTCAAGGTAAACTTGAATCCACTATGCGAAAGAATCGAAGTTCATACAAAAGGACTTACAAGCTCCCTGCTTAATTTCCTAATGCTACCCACCAGTAGAACTTACTGACACGACCACGTGTAAGCTTCAAATCCACGAACTCCTTTTTCTTAGGTTCTCCAATTAGCTACAAGCACCCACGTTTGATATTCTTTAAGCTTCAATGGTAGCAACCGAGTTGATCATCAAGATGTTGAAGTAATCTCTACCTTGAAAACCCTAAGCTTTGTATAAAGGAAAGTTCCTCTAGATCTCACAAGAGATTTACACAAAACAGCAAAGTATGAGGAACAACTCAACTGGAGCAACTCTAAAAACATGACTAGGGTTTTTCTTTATATACCTAGGGTAAAAACAGAAAACCCAAACATTTAATGAGTTAAGGCTGAGCTGGACAATTTTGCAGAAAAACATTCTGCTCGAAATTCGATCGATCGAGTCTTTCTTTCGATCGATCGAGCCAGGCCGAAATGCACCAATGCATCTGCAGCCTCTCGACTCCAACTTTACATGAAAGACCCAACTTTGAACAAGTCTAAATAAGACTAACAACCTGTTTTGATCATGGTTTGCCAACAATACAAATTAGAGTTCTAAATACATAAAATCCTAAATCTTTAGAATCTAACAAACTCCCCCTTTGGCAATCCGTGACAAAACACAAACACTAAACTCAAAGTTTACAATTAGAAAGCCCTTTACAAAAATAATACTCATAAAACCAAAATTCAATCCTAACTACTATCCATCAGTTGCAAGTGGAGACAGCAGCTCAATTGAATCAACTTGTTTATTCTTGAAATACTCAACAAACGCATAAACACATGTATGACAGAAAATAGTATATAAACAGGTATAATATTCTTGTATGATTCACACAACACATAATAAAGACATATATCAAATGAATAACTCATAAAATATAAATCAATAAACAGTGAATCCAAAGACATAAGAATAAAAAAGAAAACATGTATATCAATCAATGTTACTCCCCTTAACATGAATATCCCCAGAAAAAAAGATATACAAGGTGAAGCACCTAAATACAATCTAACAGCTCTACTAGCTCCTCAAAACAAAAAACCTCTCCCTAACTATAAAACTCCTCTACAAACTCTACTCCCCATTTTTGTGACGGAATGCCAAAGGGCAATCACAATCCATCATTAAAAGGAGGTGGTGAGGGTGAACGAAGATGTGCTAGATTAGCTCACAACGCACGGATCTCGTTAAGTAAGTCCAGCAAAATCTAACTATGAGCTCCTGAATGGTAATGACAGTTTCCAAAGTACAACGTATATCAAAGTCATCCAATGGAGGTGGAGGAATAGCAGCAGCAGCAACAACATCATCAGGATCAGGAACATCCTCACCAATAGGACCTGTAGAAGAAGAGGGAGGAGGTGCGAACCCAGAAGGTATAGACCTAGGGTGTTTAGAGCCAGCTCGAAGGTGAGCAGCCCTTTGTCTAAGAAAAGACGCACCTATAGGACCAATGACATGCACAGGCTCTAAGGAAGGGAAACCACTAAGATCAAGATAAAGAAGAATCCTATGGATAAAAATGGGATGAACAAGGGCATGAGAAGAAGATGAACTCCTATATACTTCGTTCAAAGAACGAAGGAACAAATGGGGAAAACTGATAGGAGCATCAGTAACTAGAGCGTACAAAAATACACACCTCTCGAGAGGAATGGTGTGCAGATGAGAAATGGGCCAGAAACAGTAACACGCTATCCAAAAGAAAAAGATAGTGTAACTTAGAAAGTTCAGCAGTGGTGATCTTAGGATCAGAACCCCATTGGATAGATGACCCAATGATGTAAGACATGACATCACTCAAAACTGGAGACTTATCATAAGGGTAGACAGGGTGCTGGACCAAGGGTACCCCTAGAGCATCAACCACTACTGTAGGAGTAATGGTGTACTTTACGCCTCATTTCCAACTCTTGACTAAAGTGTTGGAATCATCGACGCAAATCGAGATGTTCGAGTAGAACTCTCGAATCAAGGTAGTAGGTGGAGGAGGATCAGAAATATCCACCAAGGGTAGTCAGCCCCTACGCTCTAAGTTTGCCCTAATGGCAGGATCCAACTCATCTAGAATGACAGACTGCTCAGACCAAATCTTACGCCTAAGGTTCAGCTTCTCAAAGATCTCCTGGTTTTTCTCATGATGAAATTTCTCATGGTCAAAAGATGGAGGGGAAGGAGTAGGTGAAGGGACAAACCTACGAGCCCTAGTTTTCCTAGGCATGATGCTAAGGAAAGGACAGAGACACAAGAGAAAACCAAAAGAGAAACAATAAAAACCAAGGGCAGACTGCAAGTTAGCACCAAAAAATATATTAAAAAAAAAACTATATGATACATGAACAGTCAAAATGCCATGATGCATATACTAATGCACTAAACAAAGTTCAATTTTAAGTTCAATTGCACAAATTAGCTCGAGCATAGAGTTTCTAACCAAAAACCCCAAAAATTTGAAAACCACTTGAAAAATTTTGAAGCATATTGATGAATTAAGCATTACAAAATACAATATAGAGATTATAATGCCTAATTACATCCAATCAACAAGCCAATTTTATCAATTTCAACCTAATTGAACAAAATCCCCAATTCGGAACAATTATAAACCCTAGAAATTTCAATTTTCCACAACACCCAAAATTGATCAAATTAAACTACCAAGAACATGTTTATAGCTTGTCCCCATAAAAACCCATTGATCAATTTCACAAAATTGGGCTTGAGACATCAAAAATCCCAAAAAGAGAGAGGTCCAAAAATATGAGGTGAAATGCATGAAAAATGCAAATAAACTCAAAAATGAGGGGCAAAAGAGACTTACCAGCTTGAGGAAAGAGAAATCTTGCAAAAATTTTGGAGGAAAACGACAAAAAATCGTTGTAAATCCTTGCCTAGTCGGAAAGAGAAAAAAAAGTTTGAAAACAACTTTTGAAAAAGAAGTTGAATCAGTCAAAGAGCACTGTTTAAAAAACCTGATTCACGACTTTCAATTGATCGAAAATTACTTTCAATCGATCGAATTACTCCGAAAGTTTTAAAAGGAATTTTAAATATTTTCGGTCGATCGAAAAATAGAATGGATCAATTGAAACAGGCAGCAGATCACAATATTTTGAGAAAAATTACAGTTTTGAAAAACTCAAACCAATTTTTGAAAATAACTCCTCAAAGCATTAAAATTAATGAAACACAATGCATGAGTATGAGATGAAATGGAATGCTTTTTTAAAAACCCAAATTTGTAATCCCAATTTCTCCAAGGAAAGTTTCAGCCAGTTCTTCCTTTAAATTCACAAGCAAAAAAATGTTTTGCATAATACTCAAGGTATTTTTCAAATTTAGTTGGTCAGACCAAAAACACACACAATAACATGTACAGTGTTTAGCAAAGAGAACTTATGTAGTGTGTGCAAACTAGCAAAAGCTTGAGATACATGTGAGGTGATATGTGAATAGAAATTAATCACAAAGTCTACAAAATTCATCACACAGAATTTAAAAAAGACTATCACCTAAAGAGTTACATCATATAACTCCCACATCTCCTAGAACATAAGCTTGCAATCATGTAAGTTTCTTAAATTTTTGCCTCATAGTTATGTGAGATGGCATCAAGCCTAATAGTATAGACCAATTTTAAGCATTAAGCAATTAAGCCGAAGCATCATCTTATGTTCTTTTTGTACATGTGCTACACTTTCTCGAGCACAGAATCTTATGATATGCATTAAGGTGTTCATGATTGGCTAGTAAACAGTAGTGAGATGGTTATTTATGCCTTTTTCAAAAAGATCAAGTCTGATAGTCAAATAACATGTGACTTCAAGATCAAGACAAAGTGATCAAAAACCATAAACATCTTTCCCACACAACATGCACTACAAAGTTTCAACTAGTCAAGTGCAATAAATAAGCTCATCAACTCTAAACAAGGTACATACGACATGTTATGTGTAAATAAATTGACCAACCTTGTTTTCAAAAACCAAGAAACATAGTGCCATAACATATTTTGCTTTTCTCTTCTTTTTTTATTTTATTTTATTTTATTTATTATTATTATTAAAAGAGAAAACAAATAAATTCTAGAATGAAATGCATGAATGTAATGCAATGCAAGTCCTAGAACAAAAATACAAAAAAAAAAAAAACCAAAGAATAATGGTCACAAAAGAATTAGCAATGAAGCACAAGGACCATGTTAGAAAGACTCAATTAGATCGAGTCTTTTGCATCCAAAACCTTTTAGATGCACCATGAGCATTAGAGTTCTTATTCACATTCGCGTGATTTCCAACTCCAGGATTGGAATAAAGGTTCAACGCCTTTACCAATTCACCAATGAGTGCTATAGGATCTTGTGCTTGAGGCATAGGCACCTTTGGTTTGTTTGCTCTCTTAGCAGCTTGAAACTTGTAACATTTAGGACGAATGTGTCCAGACTTTCCACAATAGTGATAAACCTAAGCAGGTTTACCATGTATCTTGTCCTTTGAAATGGTAGAATCCTTAGGTTTAGACTCTCCTAGATCAACCCTAATCTTCCTAGGTGATGAAACTTCTATGGGTTTAACAACCTCACTCACAGGGGACTTAACAGTTTCACTCACAACCTCACTCGTAGAAGGTTCAGAAGAAGATGGAGGAACAAAGTTTGTGGAATGTGGTGCAGAATCAAAGATGCTTTCAACATATCATAAACCAGATTTATCAAAAGGATACTTTTGAACATTCAACATGTGATCAAGTTTAGAACGAGCAGATCTAGCAACAGATAAATCATGTTCCAAAGTCTTAACTTTATCAAGCAAGAGCATGTTCTCAGATTTAACATTGTTCAAAAGATCATTAGCATCAAACAAATTAACAAGCAAATTCTTCTTTTCAAGCTCAAGAGATTCAATTTTCTTTAGGCCAAGTTCAACATTCATAGCATCCTTTGCAGCAATTTTGCAAAGTTTATTGTAGGCCTTTTGAAGATCTGCATCCTCAAAGAGTTCTCCATCAGAAGGGTTCTCTTCAACAGATATACTTTCATTTACTACAGCAGTAGCAGTGAAAGCAATGAAGTTTCCATCCTCGTCACATCTAGACTCATCATCAAAAACCTCATTATCACTAAGAGTTACAGCCATAACTTTATCCTTAGATCTCAAGAATGTAGGACATTTAGATTTCATATGACCATACCCTTGACAGCCAAAACACTGAGCACCCAAAGGATTATTTGAAGATTGACCAACTTTTTCTCTAGGTTTTTCAAAATTATTAACCTTAGTGGGATCATTCTTCCTAAAGTTTCTAGATTCAACAGTGTTTGTACCTCTTGACTTTCTATTGTTATTCCTAAGAAAGTTTCTAAAGTTCTTGGCAAGGTATGCAATCTCTGTAGCAGAGAGCTCATCATTAAATCCACCAATATCAACATCATCAACTGACTTAAGAGCCATTGATTTGGATTTGTTCACTTTGGGTAAGTCAGACTCATAGGACTGAAGAGATCCTACAAGCTCATCAATAGGGATGGTGTCCACATTTTTACTCTCAGTAATGACAGTTACTTTGGGTCTAAAAGCTTCAGTTAAGGATCTAAAAATCTTCCTAACAATTTTAGGTTGATCATAGATTTCACCCAAATTAAAAGCAGAATTAACAATATCATTTAATTTAGCATAGAATTCATTAAAAGATTCATCATCAGACATTCTAATGCTTTCAAATCTAGAAGTCAATTGCTGCAGTTTATTAATCTTTACTGCCTTTGTGCCTTCATTCACAGTTTGGAGGATTTTCCAAGCAGTGTGAGCAACCTCAACATTAGAGATTCTCTTAAATTCCTCCATAGAAACAGCATTGAAGATGGCATTCATAGCTTTGCTATTGAAGCCTGCTGCTTCTTTTTTAGAAGTTTGCCACTCACTCACAAGAGTAGTGGGCTTCTGCCATCCGTATTCAACGGAATTCCAAACCCTCTCATCAATAGATTTCAGGAATGCTTTCATCCTTACTTTCTAATAAGCATAGTTATTCCCATCAAAGTAACAAGGAACAACAAGAAAGTGTCCATGCTCCATGACAACAGGGGTCAAGGATCACCTCAGAGATCAAAACATCTCTAACAAGAGAGTTACCTGCTCTAATACCACTTGAACCGTTTTAAACCCCTTAAAACAACCAGATTAACCAAGTTAATTAGTCAGGTGATTTACTTAGTCAATTTAAGAAATTCTAGGTTATCACAAACATACAATCATATCAAAAGTATAAAGCAGTAGAAATATAAAAGACACAATGATATGATCACCTAGGAAACTACACGGTAAAAACCTGAGGAGGATTTGACCTAGCTATCCTCAAGGTAAACCTGAATCCACTATGCGAAAGAATCGAAGTTCATACAAAATGACTTATAAGCTCCCAACTTCCTAATGCTACCCACCAGTAGAACTTACTGACACGACCACGTGCAAACTCCGAATCCACGGATTCGTTCTTTCTTGGATTCTTTAATCAGCTACAAGCACCCATGCTTGATATTCTTTAAGTTTGAATGGTAGCAACCGAGTTGATCATCAAGATGTTGAAGTAATCTCTACCTTGAAAACCCTAAACTTTGTGTAAAGGAAAGCTCATCTAGATCTCACAAGAAATTTACACAAAACAGCAAAGTATGAGCAACAACTCAACTAGAGTAACTCTAAAAACGTGGCTAGAGTTTTTCTTTATATACCTAGGGTAAAAATAGAAAACCCAAAATGTTTAATGAGTTAGGACTGAGCTTGAAAATTCTGCAGAAAAACATTCTGCCCGAGTTTCAATCAATCGAGTCTTTCTTTCGATCGATCGAGCCAGGCCGAAATGCACCAATGCATCTGCAGCCTCTCAATTCCAACTTTACATGAAAGACCCAACTTTGAGCAAGCCTAAACAAGACTAAGCAACCTGTTTTAATCATGGTTTGCCAACAATACAAATTAGAGTTCTAAATACGTAAAATCCTAAATCTTTAGAACCTAACACTTTTGGTGATGGCAGCAAATCACCAATAAAAGGAAAAGGAACTGTCTCCTTGTTTGGACTGCCTAACATTACTAATGTATTGTATGTAGAAGGCCTGAGAGTAAATTTGCAAAGAATAAGTCAATTTTTTGATCAAGACTTCATGGTACTATTTTTCAAAGGGATGTGCATGGTACTAAATAAATCCAAAAAGCATCTCATAAGTGGGGTTCACACTTTGGACAACTGCTACGTTTTGGTATCTAATGCAGATATTGTGTGCAACAATATTCGATTAACTAATGAAGAATTGTGGCACCAAAGGATGGGACATGCTAGTTACAAGCATCTGTTAATTGTGTCCATGCATGAATCAAGTCTAGGAATGCCGAAGCTCAGCAGAGTAAGCAATGTTATGTGTGGTCCATGTCAACTTGGGAAAAAGACCAAAGCCAAACATCCTAGTACTCAGACTTCAGACACATCTAGACCTCTAGAACTTCTACACATTGATCTCATAGGTTCGACTAGGATAGAATCTCTTGGAGGAAAGAGATACATCATGATTGTTGCAGATGACTTCACTAGATTCACTTGGGTAGTTCTTCTCAGATCCAAGTTTGATGCTCCCAAACACATTGAAGCATTGTGTACGAGGTTGCAAAATAAGAAAGGTATGAAGATTGATCAAATTCGTAGTGACCATGGTAAAGAATTCGAAAACTCTTACATGGAGACATTTTGCACTAAGGTTGGTGTATCTCAAGAATTTTCTACACCCAATACTCCTTAACAAAACAGTGTGGTAGAAAGGAAAAACAGAATTATTCCAAAGATGGCCAGAGCCATGCTGCACAACAAAGATGTTGCTAGAAATCTATGGGGCGGAGCATTCAACACAACATGTCATACAATTAATAGGGTATACTTCAGATTTGGCACAAAGAAGACTCCTTATGAGATATGGAAGGGAAGAAAACCAAATGTGAAGTATTTCACGATATTTGGAAGTATATGCTTCATTCTCATAGATAGAAAGAATGTGAGAAAGTTTGACTCCCGAAGTAATAAAGGGATATTTTTGGGATACTCCTTTACAAGCAAAGCCTATAGGGTTTTCAACAAAAGAACTATGAAGGTTATGGAAACAGCCAATGTTGTTATTGATGAAGCATCTTCATTGGATCTATCTAGAAGTGTTGAGGAGATACTAAGATGACTTTTACCTTGGATCCACAAGTCAATCATGAAGAGTTGGCTAAGGAAGCTTCATCCCCTAGTACACCGAGTATTCCAAGTGTTGTAGAAGTCTCAGATACTTCAAACTCCCTAACTACCGCGGAAGCCCCTGTGGAGAACACCTTATCTCTAGAGCCAGAATCTGTTGAAGGAAAAGGACCATCTTCTAGAATCAAATTAAACCATCCTCTAGAAGTCATTGTTGGAAACATGAATGAACTAACACTAAGAACGTGTATAGTTGATAAGTGTGTTGCTAACTTTGTATCTTATTCTTGCTACTTGTCGTAGGTTAAGCCCACAAAGGTAGAGGAGGCCCTCTAGGATGAGAGCTGGGCAAAAGCCATGCATGATGAATTGCTCCAATTTCAAAGAAACAAAGTCTAGACCTTGGTACCTAGACCAACAGGAGAGCATATCATAGGCATAAAGTGAATATTTCGCAACAAGACTGATAAGGAAGGAAATGTGATCCGCAACAAAGCACGATTGGTGGCGCAAGGATATTCCTAAATGGAAGGAGTGGATTTTGATGAGTCTTTTGCTGCAGTAGCTCGAATGGAATCCGTTCAAGTTCTTCTAGCCCTAGCTTGTCACCTGAAATTCAAGCTATACCAAATGGATGTGAAGACTACTTTTCTGAACGGATCCCTGAAAGAAGATGTCTATGTTGCTCAGCCTAAAGGTTTCACTGATCCACACTATCCAGATCATGTGTTGTACTTTAAGAAGGCTTTATATGGACTGAAGCAAGCACCCAGAGCTTGGTATGACTGACTTACACAATACTTGATCTCACATGGATTCACAAAGGGACAAGCCAATCAAACGCTCTTCATCAAAAGGGAGGATGGAGAATTGATAATAGCACAAGTCTACATTGATGATATCATCTTTGGTTCCACAAAGGATGATCTTGCTGACACCTTCTCAAAGCTGATGCAAGCTAAATTCGAGATGAGCATGATTGGAGAATTGACACACTTTCTTGGGCTGCAGATTCTATAGCAAGAATCAGGTATATTCCTCTCTCAATCTAAATATACCAAAAAGCTTGTGAAAAATTTTAGTTTGGAATTTGCTAGTTCTGTTAGAACTCCTATGAGCCCAAATGTTAAACTCATTATAGAACTGTTAGGAAAAAGTGTTGATCCTTCTCTCTATGGAAGTATGATAGGTAGTCTTTTGTACCTTACTGCTAGGAGACCTGACATAAGTTACAGTGTAGGAATGTGTGCTAGATATCAGGCTAATCCTAAAGAGTCTTATATGATTGTTTTAAAAAGAATCATAAAATATGTCAAGTCCACCATTGATTTTGAGTTGTGGTACAGCAAGGACACAAATGATGTCCTAGTTGGATTTTCTAATGTCGACTTAACTGGGAATGCAGATGATAGAAAGAGCACATCAGAGGGTTGTTTCTATATAGGTAATAATCTCATCTCCTGGATGAGTAAGAAGTAGAATTCCATCTCTTTATCTACTACTGAGGCTGAATATATTGCCACTGGTAGTTGTTGCACCCAACTTCTATGGATGCAAAAACTTCTCTCTGATTATGGTATTCATCAAGAACATCTCACCATTTATTATGACAATACCAATGCCAACAATATCTCTAAAAATCCTGTTCAACATTCTCGAACTAAACGCATAGAGATTAGACATCATTTCATTGCTGAACTTGTTGACGATGGCACTCTCACCCTTGAATTCATTCATACTGGTGATCAAAAGGCGGACTTATTCACTAAGACCTTGGATAGCAAACAGTTTGAATTCCTACTCTAAAACATTGGTGTAATCTCCTTGGAGTGATCTCTTTCTCTCACTCTCCTCCTCAAGCATATGCATCTAGTTTTATGCTTTATGTATTTTCTTTCATGTTTTTGTTTTGGTTGTTTCCAATTTTGCTTTATTTTTTTTTTCATAAAATTAAAAAAAATTGAAAAATTAGAAAAATATAAAAACAGTGTGTGATGTGTATGTTGGTACTTGTGTACTTTGGATGGCCTTTGAAACAAAGTTTCTTAACTTTGTATCTCTTATAACTTAAATGAGCATCTCAATGTACAACTAAGCAAGTGAGCATTGTGGCTCGTGTTTATAACGAGTACGATTAAGATTATTTCTTATATCTCATGCTCATATAACTCTTTTTGACAGGAAGAATTAGAAAATCCTAAAGGCATAAATAACCATTTCACCACAAAAACCCACTAATCATGAATAACATCTGTGTGCTTAGGTATAGTAAAATTGGGTGTTTTAGCTTACATAAATGGGTATGTCTTCTCTCCCTTATATTCCTATGCATGCTATGCTTAAAAGAAAAATATGTAAAGAAAAAATAATAGCAAAAAGAAACAAAATGCTTCTAAAATGGTTGCAAGCGCATGTTTCTAGTAGATGTGAGAGTTATAGGATGTACCTCGAAGGTGATAGTCCCTATCAACCAGTTATAATTGTGTGTGAGTGTATTTGATTTTCTCATGTGTTAAGGACATATTTATGTAATTGGTTAATCCTTTGACAAAACGCACTTTACTTGTATTTGGATAGATCTAGGATGTGTTTAATACTTCAAGAAATTGTGTTTCAAGATTAAATGTTGAAGACATGCAAGTCTATCCAAGAAACAAGTGAAGAAGTGCTGATTCATTAACGCTCGACAGTTGCTCAACAGATAGCTATCAAGGTATCTATTGAGGTTACGGGAATTCAGATTTTCAAATCTGATTTTTGGCACATGCTTTTGTATTTGTGTAGGGTTTATTTTCTCACAACCCTAGACCTATATAAGGCTTATTTTAGAGGCCATCACATAAGAGAATACAAGGAGAACATATGAAAAAGGTGACCGATGCCTTATTCTCTCTAAAAGAAGTTACTGCGTCTTTGCGCCTTAGGGTTTTATAACCAAGTGCTTCTTGATCTTCATTATTGATGAAGTGAAGAACTTTGCAACCAATATTCTTCTTCCTTAACTTGGTGAGTGAGTCACGTACTGAGATTCGTGTATGAACGGTTTTAGACCCCTTAACACATAACCAGATTGAGTAGCCTAGTTAATTAGCCAAGTTGTTACTTAGTCAAATTAAGAAATTCTAGGTTAAAACAATCAAACAATCATATCAAGAATATAAAGCAGCGGAATAATAAATAACACAAGATATGATCACACAGGACAACCAAACCGGTAAAAAACCTGGGGAGGATTTTACCCACCGATCCTTAAGGTAAAACTGAATTCACTATGAAAGAATTGAAGTTCATACAAAAGGACTTACAATCTCCCCGCTCGAATTCCTAATGCTACCTACTAGTAGAACTTACTGACACGACTACGTGCAAGCTCCGAATTCACAGACTCCTTCTTTCTTGAATTCTTCAATCAGCTACAAGCACCCACGCTTGATATTCTTTAAGTTCTTGAATCTGTAACTGAATGATCATCAAGGTTTTGATAATATCTCCACCTCAAAAATCCTAAATTTTGTGTAAAAGAAAGCTCCTCAAAGATCTCACAAGAGATTTACACAAAACAACAATATGAGCAACAACACAACTGGAGCAACTCTAAAAACGTGGCTAGGGTTTTTCCTTATATACCTAGGGTAAAAACATAAAACCCTAAACGTTTAATGAGTTAGGGCTAAGTTGGAAAAACTGCAGAAAACGCAATCTGGTCGACTTTTGATCGATCGAGTCTATTCTTCGATCGATCGAGCCAGACCGAAATGCCCCAATGCATCTACAGTCTCTCGATTCTAACTTTACAATAATTAATCAACTTTGAGCAAGCTTAAACAAGACTAAACATATTGTTTTGATCATGGTTTGCCAATATTACAAATTAGAGTTCTAAATATATAAATTCCTAAACTTTTAGAATCTAACAGTGTATCATTGGTTAGTTATATACTGGGATCTGTGCATCAAAAAGGTTGGTATTCATATATTGAAGAGTTCAGAGGTTCTGAAGTGGTAGAAGGTTTTTGCTGTAAGTTCATCTACAAGGATTGTAGAGTCTAGAGATAAAGATTTTGTACTAGATCTAAAACTTCTCTTTGCTATAGTAGATTGCTTTTCGAGAAGGTTTCCTCCTAGATTTTTTATTGTGAAACTAGTTTGTTTCATTGGTTTTCCTAGGTCATCATATCTTGTCTTATTTATTTTTCCGTTGCATGATTTTGACATAATATTGATGTTTGGTTGTTTTAACAAGTTTTATTTATAATAAATCTAATTAACAACTTAAGTTTAAAACTTGTTAATTCTATCAACTAGGGTCAAAATTTCCCAACATCACGTCTTAAATCTTCATAATATGAGACACTTATTCATTATTGCTATGTTTCACACATAACACGCAAATTCTTTGCTACTCTTGATACATGTGTAGGTACAATGTGATTTGGCCATCATAAAAAATACATGTATTGATCAATACTCGCTAAATTGTCTTAACTTGTTTTTGAAATAAAAAATTAGTTAGACTTGTTGTGTGTGTGTGTGTGTTGGATGTATGAATGCCTTGCATATACGCTGAGAGATGTTTTGAGAGCTTAACATGTTGATTGGATCTTTGGTTGAGTTGTTTGCTTGTTGCTTTTATCTCCTTGTGTTTTTCCTCCTTGAAAAACTCATTTTCTTCAAGCTCGATAGCTTCTCGACAGATCCTCGATAGATTCCATTTCTATCAAGCTTCTTTCTTTAGTCACGAAAGAAACCTCAACAGATCTTCGATCCATCAAGGAATTTTCCTGTGCTCTCTGCTTTCTCAATAAAATCTTGACAAATCTTCGATCCATCGAGATTTCTAGGTCATTTCTCGATAGATGTTCAACAGTTTCTCAATCTAACAAGAATTCTGGGTTTCATCTCGACAGAAGCTCGACAACTTCCTTGATCCATTGAGCCAAATTTCTTGCTCTCTGTTTGCTCGATAGATTCTCGACCCATCGAGACCTTTTTTTTTTTTTTTTCCATCAATAGATCCTCGATAGCACCTTGGTAGATTCACTTCTGTTGAGATTTAAAGCTCGACAAATCCTCGGTAGAAACTTTGATCCATCGAGCTGTGATTTTATTTTAAGGCGAGGCGTGATTCAAATTTCTTTTTTCACTCTCTTTCTTGATAGAAATCTCTCTCTCTCTCTCTCTCTCTCTCTCTCTCTCTCTCAACCCAAACTCTTCACTCTCACTCAAATCAAGCACACCTAAGTGATTTTTGACCTACAACATTCCCACGGGTACCTTTGCACATTGTACTGTGGCATTTGATCTTAGGATTTAAAGGTTTATCTTTGTAGGTGCTGCGCGCTTAGCATTTTTTACCTGTTATGATAATCAACTCATGAGGTATAGGATTCATATTATAAGTGAATAGTTTTAGACCCTTTAACCCAACCAGATTAACCTAGTTAATTAGCCAAATTATGCAGTTCTAGGCTATCACAAACATACAATCATATCAAGAATGTAAAGCAGTGGAAATATAAAAGACACAATGATATGATCACCCAGGAAACCACACGGTAAAAACTTGGGGAGGTTTTGACCTAGTTATCCTTAAGGTAAACCTGAATTCACTATGCGAAAAAATTGAAGTTCATACAAAAGGACTTACAAGCTCCCTACTTGACTTCTTAATGCTACCCACCAGTAGAACTTACTAACACAATCACGTGCAAGCTCTGAATCCACGGACTCCTTCTTTCTTGGATTCTCCAATCAGATACAAGCACCCACGCTTGTTATTCTTTAAACTCCAATGGCAGCAACCGAATTGATCATCAAGATGTTGAAGTAATCTCTACCTAGAAAACCCTAAGCTTTGTGTAAAGGAAAGCTCCTCCAGATCTCACAAGAAATTTACACAAAACAGAAAAATATGAGCAACAACTCAATAGAAGCAACTCTAAAAACGTGGCTAGGGTTTTGCCTTTTATACCTAGGGTAAAAATAGAAAATCCAAAACGTTTAATGAGTTAGGGCTGAGTTGGACAATTTTGCAGAAAAAATTTTTACTCAAGATTCGATCGATCGAGTCTATCTTTCGATTGATCGAGCCAGGCCAAAATGCACCAATGCATCTGCAGCCTCTCGATTCCAACTTTACATAAAATATATAACTTTGAGCAAGTCTAAACAAGACTAAACATATTGTTTTGATCATGGTTTGCAAACATTACACATTAGAGTTCTAAATATATAAATTCCTAAAATTTTAGAACCAAACAAACTCTCCCTTTAGCAATCCGTGACAAAACACAATCACAAAGCTCAAAGTTTACAAGAATAAAGCCCTTCACAACAATAATGCTCATAAACTTTAAAAAATAAATCCTAACTACTATCCATCAGTTGCAAGTGTAGACAGCAGCTCAATTGATTCAACCTGTATATTCTTGAAACACTCAACAAATGCATGAACACATGTGTGGCAGAAAACAGTAAATAAACAGGTATAACATTCTTGTATGATTCACACAACACATAATAAAGACATATATCAATGAATAACTCATAAATATAAATCAATAAGCAGTGAATCATAAGAACAAGTATCATGTATATCAAAACAATGTAACACCCAAAAACAGTTACTCCCCCTAACATGAATAGTCCCAAAACAATGATATATAAAGTGAAGCACTTAGATACAATCTAATATCTCCACTAACTCCTCAAAACAAAACAGAAAAAAAAAAAAAAAAAAAAAAAAAAAACTCTCCCCCTAACTACAAAAACTCCTCTACAGTGTCAAAACTCTACTCCCCCTTTTTGTGACAGAATGTCAAAGGACAATTACACGCCATCATCAAAAGGAGGTGGTGAAGGTGAATGAAGATGTGCTACGTCGGCACGCAGAGCACGAATCTCGTCAAGCAAGTCCACCAAAATTTGACTATGAGCCGCCTGAACAGTTATGACAGTCTCCAAGGTATGATGAATATCAAAGTCTTCCGAAGGAGGTGGAGGAACATCAGCAGCAACAACATCACCAGCAAGATCAGGAACATCCTCACCAGCAGGACCTAAAGAAGAAGAAGGAAAAGGTGCGCTACCATAAGGCTCAGACCTAGGGTGTTTAGAGCTAGCTCGAAGATGAGCAGCCCTCTGTCTAAGAAAATACGCACCTATGAGAGTAATCATATGAACGGGCTCAGAGGAGAGAAAACCACTAAGATCAAGATAAAACAAAATCCTATGAATGAAAATAGGATGAACAAGGGCATGAGAAGAAGATGAACTCCTATAAACTTCGTTCAAAGAACGAAGAAACAAATGGGAAAAACTGATAGGAGCATTAGTAACAAGAGCATATAAAAAGACACACCGCTCGAGAAGAATGGTGTGAAGATAAGAAATGGGCTAGATAGAATGACAAGCTATCCTAAAGAATAGATAGTGCAACTCAGATAGCTCAGCAGAGGTGATTCGAGGATCAGAACCCTACTGGATAGAAAACCCAGTGATGTAAGACATGATATCACTCAACAAAGGAGACTCATCATAAGGATAGACTAGGTGCTGGACCAAGGGTACCCCAAGAGCATCAGCCACTATCGTAGGAGTAATGGAGTACTCTACGCCTTGTATCCAACTCTTTACTAAAGTGTTGGAATCATAGACGCGGATAGAAATGTTAGAAAAGAACTCTCTAATCAGGGTAGCTGGAGGAGGAGGATTAGAAACATCCAACAGAGGTAACCAACCTCGACGCTCAAAATTTTCCCTAATGGCAAGATCAATCTTATCTAAAAGAACAAAACGCTCAGCCCAAATCTTTCTCTTAAGGTTCAGCTTCTCATAAATCTCTTGGTTTTTCTCACTCGGAAACCTTTCTTAGTTAAAGGAGCGAGGGAAAGGAGTAGGTGAGGGGACAGACCTACGAGCTCTAGTCTTCCTAAGTATAGTGCTAAGGAAAGGACAGAGATACAAAGAGAAAACCAAAATAACACAAAAACCAAGGGCAGATTGCAAGTTAGCACAAAAAGATATAGAACAACAATCTATATGATGCATGAACAACCACAATGTCATGATGCATGTACTAATGCAGTAAGCAAAGTTCAAATTAAGTTCAATTTCACAAAATTGGCTTGAGCATATAGAGTTTCTAACAAAAACCCTAAAAATTTGAAAAACCACTTGATTGTTTTGAAACAAAATTGATGAATTAAGCATTACATAACACAACACACAGATTATAATGCCTAATTACATCAAAACAATAAGCCAATTTCATCAATTTCAACCTAATTGAACAAAATCCCTAATTCGCATTCAATGCAAACCCTAGAATTTTAATTTTTCTCAAAACCAAAAATTGATTAAATTAAACTATCAATATTAAGTTTACATCATGTCCCCACAAAAACCCATTGATCAATTTCACAAAATAAAGCTTAAAACAGCAAAAATCCCAAAATATGCAAAGTCTGAAAATATCTCTCAAATGCATGAGTTTATGCATGAAAACATGAAAGAAAATTTAGAAGGAAAGACAAAAAGGTCTTACCGGTGTTAGACGAGGAAAACCTTGCAAAATATTTGGAAGAAAACGACAAAAAATTTGATGTAGAGCCTGGTCAAGTCGGAGAGAGAAAAGAAAAGTTTGAAACTTTTTGAAAAGTGACTTTGAAAAAGTCATATCTGAGTTTTAAAAAACTTGATTCACGATATTCGATTGATTAAAAGACACATTCGATTGATCGAATCAATCCGAGATTTTTAAAAGAATTGAAGCACATTTTTGATTGATCGAAAAACAGAATGGATCGATCGAAACAGGCAGAAGCTCACAAAATTTAAAAAAAAAAAAAAAAAAAAAACACACACACACACACAATTTTTGAAAGAACAAACACATTTTGACACAAACTCCTCAAAGCATTAGATTTGATGAACAAAATGCATGAGTATGAAATGGAATGCCTTTTCAAAAACCCAAGTTTTAATCTCAATTTCTCCAAAGAAAATTTCAACCATTCTCCCTTTAAGTTCTCAAGCAAAAAAAATATTTTGCATAATACTCAAGGTATTTTCAAACTTGGTTGGTCAGACTAAAAACACACATAATGACATGTACAGTGTTTAGCAAAGATTAACTTGTATAGTGTGTGCAAACTAGCAAAAACTTGAGATACATGTGAGGTGATATGTAAATAGAAATCAATCCAAAGTCTACAAAATTCATCACACAGAATTTAAAAGAGACTATCACCAAAAGAGTTACATCATATAACTCCCACATCTCCTAGAACATAAGCTTGCAATCATGTAAGTTTCTTGAATTTTGCCTCTTTTTTTTTTTTTTTTTGGATTAGCATCAAGCCTAATAGTACACACCAATTTTAATTATGTGTGAAATGTCATCAAGCCTAATAGTACACACAAATTTTAAGCATTAAGAAATTAATCAAGGCTACACCTTATGTTCATTTTGTGCATGTGCTACACTTTCTGGAGTACAAAATCTTATGATATGCTCTAAGGTGTTCATGATTGGCTAGTGAACAGTGGTGAGATGGTTTTTTATGCCTTTCTCAAAAGGATCAAGTTCGACAGTCAAATAACATGTGACTTCAAGATTATGACAAAGTGATAAACACCATAAACATCTTTCCCACACAACATGCATTACAAAATTTCAACTATTCAAGTGCAATAAATAAGCTCATTGATAGGTCACAATCTGAATGACCCCTTGTGATTAACCCTAATTAATTAATTTAGCCAAGTAATTAATTAATCAATTAATCATGCAATTTTATGGAAGCACAAACAAATCACCAATCAACTAAATAAGCAGCGGAAAATAAATAACACGGTGATTTGTTTACAAATGGGGAAAACCCTAATGGCAAAAACCCTACCGGGTGATTTTCAGGTCACCACTCTCGAAACTCCACTATTATCAAATCAAGCGGTTACAAGTAAAGGAATCCCAAGTACCTTACCAACCTACAGTTGAACCCTTACCCTAATACCCAATTGGACTTGATCTGTAGTGACAGTCTCTACCTTTGATGCACGGCTCCTAAGTACGTGACTAACCAATTGCGCGGATCCAAGTACGCGACTTCAGAACACCAATTGAGGAAGAATGGTTGGCTGCAAAGTTCTTCAAATCATCCTTTCTGATGAAGAGCAGGAAGATGCTTGGTTACAAAACCCTATGATGCAAATACATAGCAACTTCTTGATAAAAGATGAACTAGGTCAAGAACTTCATCTGTTGATCACAATTTGCTTAAACAGAGATTGCTTAATGAATATGCAACTTGTGTCACCCAAAACGGCTCTTAAAATAATCATTTTATATGTTTAGGGTTAGAAGGAAAGAAAGCCCAAAAACATATTCATGGATCTTAAGAAAATCAGATTGGAAATCTGACTTTTTAAATCTCGACAGATAGCAGGTGTCGAGGTAGCTATCAAGAGGTGTCGAGCTTTAAAAATTCTGCACTTCAACTTGCTTTCTCTTGGACAGACTTGATGACTTCAACACTTGACCTTGAAACATTGTTTCTTGAAGTATTAAAAACACCTAGAACTACCCAATTACAAGCAGAGTGCGTTTTGTCAAAGGATTAGCCAATTTACATAATTAAGTGACATATGTTCTTAAACAAGTTAAAACGTATATGTCCTAACAATCTCCCCCTTTGGCAATCCGTGATAAAACCACAACAAATAAATGAGCATATGAGAGAAGTCATAAATCACTCAACCCATATTCACTTGTTGAATACAATAAAATTTATCCTAACACAAACTCTTGAAAAACTTTGCAAGAAGAGAGTTTATGACAAGTAGACTTTGACAACCTGTATTTCTGAAACATTTTAAACAAAACTCATCAAGGCATCTTGTGTGAAACAGAAATAAATAGATTGCGTGCAAGTATAAAGAACATGTGTATAAAGATAGAAAAGAAACAACACATGAAGATAGAGATGAAAGAAACATACATCAACATATATAAAAGATAAAATAAGTACAATGTATGTAAAAATGGTCAAAGGACCTCATATACAAGACCAATGTATCTAAAAGATAAGAAAAAAAACACATATAGCCATCAAGGCTTCATCCCTGGCCCACTCAGCAACGTTTTTGGCCCCCTCTGCCCCGGCCAACTTTGTTTTCAGATCAACGATCTGCTCCTTGGCAATCTGCAACTGACCCTTAGCTTCCAGCAGGCGCCTTGTCTGGTCCTCGGCCTGTTTTTGAGCACCAGCTAGGCTAGATACAGCACTATCTCTGGCCCTCGTCATCTGCTTCAGATCCTCCCTCGTTTTCTAGAGATCAGCCTTGAAGTTCTTAAGGGTTAGCATGGCATTCAGGCATTTGTCACTCTCAAGGTCCAGGGCCCTGCTCTGGTCATTAGTTGCCTTTTCCAACCTATAGGTGGCCCTGCTCTAGTCAAGGGCCTTTTCCAAGGCCCTGCTCTGGTCACGCTCGAGGTCTAGGGCCGTACTCTTGTCACCGTCTTCTGCTACGGTGATCTTGTGAAGCTGAGGATCTTTGGCTCTAATCACGTACTTCGAAGCCGAGAACGATTTCTGGAGGGGATCGTACCCGAGAATCTTATGAGCAGCTCTGATTTGGTTGTCAGCTTTGTTCACAAAAACCTCTGCCCTAAGGATGGTTTCCAAATCCTCCGGTTGACCAAGTGAAAGTGTCGTTTAAAGGCGTGTGGATCTGCAAAAAGAAAGCACTTTCATATTATCAGATCAGCCCTTGTGGCTGCAATCTTTTATCCAAGCTTCATCACAAGCATGATGTGGGCTTAAATCCATGTCAACTCCTTTTTTTTTTTTTTTTTTTTTTTTTTTTTTTTTTTTTTTTTGCTTCCAGTAGCCAAGCTAAGCTACCTCACATAATATACATGAAAGCAGCTCCTGGAATCTTGCTGAGAAGACCGACTTCTTTAAACCAGAAGGCAAGTTTAGAAAGAAGGGGTACCTCAAGTTTCCAACATGGCATCACTAGGTGAAATAAAGGAAAAGGTCGTTGAGAATTAAGACAAACTGATAAGCAGGGACAGGTGAAGGATTTTAAGTTAGGGAGGCCAGAGATAAGCGAAAAAAAAATTTCAAATACACATCTATATTGTATTAATAAACTATCAACCATGACAAATACCCAAAAATCATTGTTTCTTAATATATTAAGATACAATCATCTACTAACAAAAACAAAAGACACGAAACACTATTGTTTCTTTATACAAACATCTATGAAAAGGGAACTCGACGCTTTTTCAAATCTTTAAAATCATCTACGATTGAATCCAAACTAAATGTTGAAGCTATATCCTGACCCACTGACCCACTAACCTAAATACCCTAATAATGACCCACTAACCCAAATACCCAATATATCCCACTACCCTACAGACACTATCACACTACAAACAAAAACTTTTCTGAACTTTAAGCTTTTTTTTTTTTTTCTGTCACTTGTTCGTTGCCCAACTCCACTTGTCCCTATCATTATGCCCAACCACCAGTCAAGAAAGAAAAAACTATCTCTACAATTACAAACTCTACTCTCTCTCTCTCTCTCTCTCTCTCTCTCTCTCTCTCTCTCTCTCTCTCTTTTATCTATATAATGCAAAGTCACAAACATAGAGAACAAAGCCAAAAAGCCAAAAAAAAAAAAAAAAAAAAAAACACCACAAGCAGCTGCAGCACAGATTCAATTCACAATCAAGCATAAGCACAGTTTCAAACTTTCAATGAATCTCAGATTCTCAGATCACTAATATTTTAGTAGGATTTGAACTTTGAAGGAAAAGATAAATACCTGTGGTGGGTCTCCGTGGGCGGCGGCAGCGGCAAGTGGGTCTCACGTGGGGTCTCGCCGGCGTGGGTACTGGATTGGGTAGCAAGATGCCAAGATCGAGATGGGTCTCCGGTCTGAGTGATCTCACAAGCGTCATGGCATCACGGTGAGTCGACGACACTGACACGGCTCTGACTCTATCTCTTTGTCTCTTTCCGTCACAGCGACACGGCTATCTCTTTGTCTCTCTCCGGTCTGAGCGCTGCAGTCTCGCCTCTCTATCACTCTATCTCCCTCACTTTCCTTTCTTTTCTTTTTCTTTTTTTTTTTTCTTTTTTTTCCTTCGTTTTTTGCTTTCTCCGTTTGGTTTTGGACTGCTGAGCTGAGGATTTTTTTTTTTTTTTTTTTTTAGATTTACATGGGTCATTATGGGCTCCTAGGCTGGCCGGATGATGGGTTCATGATTTTGGTTTTAGACTGCTGAAATTTTTTTTTTTTAAGATTTACATGGGTCATCACGGGCTCTAGGTTGCCTAGATAATGGGGTTCATGATTTTAGGGAGGGGCCGATGGGGCCAAGCTAAAAATTAGGGGGGCCCGAGCTAAAAACTCAGGGGGGCCTAAGTCCTTTTTTTTTTTTTGAAAAATTTTACTTGCTAAAATTTGTTTTTTTTGGGCCCGCCGAGGGGGGTGGGGGCCGGGCCCCCTTAGCCCTATACCTAGGTCCGTCCTTGCTGATAAGCCTTTTTCCGTGTGATAGGCCACAATCTGAATGACTCCTTGTGATTAACCCTAATTAATTAATTAGCCAAGTTATTAATTAATCAATTAATCATGCAATTGCGTGGAAGCACAAACAAATCACCAAAAACTAAATATGCAGCGGAAATTAAATAACATGGTGATTTGTTTACGAATGGGAAAAATCCTAACGACAAAAACCCCACCGGGTGATTTTCAGGTCACCACTCCCGAAACTCCACTATTATCAAATCAAGCGGTTACAAGTAAAGGAATCCCAAGTACCTTACCAACCTACAGTTGAACCCTTACCCCAATACTCAATTGGACTTGATCTGTAATGACAGTTCGCACCTTTGATGCACGGCTGTCAAGTATGTGACTAACCAATGCACGGATCCCAGTACGTGACTTCAGAACACCAACTAAGGATGAAAGGTTGGCTGCAAAGTTCTTCAGTTCATCCTTTATGATGAATAGCAGGAAGATGCTTGGTTACAAACCCTATGGTGCAAATACACAGCAACTTCTTGAAGGAAGATGAACTAGGTCAAGAACTTCGTCTTTTGATCACAATTTGCTTGAACAGAGATTGCTCAATGATATTGCAACTTGTATCACACTTGACGGCTCTTAAAACAATCCTTTTATATGTTTAGGGTTAGAAGAAAAGAAGACCCAAAATCATATTCACGGATCCCAAGAGAATTAGATTGGAAATCTGAAATTTTAAATTTCGACAGATAGCAGGTGTCAAGGTAGCTATCGAGAAGGTGTCGAGCTTTAAAAACTTTGCACTTTAGCTTGCTTTTTCTTAGACAGACTTGATGACTTTAACACTTAACCTTGAAACCTTGTTTCTTAAAGTATTAAAAATACCTAGAACTACCCAATTACAAGTAGAGTGCGTTTTGTCAAAGGATTAGCCAATTTACATAAATAAGTGACATATGTTCTTAACAAGTGAAAACATATATGTCCTAACCATCTCCCCCTTTGGCAATCCGTGACAAAACCACAACAAACAAATGAGCATATAAGAGAAATCATAAATCATTCAACTCATATTCACTTGTTGAATACAATAAAATCTATCCTAACACAAACTCTTGAAAAACTTTGTAAGAAGAGAGTTTATGGCTAGTAGACTTTTGATAACCTGTATTTCTAAACACTTTAAACAAAACTCATTAAGGCATCTTGTGTGAAACAGAAATAATAGATTGCATACAAGTATAAAGAACATGTGTATAAAGATAGAAAAGAAACAACACATGAAGAGAGAGGTGAAAGAAACAAACATCAACATATATAGAAAATAAGTACAATATATGTAAAATGGTCAAAGGACCTCATATACATGATCAATGTATCTAAAAGTTAAGAAAAGAAAAGATACATATAAAGCCTCACTACATCCCTCAGAAAAGTCAACACTCGCCCTATCAAAAATGTCCTATACTAACTCTCCCCTTAAGATGACTACTCTCATAACCCAAAACTACTCTCCCTTTTTGTCACGAGTGACAAAAGGTAGAGTGTAATGTAGACATCTCATCAGCAGAATTAGCATCCCCATCATCATCATCATCATCATCCTCAAAATCTGAAGCTGCTGGAGTAGGTGGTGAAGGAATAGCCTCTGGAGCAAATCCACCCATGGTCGCCTGCTGTCGTGCAATACGACCAACACGAACATTCACCTTATACAACTCAGCAGAGACTGTATCAAGGCGAGTGTCCATGCGCTGCAGTTGCGCCATAATATCTCCCAGAGATACATCGCTCGAAGAGGAAGAAGAAGCAGATGTAAATGGAGCTGATCTGGATGGAGCCGAACGGGAGGGAGGAGTGGCATCCGGCTGTCTTGACCTGAACTGCGCCTTACTACGTTTTACAGTAGTAGCATCTATGGCAGATATGTGTGTAAAGTGGTCGGACACAAGAAAGGGAATGGAAAAATGGCGTAGGATTCCCGTGATAGCAGAAGGAAAGATAAGCTTATCACGGGACGCCGAATCAAGATAAACATCTATGATAGACAGGATGAAGTGAGAAGTAAAGTCTACGGTAAGATGCTCTAGAAGTGATAGCAAAAATCGAGCACGAGGCTCTGTGATAGAGTTATAGTGAGAAAGAGGATGGAGAACAAAAGTCATCACCATGTTGATAAATCTAGGACCTTTAGCAAAAGGCCTATATGATGTGAACTGATGCTCACCCTAATCAGCAGGGCGCTCACAAAAAGTCGAAATGAGCTCATCTTTGGACACAGTCCTCAGAAGCTCACAAGAGGGGTAATCGGGAAACTCTATCCTAGGTACCCTAAGCACATCCGTGACTAGCTGTGGAGTGACAGGAATGCGCGTACCTCGAACACGAGTGAAGAAAAGAGGTACTGAACGATCAATCCCGTGCATGTTGGAGTAGAACTCCTGTATCAGCACGAGAGGGCAAGTGACCGGGATGTCACACAGTGACCCCCATCCCCTACTGTGAATGACAGAGGGAAGGTCAGTGTCGGTGAAGTCCGCCAAAATGACTTGGCGTTTCGAATGAACACCTTGTCTAGAAAAGTTCTTTGAAAATGCCTTATGGGCATCTCCATCACGGAACCGAAGGTTAAAAGGAGCAGAGTCAGAAGAAGAGGAAGCTCCAGAACGCAGAGGGTTCCGAGTAAGAGTGGGTTTACGTTTGGGTGCTAAAGATACTACTAACGTAAAAGAATGAGAAAGAGAGAGAGAGAAGAAAACACTCAGAAAAGTTCCTAAAACAGTTCAAATATGACAAATATATTGAACAACAAGTACATATGCATGAGAATGCATGAGCATGTGATATGCAAAACAAAAATTGCATCATGGGCTCAACCCAATCCAATCCTATCAGCACACAGCATATAGCACACATCTAAATGCATGTAAATATCATTATAATGCAAATGAAATGCAATGTATGACATTTTAAAAGCATTTAAGTGAAAACCCAACCCAAAATTTCAAGAAACACTCATCAATTTTGAAAAACCCCAAAAATTTCAAAAAATCCCAAAACCTAGGTTTTAAAACATGTAATGCATGAAAAAGGAAGGGAGAAAGAACATACCAGGTGATGGAATGCAAGGGAAGATCGAAAATGATGAAGATTTGAAGCTTTGAGTGAGAAGAGTGTGAAAAGGAGATGAAAAGCCACGGAGAGATCGAGTGAGAATGACAGAAATTGCGATCAGTCCAATATTTAGGCACCTCAGTAATTCTCGACAGCTGAGGTGTCGAGAGGTATCGAGGAAGCTGTTGAGAAAGCTATCGAGAATTTGGCCGTCGACAGATGGAGGTATCGAGATGCAAGATGAATTTTAGATACGAGATGCTTGATCAATCGCAAAGGTGTCGAGGAAGTATCGAGGAGACAGAAGATTTCTCGATCGATCCACAAGGTGTAGAGACATGTGTCGAGAAAGAAGACATCAAACACAACAAGTGAATCTCGATCGATCCATCAGGTGTCGAGAATCTATCGAGGAGACAAAAGATTTCTCGATCAATCCATCAGGTGTCGAGATAGGTGTCGAGATTTCGATAAGAAAAGGCTTGAGAAACTCGACAGATGACCAGGTATCGAGGAGGTGTCGAGCCAGCAGTAAAAAGCATTTTTTCGAGAAGGAAAAAACAAGACATGAATGCAATCCAACACACATCTCAACCAAAGATCCACTCAACATATAAAGCTCTCAAAAACATCTCTCAACAAAAATTTAAGCATATGGATCCTCCAAAACACACACACACTAAACAAGTCTAACCAATTTTATTTTTCAAAAAAAAGTTATGACAATTTAGTGAACATACATTAGCACATGTAAAACCTTTGTGATTGCCAAATCACATTGTACCTGCACATGTATCAAAAGTAGCAAAGAATATTGTGTGTTGTGTGTGAAAAACATCGCAAGATTGCATATGTGTATACATGTTATGATGATCATATCTGTTTGATGGGGACTATTACCTTAGAGGTACATCCTATAACTCCCACATCTCCTAGAATACACGCTTGCAACCATATTTAAAGCATTTTTAATCTTTTTGCTTTTAATTTTCTTTGCATGTTTTCTTTTTAATTTTTTTTTTAGCATATCATACATGGGCATAAAAAGGAGAAAAGAAATACCCAAGATGTTAAGCATTTGACATCGAACTTTTGTTATGCCAAAGCATACGAATGTCTTTAACATTGCACTTTTGCTATGCCGAAGCATACAGGTGTCTTTGACACTGTACTTTTGCTATGCTGAAGCATACAGGTGTCATATTATGATTGGCGGGCAACAGTGGTGAGATGGTTATTTATGCATTTCTCTTAAGATTTCTAGTCCTTTCCGTCAAAAAGAGTTATAAGTGTTAAGCTTTAAGAGATAACCTAATCTTACTCATCACAAACAAGAGCCACAAAACTCACTTGCTTAGTTGTGCATAGAGATGCTCATCTAAGCTACAAGAGATACAAAGTTTAGAAAACTTTGTTTTATTGGCCATCCAAGGTACACAAGTACCAAAGTACACAGAACACACACTGTTTTTGTATTTTTCTGATTTTTCAATTTTTTTTTCAAAAACAAAATAAACAAAACTGAAAGTAAACGCACAAAACATGTTAACAAAGCAAAGCAAAAACTAGATGCATATGCATGAAGAAGAGGGGCAAGAGAAGGAGATCAATCCATGGAGATAACACCAATGTTTTGACGAAGAAATTCAAAACGTTTACTGTCAAGAGGTTTGGTAAACAAGTCAGCCTTCTGATCATCAGTGTGGATAAACTCAAGAGTGAGAGTACCATTTTCGACAAGCTCCCTAATGAAGTGATGTCGAATCTCTATGTGTTTGGTTCGAGAATGTTGAACCAGGTTCTTAGAGATATTTATGGCACTGGTATTGTCACAATACATAGTGAGATGCTCTTGACAAATACCATAATCATGAAGGAGTTTTTGCATCCAAAGGAGTTGTGTGCAGCAGCTACCAGCAATAATGTATCCGGCTTCCGCAGTGGATAATGAGATGGAGTTCTGCTTTTTGCTTATCCAAAAGACAAGATTGTTACCCACATAAAAACAACCCCCCGAAGTACTCTTTCTATCATCAGCATTACCAGCCCTATCAGCATCAGAGTATCCAGCTAAAACACCATTAGTGTCCTTACTATACCATACACCAAATTCAGTAGTGGTTTTGACATACTTTATAATTCTTTTTAAAGCGGTCATGTGGGATTCCTTGGGATTAGCCTGATATCTAGCACACACTCCAACATTGTAACTAATGTCAAGTCTACTAGCAGTAAGGTAAAGAAAACTACCTATCATGCTTCTATAAAGAGAGGGTTCAACACTCTTACCTAACAAGTCTACAGTAAGTTTAACATTAGGGCTCATAGGGGTTCTAACAGAACTAGCAGATTCCAAACCAAACTTTTTCACCAGATTTTTAGCATATTTAGATTGAGAAAGAAATATACCTAAATCTTGTTGGCGAATCTGTAATCCTAGAAAGTGAGTCAGCTCTCCAATCATGCTCATCTCGAACTCGGCTTGCATGAGTTTTGAGAAGCCATAAGCAAGTTCATCCTTAGTCGACCCAAAGATGATATCATCAACATAGACTTGAGCAACTATCAACTCATCATCTTCCCTTTTGATGAAGAGAGTTTGATCAGCCTTTCCTCTTGTGAACCCATGTGACACCAGATATTGTGTGAGTCTATCATACCAAGCTCTTGGAGCTTGCTTCAACCCATAAAAGTGCCTTTTTAAGGTATAGCACATGATCTGGGAAGTGTGGATCAATGAATCCTTTTGGTTGAGCCACATAGACATCCTCTTTGAGTAACTCATTCAAGAAGGCAGTCTTTACATCCATCTGATAAAGTTTGAAATTTAGCTGACATGCTAGGGCAAGCAAAATTCTGATTGACTCCATTCGGGCAACTGGGGCAAATGTTTCATCATAGTCTACTCCCTCCGTTTGTGAGTATCCTTGAGCCACAAGTCGAGCCTTGTTGCGAATCACATTGCCTTCTTCATCAGTCTTGTTGCGGAATATCTACTTTGTACCAATGATGTGCTCACCTTCTGGTCTAGGTACTAGTGTCCAAACATCATTCTTCTGAAACTGAAGTAATTCATCATGCATTGCTTCGACCCAACTTTCATCTTGTAGTGCTTCCTCAACTTTCTTGGGTTCATCCTGTGACAAATAACAGGAATAAGACACAAAATTAGCAACACATTTATCAACTGTACGTTTCCTTAATGTGAGTTCATTCATGTTTCCCACAATAACTTCAGGAGGATGATTTAATTTGATTCTAGAGGAGGGTCCTTTTTCTTCATGAGACATAGAATCTGGTGAAGTAGGAGCATCTGTAGAGTCTTCCACAATAGTAAGGGTACTTGGGGACACAGGCTCTGGTTCAGCAATATCTTGAACTTCCTTAGGCTCAGGAGGAAGAATTTCTTTAGAGAGTTCCTCAATGCCTTTCTCAGTGCTGGAATCTGAAGACTCATCAATTACCACATTTACTATTTCCATTACCTTCAGAGTTCTCTTGTTGAATACCCGATAAGCCTTGCTTGTGGATGAGTATCCCAAAAATATGCCTTTATCGCTTCGAGAGTCAAATTTTCCCACATTCTCCCTATCCTTAAGGATGAAGCAAGTGCTTCCAAATATCCTAAAATACTTCACATTTGGCTTTCTTCCTTTCCATAACTCATAGGGAGTCTTTTTGGTACCGGGTCTGAAGTACACCCTATTAACCGTATGACAGGTAGTGTTTACGGCTTCTCCCCATAAGTTTTGAGCCACATCTTTATTATGCAACATGGCTCTGGCCATCTCTTGAATAACTCTATTCTTTCTTTCTACCACACCATTTTGCTGAGGAGTAATAGGAGTAGAGAACTCTTGAGATATACCTGATCTTATGCAGAAAGACTCCATGTATGAGTTCTCGAATTCTTTACCTTGGTCACTTCGAATTCGATCAATCTTTAAGCTCTTTTCATTCTGCAGTCTTGTGCACAAAGCCTCAATGTGCTCAGGAGCATCAGACTTGGATCGAAATAAGATGACCCAAGTGAATTTAGTGAAGTCGTCTACCACAACCATGATGTACCTTTTTCCACCAAGAGACTCAGTTCTGGTTGGACCCATAAGATCTAAATGCAAAAGCTCCAATAGTCTAGAGGTAGCTAAAGTCTGAGTGCTTGGATGCTTAGCTTTTGTCTGTTTTCCAAGTTGACACGGTCCACACACCACATTGCTCATTCTGCTAAGTTTTGGTATCCCCAAGACAGATTCATGCTTAGATACAATGGATAGATGCTTGTAACTAGCATGTCCCATCCATTGATGCCATAGATATTCATTAGGCAAACGAATGCTATTGCACACTATATCGGCATCAGGAACCAATCCATAGCAGTTGTCCAGAGTGCGAACCCCACTAATAAGCTTCTTTCCAGACTCATTTATGACAAGACACTTTCCCTTTGAGAATAGCACCATGAAGTCTGGATCACATATCTGACTTATGCTCAATAGGTTCACCCTTAGACCTTCTACATAAAGAACATTTGTGATGTTTGGTAGTCCTGGTAAAGATATGATTCCTTTCCCTTTAATTTGTGACTTGCTTCCATCACCAAAAGTCACATTGCCACCCTTTTTAGGCTCAAAGATCTTGAAAAGAGATTGGTCTCCAGTCATGTGTCTTGAGCAACCACTGTCAAGATACCATAGACATGTATCCATTACTTTGAAAGCAGACTTCATCATGAAACACACTTCATGCTTGGATGACAAATCAGAGGGAATGGTTCTTTCACTCAACTGCCTTTAATGAGCTAAGCCTTTAACTTTTACTCTTCTCAGACGAACTCCTTTGCACATTTTTATTCTGAGACAGTCTAGTTTCTTCTTAGCCAAACTGAGATCCTTTCCAATATTCATTATAAAGGAATTCAAATAACTTTTAGACTTGTGTTTTCTGAGACACTCAAACAAATAGTGATTAGAAAAACAAGATGTATTTGGAAACAAGGACCTTTTCAAGCTAGTTATAGCCATGACAACATGGGTCAATGGATCAACATAGCAAAGAATAAACCTAATTAAAGTATGCCTGCTCTGATACCACTTGATAGGCCACAATCTGAATGACCCCTTGTGATTAACCCTAATTAATTAATTAGCCAAGTTATTAATTAATCAATTAATCATGCAATTGCATGGAAGCACAAACAAATCACCAAAAACTAAATATGCAACGGAAATCAAAATAACACGGTGATTTATTTACGAATGGGGAAAACCCTAACAGCAAAAAGCCCATCGGATGATTTTCAGGTCACCACTCCCGAAACTCCACTATTATCAAATCAAGCGGTTACAAGTAAAGGAATCCCAAGTACCTTACCAACCTACAGTTGAACCCTTACCCCAATACCCAATTGGACTTGATCTGTAGCGATAGTTCCCACCTTTGATGCACGACTCCTAAGTACGTGACTAACCAATGCACGGATCCTAGTACGCAACTTCAGAACACCAACTAAGGAAGAAAGGTTGGCTGCAAAGTTCTTCAATTCATCCTTTATGATGAATAGCAAGAAGATGCTTAGTTACAAAATCCTACGGTGCAAATACACAAAAACTTCTTGAAGGAAGATGAACTAGGTCAAGAACTTCGTCTTTTGATCACAATTTGCTTGAACAGAGATTATTGCTCAATGATATTGCAACTTGTGTCACACTTGACGGCTCTTAAAACAATCCTTTTATATGTTTAGGGTTAGAAGAAAAGAAGACCTAAAATCATATTCACGGATCCCAAGAAAATCAAATTGGAAATCTAAAATTTTAAATCTCGACAGATAGCAGGTGTCAAGGTAGCTATCGAGAAGGCGTCGAGCTTTAAAAACTTTGCACTTCAGCTTGCTTTTTCTTGGACAGACTTGATGACTTCAACACTTAACCTTGAAACCTTGTTTCTTGAAATATTAAAAACACCTAGAACTACCCAATTACAAGTAGAGTGTGTTTTGTCAATGGATTAGCCAATTTACATAAATAAGTGACATATGTTCTTAACAAGTGAAAACATGTATGTCCTAACACCGTGCTCAACCCAACTGCTCATATTCAACTACTGCATCATGTCTCCATGTTTAATTAACCCTCTGCAAAAGCCCAAATTGGCCATTTACCACTTATCGCAGAAATTATTAGCAACATACCACTGTTTGCAAACTAATAGAAAAATACCATTTTTTTTTAAACTCGAGTTTGCTGTATAAATCGAGTTTTAAACACTCAAGTTTCATTAAAAAAAAAAAAAACTTGTGCTGATGTGGATTTTTTTATTGAAAAAATGCCACATGGAACTCGAACTTGGTAAAGTCGAGTTCCATGCAACACAATACTCAAGCTTACCAAGCTTGAGTTCTTTGTAAATACAAAACTTGAGCGTAATGCTCTATTTTTTTTCTTCTATGGTAGTTGAGAGTTCCTTGTGTGGAACTCAAGTTTGGTAAGGTCGAGTTCCTTGTACTTTTTTTTTTTTTTTGATAATCAACAAATAAACATAAACATAAAAATAAGTAATTTTTTTTTTTCATTTGAACGCACAAACATATGTTTTTTACTTATTTAAATAGAAGCATTGCAAAATATAGAAATTTTAATTTCAAAATATTAATTTTTAGGCCACTCATACCCCCTTGTTCATTCATTTTTAACGCACTCATAAATCTCAAACTTCTCGGAAGCATTATGGTCAAATTGGTTAAAATATTGGGGGTTACAATGAGAAATTAGAACAACATGTAAAAGAAAAATCTCACTCCATTTTTAGCCATGAGCACACCAAAAGAAGTTTAAGCTACATATTGTTACTTTATCAATCCTGTTCAGAATTACTGTATGGTTAAATGATTGATAAGTATTGCAGAAAGAGTGGACCACTTGGATATAAAGAAAAACTTACGTCTTACCACGTCTAGATATGTAAGTTCTTGAATTGTAGTGTTTCTAAGAGGAATGTGAAAGATTTTTTCTGTACATCTAAATGTTTAGCTAATGATGCGAGAGTTGCTTTGACAACTTTTTTTTCTTGGCGATTTGTAGCACACCATGTTTAGATATCGTTCACTGTTTTCTCATAAAACACCTTATGAAATGTATTTTCTAAATTTAAGTGCCAAATCTAAATGCTTTTTCATTTTTAAATTTCACAATAATCGAATCTATTTTTTTGCATTGATACAATCTGTTTCTACGTTAATAAAATTTGCTCTCTACATATCATGTTTACTGTATATTCAAATCTGCTGAATGCATTCATAAAATCTGTTTTCTACATTAATTAAAATTGTTCACTGTTTTTTGCATAAACTATTTTTAGTATTTTGCATAAAATTATTTTCTGTTTAGAATTATTTAAAAAATTGCTTACTATTTTTTTGCATAAATTATTCTCTGTTCACTGCATAAATTGTTCACTGTTTTCTCATAAAACACTTCGTGAAATTGTGTTTTCTAAATTTAAATGCCAAATCTAAATGCATTTTCATATTTAAATTTCACAATAATCAAATCTATTTTTCTGCATTAGTAAAATCTATTTTTACGTTAACAAAATTTGCTCTCTGCACATCACGTTTACTGTATATTCAAACCTTCTTACTGCATTCATAAAATCTATACTCTACATTAATTAAAATTATTCATTGTTTTCTACATTAACCATTTCTAGCATTCTTTTTAAAATTATTTTTTGTTTAGCATTATTTAAAAAATTGTTCACTGTTTTTTTGCATAAATTATTCTCTATTCACTGTATAAATTGTTCACTGTTTTCTCATAAAATACCTAATGAAATTTTGTTTTCTAAATTTAAAAACCAAATTTGATTCAAAAATATTCATGACTTTGATTCAAAAGGTTCTCGACAGTTTACACAACGTTTTCTTATATAATATATGTGCTATCCCATGTTTGTTTATATTTATCAGATTCTGTCTTCAATTAGATGTTAGTGTAAATGTACCTTAACTATGTAGCCCTATTCCTAATAGATTGACTCCCAAACAGCATATCGAAATTATAAGAAATCCTAGGGAGGCTACAATTGCAAAATTTACACCTTCTAGATTTGGGTTGTTCAAATATGAAAATAAATCGCGAATATAGTCTAGTAATAAATGCCCAAGTTTCCTTCGGATTGATGCATTTCAGTTAGAAAACCTGAAGTAGCAAAGCCTTGGGCAAAAATAGGCATTGGCGCAGTTATTGCACTTAAATGATTTTTGTGTTTTCCTAAATATGTAACCATATGAATAATGGACAAACTCTATGAAAGAAAAATAAATGATTCATATAATTCACTTAATGGTAAATGCCTCGAATAAATCCAACGAGTAACTAATAATCTTGTTATACAAACAAAAGTAGTTATTATGCCTTTTTTGGATGAATCATATAGTCCTGCAATTGTATGTAAACATGTTTGTTGTATGTAAACATGTAGTGAATAGTGAATACTTTGAATATACAATAAACATGATGTGCAGAGAGCAAATTTTATTAACGTAGAAACAGATTTTATCAATGCAGAAAAACAAATTCGATTATTGTGAAATTTAAACATGAAAAAGCATTTAGATTTTGGCATTTAAATTTAGAAAACACAATTTCACTAGGGGTTTTATGAGAAAACAGTGAACAATTTATACAATGAACAGAGAATAATTTATGCAAAAAAATAATGAACAATTTTTTAAATAATACTAAACAGAAAATAATTTTATGCAGAATGCTAGAAATAGTTTATACAAAAAATAGTGAACAATTTTTATGAGAAAACAATGAATAGTTTTAATTAATGCAGAAAACAGATTTTATGAATGCATTCAACAGATTTGAATATACAGTAAACATGATGTGCAGAGAGCAAATTTTATTAATGTAGAAAAAGATTTTATCGATGCAGAAAAACAGATTCAATTATTGTGAAATTTAAATATGAAAAATGATTCAGTTTTGGCATTTAAATTTAGAAAACACAATTTCACGAGGTGTTTTATGAGAAAACAGTGAACAATTTATGCAGTGAAAAGAAAATAATTTATACAAAAAAATAGTGAACAACTTTTTTAAATAATGCTAAACAAAAAATAATTGTATGCACAATGCTAGAAATAGTTTATATAGAAAACAGTGAACAATTTTTATGAGAAAACAATAAACAGTTTTAATTAATGCAAAAAACAGACTTTATGAATGCAGTCAGCAGTTTTGAATATACAGTAAATATGATGTGCAGAGAGCAAATTTTATTAACGTAGAAATAGAATTTATCAATGCAAAAAATACATATTCAATAATTGTAAAACTTAAACATGAAAAAGCATTCAGTGAACGATGAGAAAACAGTGAACGATATCTAAACATGGTGTGCTACAACTCGCCAAGAAAAAAAGTTGCCAAAGCAATTTTTGCATCATCAGCCAAACATTTAGATGTACAGAAAAAAAAATTTCACATTCCTCTTGGAAACACTGCAAGTCAAGAACTTCCATATCCAAATTGGTGAGACGTAAGTTCTTCTTTATATCCAAGTGGTCCACTCTTTCTGCAATACTTATCAATCATTTAACCATACAGTAATTCGAAACAGGATTAATAAAGTAATAATATGTAGCGTAAACTTCTTTCGCTATGGTCATGCCAAAAAATGGAGTGAGATTTTTCTTTTACATGTTGTTCTAATTTCTTATTGTAACCCCCAATATTTTGACCATAACACTTCCGAGAAGTTTGAAATTTATGAGTATGTTAAAAATGAATGAACAACAGGTATGAGTGGCCTAAAAATTAATATTTTGAAATTAAAATTACAATATTTTAGAATGCATCTATTTAAATAAATAAAAACATATGTTTGTGCGTTCAAATGAAAAAATTACTTATTTTTATGTTTATGTTTATTTGTTGATTATCAACAAAAAAAAAAAAAAAAAAAAAAGTACAAGGAATTCGACCTTACCAAACTCGAGTTCCACACAAGGAACTCGAGCTTGGTAAGCTTGAGTACCATAGAAGAAGAAGAAGAAAAAAAAAACCATTACGCTCAAGTTTAGTATTTACAAAGAATTCAAGCTTGGTAAGCTCAAGTATTGTGTTGCATGGAACTCGAGTTTACAAAGCTCAAGTTCCATGTGGCATTTTTTCAATAAAAAAAAAATCCACGTCAGCACAAGTTTTTTTATGAAACTCAAGTGTTTAAAACTTGATTTACATAGCAAACTCGAGTTTCATGAACTCAAATTTCAAAAAGTGGTATTTTGCTACAAACAATAGTATGTTGCTAATAATTTCCGTGATAAGTGGTAAATGGCCGATTTGGCCCTTTGCAAAACATCTGAAAGGAAATTTTTATGGTTAAAAAAAGCCACAACAGATGACAATATAATCATAGTTCTCAGAATCGGACCGGATCGAGAGGTCGGACTGTGAAAACCGTGAACCTTGATGAAAATCGGTTTTCTAATCATAAAGAACCGGGCATATGTAGCAATTCCATGAACCCCTATAACCGGGGTTGGACCGTACGAACCGGTCAAGAACTGTGCGGTCCAACCGCTTAGCATTTTTTTTATTATATAAAAACAACTTAACACAATTTTATTCTACTTAATTAAATTATCAATCTCTTACAAGTAATAAACAAAATTATAATTAAAATCCTTCAAAGATATTCAACTTTACTTCAAAAATTAATCATAAATTTTAATATTTTCATGGTTATTATTTTATTTTATTAATTTTCTTATTTAATTATTAAATATATGCTTGAAAATCATTAAATTTCCCTCACATATATAGATATATTAGTCAATTTTGTTAGTTTTATAAATTTAATATCTATATTTAGGCTTTAATTAATTATTAAATTAATTATGACGTCATCACGGTTCGACCCCAGTTCGACCTCGGTTCGACCTCAAAAACCTTGAACTTCTCCCTTTTACGGTTTAATGAACGGTCCGGATCTGAAAACCTTGAATATAATAAGACAAAGCTCTTTCAGTACTCCATCCATATACAGCATAAAGGAAAATATTTTAGGAAAATATTTTTATAAAAGCAATTAAAAGAATGAAATGTAGGAATCTAATTAAACTCAATTAGTGTAGTGGAGTGCTAGACTGCTAGTAGTGTGCTAATGTAGACTGCTGCTAACTCTTTTTACTAACGCTGCACAAAATTGCAAGGATGCTAGGCTTGCCAACATAGTGATCAACTAAATTTCTTGTTCAGACAGACAAAAATTCTTTCCCAACTAAAAATGCAATAGTTTGATATGTGTAGCCAAATTATTTTGACAGATTCCCAAACATAATGTGTTCTGGGTTGTCTAAATTAGTGAAGCTTTTGAGGCTATCAATTGTATGCAGATTTTGTACCTTAATTCATGCCAAAACATACTGGTTCTGTCATCCAAGAAACGATGCAAAGGAGCAATGGATTCATCTTCAACATTAAGCTGTTCCGAATGGACACTAATATTGTTTTCAAGGCTTGCAATGAAAAGTGAGGAGGCTACATGAACAATAACAGATGGACCTGGGTCCCCAAGGATAGACTGTAGCTCCCTCCGAATCCATGGTCCTATTCTTCGCACTATTCTTTCCTTTGCACCAATATTTCCTGATACATTCTGAAAGTTCAAAGATGAAAATCGAATTAGATCAGGTTAAACTCAACCCTTCTTTCAGATTGTAATTATAATTCAATAAAATAGTTTTGTATTAATCGATAATCAGATCCTTTGACAATGACTTTCATTACAAACAGGCATCACATCAAGATCAAACACTAATAAATGCATTATAAATCAACCCATTGAAGAGGGGAAAAAAGTTTGTAGAGCTATGGATGCTAGAAAGAATAACGTGATTGGATAACAAAGCAGTCTGTTTATTCAATTGGTGATAACAATTGTATTCCGATAATGCAAAAACAATGATCCTCCATGCTTCAAAGGCGAGAAATAAGTAATCATACCTGATCACGACAATTTTGGGAAGGTGAAGAAACAGCCCGCAAACGTCGGCTATAAATGCTGCACAAAATCATAGCCCAAATGCAAAAATTAGCACAAAAACAATTAGAGCTATCAGATAATTGCCTTTAGGAACAAGGAAAAACACAAGAAAAATTTAAGCCTGTTGCTTTGCGTGTGTGTATGTTCATAAGCCAAATGCCAAAATAAGCAAGAACCATGGAATCTATTAGAAAAATGACCAGATAACAAGAAAATTCAAGACCGTTGCTTAATATGTAAGTCTATGTACATGTCATAGCCCAAATGCCAAAATAATATTCATAATTTGTATTTTAGATAAGGTACCTGGCACGCCATTGAAGTTTTCTTTCAGCAATAACATCAAGAGGCACAGATCCTGGCCGTCCAAAAGATCTCCGCCACAGCAATGACCTTGTTTGCCAGCTAAGGCTATTTAATTCATTCCTTATTCTACGAATACTCATATATAAAGTTGGGCAAAGGTAATATTTGAGTTCAAAATCCCAATTCTAACAAAATCATATATACAAACAACAATGAACTTAATTCAATACAAAACAAAAGAAACAAAAACAAACAAAACACTCTATTTCTCTTACTGGGCCTATTTCACAAACTAAAAATGCTAGTTTTTCATTTTCTTTCATTCCATTTTTTTCCTACACCAAAACGTATATTTCTTTTCTTTTTCTTACACTTTCCTCAGCAACCAAATAGAGAAACAAATATTTATTTTGAAAATCACTTTCAATTATCTATTCGGCTAACATCAACTTTAATCCAAATTTTAAGCTAAAAAACACCACAACTATACTGAGTCTAATTCACAAATTAACAACTTTTTTCTTTTATTCAAAAATCAAATTCCTCTTCTTTTTCCTACACTTTCTCGGAAATCAAACAGCAATATATACACAAATTTCAAAATTACTCACCTTCGATGTCGATTACCTATTTGGCTGAAACCAACTTGAACGTCGCTGTTTCTAGTAATATCAGCATTATTATTGTTCAAAGCAGGTAATCTCTCTTTGTAGGAGGTCATCATCTCAAGAGAAGGTGTGGGAGAACACGGAGTGCCAAAGAGAGATAAGGGGGCAAGGGTTTTGTCCTTTCCCTCTTCCAACTTACGCTTCTTCGATCCAGGAGTGAGCAGTGATAAAGGCTCGTTCTTCAGACTCTTCACACAAGCATACTAATCCTTACTGTACCTGGCGGCCATTTCTACAAAGTGGAAGGTTAAAAGACTCAACCCTTATAAAGAAGAGAGAAATAAAGAGGTAAGCTAAGTCAAACCTACTTTTCTCTTCAGGAGCGATCTTTTTTAAGACAAATGCTAAAGGTTTAAGTCCAAGATAACAATTGTACAAATGACGAGGATCCACGAGATTGTCGAAGTCGTCAATGGTGAGGGCAAACTCGAGAGTAGCTTCAATACACCTTTGGTAACACTCCTCTAACGCAGGACAATCAGAAATTGCAAGACATGTCAACAAGGAATGGTCAGAGAATGACAAGTTAAAATAACTAATTTAATGAAATGGTGTAAAGACGCACCAAGTGAGGGAATTTCCCATTTCCTTAGCAACCACGAGACCTCACTCCACAGGTCGTCGGTCATGGTTTGCCATCCGAATCCAAAGACAAAGAAGTATCATGATTTCCAGTCACAAAAGGAAGTAGGAAAGTTACGAACAATCCTAGATTCCCTATTCCAAGGCAAAAGGTCAAGATACCCATAATGGGTAGAGGGTTTTGAGCGGTATAAGTGAAGAAATTCATTTAAGGTAATCGTGTCCCATCATGGACAAATACCCAGATTGACATACATCCAATAATCGTCCTCCAAGCGTTAGAGATGAGTTGACGAGGTGCAACACTGAGAACAATGAGGAGTTGCATGATAAAAGGATGAACACGAAAACAAAGGCAAAATGAAATGGTAGCTTCGTAAAAACTCACCTCATCCTGGGCAAAGGAACAAGCTTTTTCATTGGGACAAGGTAGTCTTGTGACAACCCCTATAGTGGAACTTTTTTCGTATAGATTTCAAGTGCCTTTGTTCCAGGGAGCTGGACTCGGAAAGAGCATGAAACGGAATTGAAGACAAAGAAGAAGAGGGTTTTGAAGAAGAGTGGGGCTTTGAAGATGATGAAGACTTCAACATCACGACCTCAAAATCCTTTTCAGAACACTCACCGCTCAACGATAGACCGATTTCCTGTTTGCTAGACCTAACATCAGTATCCCTATTCTCTATGGCAGTTATCTTGAGGTGATGGGCGATCAGAGAACGGCGAATCAAGGGAAAAAGACTCTTCAAAACAAGTCTAAAAGCTCCACAATATCAAGGAAAAAATAAGCCAACTTGAAGACAGTGCCCACCAGAAAACTCAAGATTCAAGAAAGACTCCTAGTCTAGCAAAGAAGAACAATATAGAAGGTGTCTCTCACCTAATGAAAGTAAAATCAACTGTTTAATGGAATCTAGAAGTAAAGAGAGTCTTACCGTACAAAAAGTGCAGAAGCTTTCTTTTGTTTTCAGCCTCCAAGTTCAACAATTGTTGAGGGTCATTTTTTGAAATAGGCAGAAGGTAGCCCAACCCAGAAATACGGGCATCAGAGAAGCGGCAGACTAAGTAAAACCATTAGGCCTAAGCGGCAGGAATAATGGATCACAGGCCCTTAATATAAACAATTGGGTCTTGAGGAAGTAAGTGGGCCTAAAAGGCCCAGAAAGAGAGAAAATAGCACCCATGGGCAGTATATGGTATGGAAAAGTAAGAATGGGTCGTGGCAGGCCCAAAGTAATGTAAACAAAGAAAGTAGAGGATAATGGCAAGTTCATGAACCCCAAGGATGAGAATGAGGAAATTGGGCCAGGAAAGCCCAATTAAGTTAGTAAAAGCCCATGGGATGCGGAGTTAGAAATTGGACCGAGGAAGTCCAAAGGAAGTAAATGGGCCGGAAAGGCTCAAGGGAAAAGAAAGGGACATTGGAGCCCATAAGCGAGAACACCAGTGGCCATATTAAGCCACTGGGGGAAAGAATGGAACGGCAGGTCTAAAAAGAGGCCCAGCAGGAACAAATCATTGTGGCAGGAAATGCCAAATAATGTGATAGGAAGCCAAGGCAATTAAAGAATTGGGTTGAAAAGAACGTAAAGCCCAGTACTCGGTAAAGCCCAAACCCTAAGGAAACGGGAAATCAGAGTAACAGCTCATGAAAAGCCAGAAACGAACGGCAGGCAGTATAAGCAAAGTCTCCAGTCCACGCAGATGCATGAACAGCAGACAGATTTCATACATATGCATGCGCAAGGCCCAGACACCACCAGCCTGTACCCAGCCAATACGGGACATGGTGAGGTCATGGGTCAGAAGTAAGAGGGCATGATTTGGAGGTGGGGAGAGGGGAAGACCTATTTTAAGGTTCCTGCTCAAACTCTTTAGGGGGATACATCCTACTGGGATAACATACCACCCAAAAGAGGCAAGGCTGAGTTGGAACCACTAGGTACATGCCATGAGGGATAGAGAAAGAGAAATATCACCGCTGCAGAAAGAGGTGTCACAGCAGACTAACAAACAAAATAGTTGTCTTTGTCTGTAACAGGGAAACTCGCAAACGGAACAGTGATGGTTAGCAAGTACACCCAGACCAGACAAAGGTGGTTAAGGGGTAGAATAGTAAAATCCGGTTACTGCAGGCACTATAAAAAGGAAGCCTCTGCCGTGTACAGGGACAACACAATACAACACAACGTAACAAGGACTCTAAGGCATACTTAGGAAAACAAGGGAAGTACAATACTAAAAACCACGATTGTGGAAATCACTAAGAAAAGACTAAAGAAAAAGAAAAAGAGAGGAGAAGAGAAGAAAAGAAAAGAAAGATAGAGAGAAAAGAAGGAGCAAGAGTTAGTGGCATGCACCGATAGGTCCCTTCCCTTCTCTCCCTCTCAAATTCTTGCTCTCTTCTATAATCGTCTTAGGCATTATACATCCAGGTCTGCCTCCCTTAAACCCATTAATTTCCACAGCAGGAATTCTTTTCCTCGGAGGTTAATCGTGTTGAGAAGAGGCATTCTTCCTCTTTGGCCTTGCTCATGCGGACCGAACTGAACTTATTTCCTTTATCTGTTGATTAATCTTTATTACCATTTGGCCTTACTATTTCATTTGTGAAAGTTGTTAATATCATTGTGATTATGGATCATTTGGTCATTTCCTATTAAAAGAACTATCTGATCATTCCAAAATACATTGTTCTGTTTTATCAATTATATATGTTTGCTACAAACTTCTCTAAAACAGCTCTGCCTGTCGCAAGCACTCTCTTGGCAAACGAGGCATAGTTTGTACACAAGCCGGTTAAGTTAAGTTCCAGTTGGACCGGTCTCGACTCCCGCAACCCAGAACACTTGGGCCAACAATCACAAAGTGGTAGCCCAGCCCAACATAGTAAAAAAAAAAAAGAAAAGAAAAAAGGCCTTAACAACAATGAAGAAGAAGGAGAATAGGAGTTTCTTTGCTAAGAAAGGAAACAAACTCAGTGCATGGGAAACACAAGGAAGAGACACACATGCAGCCAACACGAAAGAGAAACATGGCACTCATTTGTCGAAAAAGTCACCCCATAATAAATATGATGGGATGAGAATCTCGGGGCACAAATAAAATGACGTGCCCAAGAAAAACTTTCCATATTCCCTTGCTCATCCAAGCAAAGGACGACAAAGGAATAAAAGGGGCAACTAACCAGTATCATATGAATGGTCGTCCGTAACTTGCAAACTGTCTATAACAACGACAAGCAAAAGTATAGATAAGCGTAAGCGCATTAATTCCAAACAGCATTCAATGATCGAATGATAAATAGGCACAGGATTGTTATCCCCATCCAATAATGTGCACTTAAAGGTTGGTTGTGGACAGAAAATATCGAGATTAAATAACCATCATTGAGCATTAAATCTGCCAGCTACAGAGTAACATTAGACTGAGCATCAACTCAGTTTAATGCTATATAAAGCCAATAAAGATAGGTAAAAGGACATGACTAAAACACAAAAACCAAATTTGAGATTCTCAGATAGGTTGAAACTAACTTCAGCATTAGAGGGTCCTTGGCAGGACCCAAACCGGTGCCATTATCTTTTTGGTGCTTTTTTCTATACAGGATCTCAGGTCGTCCATCAAACTGACAAGGAACATACGGCGAGGCGAAATCGAGTTTCATTAATTCGAACTTCGAGTTGAGCCATTTGATGTAATTTTTGGAGCCATTAGACGAATCTCTTCCATCCAAAATAGCACATGGAACCAGCGGTCCCACTAAAACCAATTTAAGTTTTTCTAGCGCTTTTAAAGCCTCAGGCTCTAATGCATCAAAGGTATTCACTAGAACTCTAGGATTGCTCTCCTTTTCAAGCGCTTCAAGTTGGGCTTGGAATTTAGGGTATACAAGAGCATATGGGTTTGAAGCAAGCAAGAAGGAGGGAAGGTCACGGGTAGCAAGTAATAATGGCAAACCCGATAACTGTATTGAATAGGAAGGCCGGTCATCGCTGTCGTTCCCAATAACATTGGCAAAACCATTGTAATAGTAGTAGTATATGTCCAAAACCATTGCAGGCTAAATCCAAAGAGGGGCAAAAGGAAGATGAAGCTCATTGGCCACGTCAGCAACCCAAGGTAGAAGCATTGTGTGGACTTGCATTGTTTATTGGCGGTGGAAACCATGAGGTTAGTGAGAGCTTTGGAGCCATTGCGCTTGATTTGATCCCATCATTTATCAGCGTCATCCATAGGTACAACTCCACCACCATAGCCGTCAGAGAAGGTAGAGAATGACAAGCCGTCAGGAGGAGGGCTTTTGATCATGCGTCTACGGTGGGCGCCAACAATGGTGAAGAAGGTGACATGCACTCCCAAGTGAATGAGGCGTTCGGCAAATTGGATCGCAGGGTTTATATGGCCCTGCATGGGATATGCGACGATGACAAAGTGGCTTCGCTGTTGCTTTGCCATAATTATTTGATACTTTGATATGGGTTGTGAATATTCTAAAGTAAAAACAGAATAGATGTTTTGCACTGGGATCAGTAAGATATATATAGAAGGACCAGTGCACGTGAGGACGGGCAAGGCTTAAAAAATGGAGCAATAAATTTTAGGAGCACAACTTAAATAAGAACTTTCACTACAATTATCTACATGACAAATTGTGAATAGTAAATTTATTTAAAAGTGATAAACAGTAAATCATAATTTTTTATATAAGATAATTATAGCAAAATTTGTAATATTTTGTGTAATACTAAAATTAATCAAAATAGAAGAGATTGCATAAGAGTATTAATGACGTTTGCAGTGACAAGTTGGAGAAAATGGGACTTTGTGATTTGTAATTTGTAATTTGTTCTTCTTCTTGTTTTCATTAAATTAAGTTTAAAGAGGACAAGGACTATTGGCTTAAGGGCTGAGGTTGGTCTGATCAAAACAATCCTGTTCTTTATGCATTTAATATGAATATATGATCTGTCCAACATGGCACATGTAACGTTGGGGGCATGGCGGCCCCAAAACTTTTTTTTTTTAACCCCTTTATAATAATATATTAAAATAGGTTGGGTTTTTAAAACTGTAATGATTGGCCTCCACAAAATTTCATAGATCCCAGTCTATGTGAGTTTGCTTATTCTTTCGTTTAAAATCAAACGATGACCCATTTAATTAGTTTGCCTTACTGTTGGTTTATCAAGTAGACCCCACCCAATTAAAGTATAAACTTTTATCAAAGCCTAACAAATGCGTAGACACCGTGTGTCCTTTTTTTTTTTCTTTTTTTTCTTTTTTTTTAAGCTTACAAAAGTGTAATGCATTGTGTTCCTTAAGTCCAAAAGTACACTGTATTGTAACCCCAAAAAAAGTACGCTGTTTCCTTTGTATATTTTGTGCATTGGCAACACAAACTTATGAGTTTTTTTCTTCACAAATTTGATCTTTTCGTCATCATCTCATATTTTCCCTAGCGAATTTTATATTTTAATTTTAGTTTTAGATGCATTTGAGGTTAGAAATAATATTATTATATTTTAAATTTGATCATTTTGTATACCATATATTTAAAAATTTAACATAGGAATATATAATTCGGCCCCCAAGCATAATATCCTGTCTACGCCCTGCCAACTTGCTTCTTGTGGATGCATCTAAAGCACTAGTTTTTGCGTGGCCCCAATATCAAAACAAAATGGGTTTCTTCACCTGTCGTGTTTTACCTGGCATTGTGAATAAGCTAACTTAAATCTGTTCATGCAGCAAATAAATCTTTCCATGAGTCTCTGACTCTAACTCTAAGTTGGTGGTGTCAAGGCATTCCATTATGTATGGTCATTGATTAGTTGCTATTAATTATTTTTTCTATAATTAATGTTCGGTGCATAAAGTACGTGGTCCGGCCCACAAAGTAAAAGCCCACATATGAGCTTGTATTATTATTTCGTGGCTAGCTAGTATTCCTAGTTCAAGTGGATTTAGTATTTGTGTGCTACTAGGATGGGTTTGCAGGTGGGGTTACTTAAATAAGGTTTTATATGTGGTTTTGAAGGAGCCGCATTAGAAAAAGAAAGAGATTGCCGCATATTGAAGAATAGAGAAAAAGGATTGCGGCCTTTAAAAAAGATAATCTATGTATGCGAGAGCAAATAAAAATAAGAGAGATTTTTTTTTTTAGTTGTGAGACATACACAAGAATTATTATAATTGATTTGACAATAGTGAAATTACTTGGAGTTTGTCCCATGATTTTTCCCTTCAAAGAGAAAGGGATTTCCATGTAAATATTTGTGTTATTGTGTGTTTTTGCTATTTTAGATTGCTAATATTTGTGATAATATTATTAACTATAGCATTACTAAATGTGACATCTATTTCACAACAAAACATTTGACAAATGAGCTGTCAATGCCTCCATGCTCAGCAGAAAGGGAAGAAAAGGCTATATTATGAGATGCCCATGGATTTTTGTTGTTGGCATTTTTTGTGACTGGCATTATTTATCCACAAAGGATAATATTCTTGGTGAGTTCTATAGTAAAGAAAATAGCGGAACTTAGCAAGCTTAAATTTCTCTAGTGCGATATGTCTTGAATTTCTGATGGTCTGTGGTTGTTTTTGTTAAAATGGAGTTTTATCGTTATTATTTTTTTCTGAATTTGTAAAAATGAAGTTGATTAACAATAAAAGGGAAAAAAAATCAAGAGAAAGAGAGGAAGTTTCACACACATAAACTCTTCATAGTTCATACTCTGAAAATCTGGAGAGAGAGAGAGAGAGAGAGAGAGAGGAAAAAAAACCAGTAATAAACCTATGCAGGGAATTATCTCCCTCTTTCTTATGCTATACAAACATGAACAGAGGATCTTTGTGCATACAACATATAAAACAATAATATGCAAGAAATTATCTTCTCTTTCTTTTTCCATACAAATGTGAATGAATGACCTTTGTGCATACGATATATGAGACACGCTTGTGTGTGTTACTGGCTTCAGTTGTTTATTTGCATTAGCACTTTTTTTTTATTTTTTTTATTTTATAGAGTTTCAACTGTCTACTTTTGATAATTGTGTTATTTATTATCAGACCAAGACATTAATTGGTTTTTGGTATAGGTGGAAATTAAACTTCAGATCTTTTATTCAACCATTAGAAACTTTCTTATGTATTAGTATGTTCAAACTTAGAAGTGACATTTTCCATTAAAAAAAAAATCACAAGTAGGATTTGATTAATCTTTTATTATTATAATTTTTTTAATTTTTGGGATAGAAACAGGTTTGCTTAATTTTGGATAGTGAAGTACAAGAAATTTCATTAAGATGTAATTTGCTAGCTGCTATCGACCAATTTTATATTATTGAATGTGATCCACAAATGTTTAGAAGACGTAATAAGCATATAGCTACTGGACAAACCAAACCATAATTATATATTTTCCAAACTGCTAAGCTGATTTGCCAACCTAGCAACAATAAAGAAAGACAAGATAATACAAAGGCAAAAGAATATAAATAAATTGTGCATACAAAATATCTTGTTACACTTGTTTCTCTCTCCTATTTTGTATTAATACACAAAATTAATGCAAAAATTACACATTTTAATATAGAAAGTATGGATGTAAAAACAAACACTTTTTTTTTTTTTTTTGAAAAACTAAAACTGTTATTCAATAGAAAGCAAATTACAAGGAAACAAAAAAGACAACCTCTTTATAGCTAATTTATAAGCAGCGATATTTGACTCACGATAAATTCAACTAAAAGAAATTGAAACTAGCGAGGAACATGCCACATAGATAGCCTCTACAAAATGATTTAGTCCCCAGGGAATACTGTCCTTAGTAGATGAGAGGGAATCTATACATGTGTTAGAATCACTTTCTATAATTACTCTTTTATTTCATCAGCAAACATACAATCTCATTAGCAATGTTATGGGCAGTCAGTCTTGTAGCTTATTATGACGCTTCACATCAGCAAACCTACACTCTTTTAACAACAACATTAACTTCATCAATCTCATCCACAAAAGCTTTGAGATTGTTATAGGAAGAAGAACCAACTTCGTTGGCAGCCTTCATAGCCAACTACTTCCATTTCTTGGCATTCCTTTTAATTGCTTCCCTTCTTTCTCCATCTCCCACAACCAATTCCAAGCATCTCTTAATCTCATCACCTTCAACAATCCCATCCTTATTCACTGTCACCCTCACTCCTGTCTTCCACACATCTTCAATTAGCTTCGCATTCGTCCCTTGATCAGACAACGGTGGAAATGCTACCATTGGCACCCCTAAAACCAAACTCTCCAAAGTTGAATTCTGCCCACAATGTGTCACAAAGCATCCTAGTGATTGAAGGATGTGACAAAACCTCCACTTGGGAACACCATGGCACTATCATTCCCATTTGTTCCAATTCTCACTACAAAAATCTGGGTCTATAGCCGCGTTTTTCAAACGCGGCTATAGACCCCAAAAACGCGGCTACAGGCTGGAGCTGCGTTTACTGTAGCCACGTTTGTGAACGCGGCCAGAGTACCGCAGCTCCAGACCTGTAGCCGCGTTTCTGGAAAACGCGGCTACAGGCTGACCTGTAGCCGCGTTTTCCGGCCTGGAGAGGGGGACCGGCTCCGCCGGCCTATGGCCGCGTTTTGTAAAAAACGCGGCTACAAGACCAGCTGGAGCTGCGTTTCAAAACGCGGCTCCAAAACCAGCTGGAGCCGCGTTTCAAAACGCGGCTACAGGACCAGCTGGAGCCACGTTTCAAAACGCGGCTCCAGCTCGCTCTTGCGCCGCGTCCAGTAACTCGCGGCTACAGCAGCGGACCTATAGCCGCGTTTTAAAAACGCGGCTATAGGCCCCTCTGGCGCTGCGTTTACACTGGAAACGCGGCTGCGTTGCTGACGTTTTCAGCAACCTATAGCCGCGTTTTTAAAAACGCGGCTATAGGTATTTTTTTTTTCCCCACCCCCCCCCCCTAAAACGCGGCTATAGGTATTTTTTTTTTCCCCACCCCCCCCCCCCCCTCTGAAACATGCTTCCTCCCATACACATAAAAATACCTGTTACATATCTGAACATCACAGATTCCCAGCAGCAAATCAAGCAAAATATACAAGTTCCCAACACTAAGGCAACAAGCAACAACACTAAGCTTATGGGAGCAACAACATATAGCATTTTTAATTATGAAGTTAGTTTACAATTTTAGAAGATAAGAGTCATCATAGGCTTTATTTTTCTAAAGACTTTTGTGTTGCTTCACTTTTAAAATAAGCTTATGGGAGTCTTCTCAAAAAATGAAAAAAAAAAAAAAAAAAAAAAAAAAAAAAAAAAAAAAAAAAAATAAAACTTATGGTATTCTATCTTCTTAAGGATGAAACTCAGATGTAGTATATTGGGTTACTCAATTAAATTGAAACACAAGATTGCACTAACCAATAATCAGTAAACAATATTATATGTTCCATGGACATATTTATTGTACTTAAGTTTTATCTCAGATCATTATCATTAAGTCATTGCAAATTTATGATGCGGAATTATCGTTTTCAAGTTACGTTTGTAAAATAAGAAAACTCATTAATTTTAAAAATGCTAACCATGGTCAAGCTTTACAGGGGTGTAAAATCCATCAAAGTAGTTGGTGATAATGTATGAAAGGACTAATGTCAGGCTTTGTTCTCCTTAGATCCAATTGGTTAAAGATGCACTTCCACTTGTCATAGCATGTGCCACTCACAGGACAACATGATTTTAAATCTTACTAAAACGAATGTCCAAATATGGATATATATATATATATATATATATATATATATATATATTAATTGATAAGTTTACATACATATTCTATGGGTCTTGAATCACCAAATTACTTTTTACCTAGGATTTACGAGGGCAAAAGATACCAGCTTAGCTAGAGTTCATCGGCCCACATGTAAGGGAAATTTTAAAACTGAAACTCTTAGTAAATTTAACACATGACGGTGCACTTGTGAGTTGTGACTTCAATATGTGCATCAGCCCATCAGTAACTTTGATAGACAACATGGTAATTATTTATTAACTGGCTGAATACATGAGCTTTATCCTAGTACTAAATCCCAGTACTAAATCCCCATCACATGTCTTTCATAAGGATTTGTCTACATATGATATTAACTGGCTGAACCAAGTTCTTTCGCAACTTCTCAAAAAAAAAAGAAAAAATGTTCTTTCCCAACTGCCATATATGCAAGAAGAGCAAACACACAATAAGGCAATGCAACTCAACCTCCAAATACCATGCATGTACAGAGTAAAAATATATACAACTTATTTCAACCCCATTACAACTTTATTCTCCTGGATTATATCATGTTCCAAGTTCAAATGCATCAATGAAAACATAAACTAAACCGATAATATAGCAATAATAAACTAAAGCAATAATAAGATTAAATTTCAATAACAAAATTTTATTCAGAAATTGAGTCCTAAATCTGAAAAAGGAAAACCCAAGATTCAGACAGAAGAGTAAAAAGTTAATCTAAATCAAATTATTCACTGGGGAATTTAAACAAACACATACAGGACAAACACAAAGATGTAAATAACAATGAACCGAAACAAAATCTTTAAAACCACAATGCTAATTGCTTACACACAGATACTTTCATGAAATCAAAAGTTGATGAAGTTACCAACTTTTATCCAAAATAACAGAATAAAGATAGTAAAAAAAAAAAAAAAAAAAGGTTTCGGTGGGACTAAGGGGCCATAAGCATAGACTTGTAGCAGTCACCGTTCAAGTCATTGTCTAAATTAAAACATGGAATGGTAAAACAACATAATAACAACATGACAGAAGTTGCAATATTGTTTTTTTTTTTGTTTTTTTAACAATGCAATACAACAGCCGTTTGGGGATGAAAAACGAAATTTAGCCACCAAATCCATGCAAACAAAGAAGATTAAAAAAGAGAATCCCAAGCACTACAACTGAAAGGGGAAAACAAAAGAAGTCAGGTTTACCTTTTGCCGTTTCACTGGTTCGCAGTACAGAGAGAGAGAGAGAGAAGAGTACAGAAGTGAAAACTGACTGAGAAAGGTTTGTCTAATCGTTTCTAACTACCGAGTGCCTACTGAAGACAAAACAGTGTGTCTCTAATTTATATAGGCAAATTGAACACAAACGTTTTTTAAACTTTCACTGAAACGGTTTATTTAAGCAGTCAATCGAACAGATACAGGTTTTGATTCTTTTTTGAACGAATTGTGTCATTAAATTATCAAGCCATGTGGCGCAATGAGAAGTAATCAACCAAAAGTCAAAAGTTTCGGATAGTAGTTATTACTAGTCGCTAACCCGTGCGATGCACGGGAAGATTATTGAAAAATAGATTTACTCTTTCTTGTAAAAAAGAACTTATTTTTAATGGTATAACATGTTTGGATCAGAAAAGAGTGAAAAACCAACCATGAAAAGTTCTAAAAAGGGTCAAAAACACATTAATTTTGTTATATAAATTGTAACTTACATCACGCTTATAATAACTCTAAATTTATAGTATTTATCTTTTAGTTAAGGTTGTCTTAGAGTGGAGTTTCTCTATATCGAATGTGTTTATAATTAATATTTACACATTTTCGTTTCAATGGCCAATTAGAGAGGGGTTATTGTCAACAAAGTTGACCAAAATGACATTTTATACTATTGGATGTTTGCATCACATTTTTCAACACCAAAACAAAAACTTTGAAAGAAAAATTTGAACAATTATTGTACGTGATTCATTCACTGAAGAGCCAATCTATATTCAGCTTGCTTCTAAAGTGCACAAATCTTTTCCCAATTTTCGATTTCATTGTTAGTTGTCTCAATTTCATACTGATACACCAAATACGTTTTTTATGTTTACTTAGAAGCGTAACATTCCATAAAATCCTCTTGCCTAATATACTCTTGGCCACAAAAGCAAACAACCCCAAAAAATCTGCAACTACTTAACACTTGGCTTTAGTATTCCACAATTACTACAAACGGCCATTGAAAAGAAAAAAAACATATGAAGCTATAGTAACTATTGAAGCTAACATAGTGATGTTTGAGGGAACATTTCTATATGTAGAATGAAAATCAAACTAAACCCTCTGGAAAAAAACACTGCTATAACAAATGCATGTCCTCCCATTCCTTCTTGCAAGCCAATGGTAGTTGCAAGAGTTATCAAGAGTGCTCAATGCTATGAGAGCATTCCACCTGATTGTGAGTTGATGTTTTCAAGTAAAAGTCACATTTGCACCAAATCTAAGCAGCCTAACTCACTGGCTTGATGAAAGAAAGTCCAAAACCTCGGCTGAAATTTTTTTTTTTATTACAAAGAGACAAGTACTTTTAGCTGAAAAAAGAAAAGAAAAGAAAAGAAAATGCAAGCCAAAAACTCTTCCCAAAGCTATATATAAAAAAAAAAAAAAAAAATGAAAGAAAATGTTCAGCAAAGTATCCTTCACAGTAAAATTTATATTACTGCCCAAAAGAACGACAAACAACCAAGACAATTAAAAAGTAACAACACACACACACAAAAAGCTTTATGTGAGGATTATGCTCAATTATTTTGTAAAAATTAAGGTGATCACTATTTGGTCAGTTAAGGTACACTGAGCACATAGACTTGTTTATATTTCATATAAGATCATTTAATATTAAAAAAGTCTATACTGACATACCACTTGCAGTTTCATTACAACCTAAAAAAACTTGGATTTGTTTAGTAACACAAAACAAAATGAATTCTAACCTAAATACCTTAATCAAAACCAATCCAACCAAATTATACAAACTTAAATTATATATAAGAATAAAATAAAATAAAAACCTTTATTGGTAGTGGCATTTTTTTTGGATATGGGTTCTCATTTAAACTCTAATTTTTTTTTTCTAAGACACTCTTCGTTATCTATATATATCTAATTGTGGTTTCTGGATAAGCAATAAGTAGTTCAAAATTCATAGTTAGCATGCCTTTCATAGGAATAACCCACCAAATTGGTAAAAAAGTTTTTCATAGGCACAAACCATTACAAAAAATTACGAAAGCAGTAAATGATAATAAACCAAAACACAAAACTCAAACAATATGATCCATGCAAACAAAAACCTACAATAATTCTTTACATCAGAATGGTAAAGGTTGAGCATGAGAAAATAAATTCATAGCTATAAATAATTATAGATATAAACACATTCAAAACTTTTTAAAAAAAAATATTTCAAGTGACAGGAACTTACAAAAGGCTACAAATAGAAGAAAAATGGGATGATGACGATCATTTGACAATCCTAACTCTTTTTTACAAATCAAACAGAAGAAGAAAATTAAAAGGAAGCAAGAACTTACAAAAGGATTTAAGTCTGGCAGCTTTTCAGCAGCAATTGCGTGATGGTGATCTTGCCTACGATATCCACTTTTGGGTGTTTAAAATTTTTTTCTACACCTACAAATCAATCATACTATCAATGTTAACTTTGGTGCAAATAGCAGATCGCTAATTTTGTTGGTCCATGATTGTAAGAATTTACAAATAAAATAAAAACTGAACTGATAGACTTATAGCTTACTATTGTCATAAGGTAAGGCAGTATTTATAACATTTGAATTAATATCAATATCAATCGAATGTTTTTATTACTAAAACACCATTTGAAAACATTACAAACACTGATGGGGAAAAATGCAAGAGACAACAAACCATATATAAAAACACCATTTGTAATTGAAACTCTCATTTACAAAGACATCACCGATCACAACTGAAATCTCTTAGAATCAAGCAAAACTTATTTTTTGGGTTTGACTGAAATTTGAAACCATCTTAGGTCATATGCAAGGTTTGTTGCAAGAGGATCATAAGCAAAAGTGCTTTTGGCTTTTAGTAAATTTTTGCTCTGGTAAAGCAATTCAGTGCCTTAGTTTTTTTGGCTTTAGAAATTTCTAGGTTTTGCCAAGTGGTGCATAGAGTTGAAAGGGCTCTCTACAATCTTCTAGGGAAGACTCTTTCCCATACATTTGATCATTTTGCAACTAACTAATTTGGCCTAAAGTATAATGAACAATATAAAATGAAATTTTAGAATAAAAGCAACATTATAATTTTATCAAACAATTTGTAAGCATGTAACTAAAATGTAGTTACCATTACCATTAGAACAATATTTCTACTGCCAATTGCATCACATTTGGTTCATAATTCATTTTATCCACCATGCTAGTATCTTCTAGACTTCCTCGTTCTAAACTTTTGTTCATATTCATTGTTCGTAAATGAATAAATCATTTATATTTATCACAGTATAGGGTGGAGAAAATCGAACCCAAACGTCATATATTAAGTCTAAGAGGGATTTCATCGAACATGTGGACTGCAATAAAAACAAATATGTCGAACAATGCAAATATTTATATGAGCTTACCAATAAAATCTATTGTGGCCCAATTCATTGTCAAATTTTTTAAGTTGGACGGTGGCGAGAGGATGGCCTGACAGGGGCAGTGGTCTTCAGATTTTTCTCTCTCTCTGCTAAGCCAAAAAACTCACTGACCTCTTTCTCTGGAGACTATTCTAGAAGGCATAGTAACCCTTTTTTTCTATGCTAAGCCAAGAATCAATATTCGTTCAATGAAAGATCAAACAAAAATGCATTTTTTTGGAAATTTTGATAGTTGCAAAATGAGTCAGATTGTAAGAGATGCTATTGTTTCTTGATAAAAAGGAGGTTTCTTTCCAATTTCTCAAGAGGCAAAATTGGTTTGCGATTTTAGATTTTCTTTTTCCTATATCTGTTGGCTTGGAACGGAACATGCAAATGGAAAGAAAGTGGGCCGAATTTGGTAAACTACATAGAAAGAGTATCCGAAACAGGAAAATTAATAATGTTATGCTGACCTTGTGTATATGGAGTTGCAGAAACAAAACGAACAAAGCGTGAAAAGGGGAAGAGTTTCTTTTCTTTTGCCCATTTTTGTTGAACAAATGGAAACAAAGGATGATAAATTTTTTGTTGACATAATTGTGCCATGCAGATATGAAGAGTAAGGACATACACCCAAAACGAATTGAACCCAAATATCCCAAAGATAAACCAAATCTAAGATAGATAACTGATATTATAAACCAAATTCCTTACTCAAAACCGAATCTAAGCCAAAACCTGAATTCAATCCAATCTAACGAAAATACCCAGACCTAAATCATATTTGATCCTAAATTTAAAGAACCAAAAAACGGAAACCATACCGGTGGAGAATACGGGGTCTGATGGAGGGAGAGGCGTGACTGTCTTCTCAGTTTTTTCCTCTCTTCACTTTCTCTGCCTAACCGGATATTTCTCTGTATCGTTCTCTCTCTCCAGTTTTTGTTACTGGATGGGTTTAATGTTTGATTTCCTTGTAAGGGTTAGTTTTTTTTTTTTAAATACTGAGGGACTATCAAACGGTGTTTCAACACTGTGAAGCATAATAGTTACCGCTTTTTTAAATGGATAGGTGGCATAAATCTATGTAGCCACGTGGCGTAATGAGGTACGGTCAACAGAAAGTCAAACGCTTCGACTATTAGTTATTACTAGTCACTAACCCGTGCGATGCACGGGAAAACTATTAAAAGTAAGATCCAAAATAAATTATTCACAAATTTATGGTATTAGAATGTATTAAAATTCATGTAATTTAAGTATCCTCTAAAATAAATACTTAATAAGAAATTTTTCTACATTTTTTATAATAATATTAATAATGTAAATTTTTAGTTAAGTTCATATATTACCTTGTAGAGAGGTGCATAATATTTGCCTATAGTATCTATACATTGCTATGTATTTCTTTATACATTGTTATATATCCTACTTAAACACAATCTATATTTGGATATAGATCACTATAAGTTTCTTTAAGATCTTCTCCCCTCTTGTTAAAAATATCTAGTATTCTAAAAAAAAAAAAAAAAAAAAAAAAAAAAAAAAATACTATATAATTAGGAAATTGTCTAAAAATCAAACTAAATTAACCATTGTTTTTTTGGAGAGAGAGACCCTCTAATATTAATGAATTGACAGAAAAGTGATATTAAATTCTTGGTCAATCACATTGACCATCAATCAATTAATTATAACTTGTTTCATGACCATATTTAACAAAAAGAGAGTATCAATATATATATATATATATATATTTAACAAAAAGAGAGTATCAATATATATATATATATATATTTAACAAAAAGAGAGGAATTACTAATCACAAATTTCATAATTTCAATCAAAATTCAAATCTACATATATGCATGGTAATTTAAAAAAAATAAATAAATCAGAACCAAATACTTTTCACAAACTTCAACAACAAATCTGTTTCTCAAAAAAAAAAAAAAAAAACTTCAACAACAAATCTTACAAACCTCAAAACCTCACTGTTCATGAACATATTCTAAAAATCGCAGTTCTTGAACATATTCTAACATAAAATTTAATAAATAAAAGTGTAGAGATTTTTTTTTTTTTTTTAAAACATAAAAAGCAAATCAGAGGACATAAAAAGCAAATCAGAGTCATCCTAAAAAGTCAATATTTTATAAGTATACATCAAAGCACCGTCCCAAAAAATTTGGTTTGGGTTGATTTTTATTTATTTATTTAGAGGAAAATGGCATTAAGATTTATTGGTTCTAAATTCTAAACAATGAAAAGGAACCATAAACAGTCATAGGCACAAAATAAAATAAAATCTTTACAAAGCAAATATAAAGAAAGACATTAGCTTTGAATACAAATGTTAAACCCTAGATCCACTCACACCAAAAATAAAAATAAAAATAACACCAATAATAAACAAAATTGAAATAAACAACCAACACAGAAGCTAAAGCTGTAATCAAAATATGCCAAAACTATTTCAAAAACAAAAGTGAGAATGAGAGAATTTTTACCTCAACAGAGACATTAGAACACTCAAAGAGAAAGAGAGAGATTGAGAGTGCTTAGTGTGTATATATATATATATGTAGAGAGACAGAGAGAGAGAGAGAGGGAGGAAACGTCCCAAAGAGAGAAGGATTTCTTTTTCTATTTGGTTTTGAATTTTACTTAGTTTTTTTTTTAAATCCAAAGTTTTTTTTTTAATCCTAATCCTAATGTGTGTCTTTCTAATATTGCAATCTGCCCATATTTCAACTCTCATTTATTGTCCTCCATGGCTCCAGGCAGTCACTATTATTTTAAATTTAATTTTTTTTCCTTGTTTTAGTTTATCTTTTCCACAGTTCCACCTATTTCCTCCTTTTTTTGTCTTGTCATATTTCATTCTACTTTATCTTTTAATCAAAATTCTGTATTATCCTCTTTCAATGGCTACACGTTTGTGAAAAAGTAGATTTGAATGCTTCACGTCTTTTACTGAGGAGTCTATTTTCAACTTTCACATGAAAAAGTGAGAAAAACAATAAGAGAGAGAGGGAGGGAGAAAGTATAGAAAAATATGCAGAGAAAAACACGCCGATGGATGCCGGTGAAAACGAAGAAGTAATCTGAAAGAAAAGAAAATAACAAAAAGAAGAGAGAGACCGAAAATCTAAAATCATCACAGACACTGTTAGATCAATCTAACCAAAATAACCAAATCTAAATTTTTCTATTCAGAATACCTTTACCAATTCCAGTTGTGGGATGCTGGCCTATGCTTGCTTGACGGTTGTAGTGCCCTCAAATTTCTCACTCTTTTTTATCTGCTTACGCCTTACTTATGTTTTCTTCTCAATGACAATTTTTTGTTTTATAGTTAGTTAGTTACTGAAAATTGAATCAACAAAATGAAAAAGCACAATTGTTCAAGTTAATATCTTGTGAAATGAATTGAACTAAACGGTAAGTTAAAATCCTAAAAGAAACAATTGTTCAGTATTTTTAAATGCAGACGTGTCCGTTCCCAAAAAAGAAAAAATGCAGACATGTCAATAATTTATGTAGCCACATGGTGCAATGAGGCACGGTCAACCAAAAGTCAAACGTTTCGGCTATTAGTTATTATATAGATATAGATATACATTCCTACAATATATGATAGTAGTATAGAATAGTTATATAAAGTATAAACACAAGTCTATATTAAGTATTTTATATCCCCCCGTGCACTATAAAGAATATACTTGCTAAAAACTTCAATTAAGATTAACAACAATTCCGTAAAATACAATAAAAATAAAAAAAAGAAAAGAAAAAAGATTAACAACAGGATTCAACATGTTTAAATTATCAGTAATCAACTATCAATAAATCAAAAAAGAAAAACTAAAAAGAAAAACCAATCAAACCAAATGAAATGAAAAACAGAAAATCTTACCAGTGGCAGGGGTCTATTTTCTCCTCCTTCTCTATATCTGGATTGCAAGCATCACTGTTAAAAAATGTAAAAGGATAACAGTTAACACTAAATACAAATTTCAATTAATTTTTAGGAATCCTACACAGTTCAATTTCATAGACCTTAATTAAGAGTACAATATTAAAAGAAAAATACAAAAAAAATGTTGCATTGCATTGCTGTACGTATTGTACAAAAAAACTTTTAAACATCAAGGGTTTACGAGACAGAGCGAGGGAGAGACAGAGAGAGAGAGAGAAGTCACCATTTCTTTCAAAACGATGTTGCCATCTTCAGTAAGCTTGATGTCACCGGGTCCTCCAACAAGCCTGCAACAAAATCAGAGAGATTTCGTTAGCCCTAATTTTTCAATCCAAATCTAGAACGAAATTCATTGGGAATATTGAACATTTAAACCCAAAGTCGAAACCCTAGAGCGAAAATCGAAACCATCACCGTCAAATCGAAACCCTAAACGAAAAAATGGGGACCCTAACACACAAAGCAAATCAAAAAATTTAAAAAACTTACTCTTACTCGGCCTTGCGACAGTGTCTTCAGTGAGATTGCGAGTTGGAGACCAGAGGGAAGACCGGACGGATGACGGCGATTCGAAGAGGGTGGAAGAGAGGGAAGGAGTTTGATATCGAGTTGAGATCGAGGCAGGGGATTCGGAGGAAGGGGTGTCGAGGTCAGAGGGAGGGGAATCGGAGGAAGGGGGACTGCATTGAAGGAAGCAGAATCGGAGCTAGGAAGGGGGATCGATTGTAGTCTGAGGGGTTTTTTTGAGATCGAAAGAGGGGCTAGGGTATTTTTTTTCTTCTGTGGTCTTGTGTTTTGATATGTTTTTTTTTTTTTTTTTCTTTTATACTTAAGGTTGGAGTCGCGTTTAGTGGTTAAACGCAGCTCTAACCATAACCTGAGCTGCGTTTGGTAAACGCAGCTCCGAACATATGTGGGAGAACAAAAAAAAAAAAAAAAAAAAAACGCAGCCTCACCCTGGAAAAACGCGGCTCCAGGGAGGGCTAAAGTCGGGTTTATTAAACGCGGCTCAAAGGCTTACCTGGAGCCGCGTTTTTCAAAAACGCGGCTCGAAGTTGAGCCTGGAGCCGCGTTTCTGAAAACCCCGGCTGAAAGTCTATCCTATAGCCGCGTTTTACAGAAACACAGCTACAAAACGCGGCTAAAACACGCGTTTTTTGTAGTGTCTTCTCTTCTTCTCCATTTTCCTTAGCTCTTATGACCCACAGGAAGGGCCTCCCAAAATCCAACAATCTCCATGCAATTTCCTCCATTTGATGCTTTTTTAACACCAATAAGCTTCCAACTGAAATGTAAATGACCGATGATTCGGACTTTAAGTTGAGCCATTTGATGTAATTTTTGGAGCCATTAGACAGATCTCTTCCATCCAAAATAGCATATGGAACTAGCAGCCCAACTACAACCAAATTATGTTTTTCGAGCGCTTTTAAAGCCTCGGGCTCTAGTTCATCAAAGGTATTTACAAGAACTCTAGGATTGCTCTCCTTTTCAAGCTCATCAAGTTGGGCTTGGAATTTAGGGTGTACAAAAGCATATGGGTTTGAAGCAAGCAAGAAGGAGGGAAGGTCACAAGTAGCAAGTAATAATGGCAGACCCGGTAACTGTATTGAACCGGAAGGCCGATCATCGCTGTCGTTCCCAATAACATCGGCAAAACCATTGTAATAGTAGTAGTATACGTCCAAAACCATTGCAGGCTAAATCCAAAGAAGGGCAGAAGGAAGATGAAGCTCACGAGCCACGCCAGCAACCCAAGGTAGAAGCATTATGTAGAGTATACACTGTTTAATGGCAGTGGAGACAATGAGGTCAGTGAGAGCATCGAAGCCATTGCACTTGAGTTGATCCCATTATTTTCGGCATCATCCATAGGTACAACTCCGTCATCATAGCCGTCAAAGAAGGTGGAAAATGACAAGCCGTCAGGAGGAGGGCTTTTGATCATGCGTTGACGGTGGGCGCGAACGGTGGTGAAGAAGGTGACATTCACACCCAAGCGAATGAGGCGTTTGGCGAATTGGATGGCACGGTTTATATGGCCCTGCGCAGGATATGCGACGATAACAAAGTGGCTTTGCTGCTGCTTTGCCATAATTATTTGATACTTTGATATGGGTTGTGAATATTCTAAAGTAAAAACAAAATAGACGTTTTGTGCTTGGGATCACCGAGATATATATAGAGGGACCAGTGCATGCGAGGATGGGAAAGGCTTAAAAAATGGAGCAAAAAATTTTAGGAGCACAGCTAAAATAAGAACTTTTGCTATAATTGCCTACGTAACAAATTGTGATTAGTGAATTTATTGGAAAGTGATAGACAGTCAATTACAGTTTTTAATGTAAATTAATCGTGGTAAAATTTGTGACATTTTATATGGTACTAGAATTACTCAAATATGAAATGACGTAAGAGCATTAGAGCAACCACATCACCACCGCACAACCTTAGTACATTGGTCACTCCACAAGTATTAATGCTTGTGAGGTGTGGGTATGGGGGGTAAAGGCCCGGTAACTGTATTGAACCGAAAGGCTAATCATCGCTGTCGTTCCCAATAACATCGACAAAACCATTGTAATAGTAGTAGTATACGTCCAAAACCATTGCAGGCTAAATGCAAAGAAGGGCAGAAGGAAGATGAAGCTCACGAGCCACGCCAGCAACCCAAGGTAGAAGCATTGTGTAGAGTATACACTGTTTAATGGTAGTGGAGACTGATGGGACTAACGAAGTCAAGCATAGACGAGGTAATTTGGACCAACGAGACAAGCCTGCAGTGATGAGTATCCACTTCACTGACGAAGTTAAACATTTCATTCAATGCCATGGACGGTTACAAAACCAGTTGTACAAACCGTTGGGACAAAATTAAAGCAACATGATGAGGCCAGAAAACGTTACCCAGAAGGATATTAAGAACCACCATAATTACCCAACGGCTAGAAGCTACAACAATATATATAAAGCCCTCAAATGCCCAAGAAAAAGGTATGTGCACATTGAGATAGTTACTATAAAATTTCTCAGATACATTACATTGCCCTTTCTTAGATAATTTCCAATACTGACTTTGGCATCGGAAACGTTGTGGCAGGCACCACACCGGTGACCACATTCGAGGGTACATACTTGCAGGAGGCCGGAGATCATTTCTGTCTACACGCATTGGCTGACGAATTCACACTTCATTAGTTTGGCGCCATCTGTGGGGATCAACATTTTCGTGTTCAATACTGAAAAATAGTCTCACATGGAGTCTAATCCGGATTCTGCAACCTTAGCTCAACAAGTTCAAGCCCTCGCAGCCACTGTTGAAGAACTGACCAGACAAAATTAGGAGCTGAAACTATGGCTTCAACAAGAAGAGAATCGATCTAAAGGGAACCAAAACGACGAGGGCGACAGCCACAGAAGAACTGACCATCAAAGGCCCGCTACTCCAATCGAGCACAACTCGGACCTTCTCCAGGAGATGAGGCAGGAGATGGACGAACTCAGAAATGCCATCAAGGAGAAAACAAATCGAAGTGTAGATCGAATGGTTAGGGCAACAGATTCGCCGTTCACCCCAGCAATACTTGAGTGTCTAGTACCGTCAAAATTTCGGCTGCCCCAGCTTGAACCATTCGATGGGCTAAAGGACCCTCAGGATCATCTGAATACTTTTAAGACGACCCTAGGGCTCCAGCAACCCCCAAATGAGATACTGTGTCACTCCTTCCCCACCACCCTCAAAGGAGCTGCAAGGGAATGGTTCACGAAGCTGCCAACATCATCCATAGACAACTTCGAGCAGCTGAGCAATGCCTTCTTGCGTCACTTCATTGGAGGACAGCGTCCTAAGAGAACCGCAGATCATTTATTTACCATCAGGCATGGAGAAAAGGAAACTCTAAGGTCATACGTGAAACGCTTTACTCGCGAAACACTGGAAGTGGATGACGCAGATGATAAGGTGCAACTGACGACCTTCAAGGCAGGGTTGAGATCCAAAGAGCTTGTTTCATCACTCGCAAAGAATCCCCCAAAAACGATGGCCGAAATGCTCCTGAAAGCACAGAAGTACATGAACGCCGAAGATGCATTAGCCGCCATCAGAGATGGAGGGAGACCCAGAGACAAAGAAGAAAGGAAAGATGACGACCGTAGAGGGCAAAAGCGGGAGCGCCCAAATCGTCGGACCAGTGACGGAATCAGAAGGAAGGATGACAAAGGGCCGCAAGCGGTAAAATTTACCCTTCTCGTTATGCCAGTCGATAAAATCTTGATGGAGATTAAGGACGAGCATTACCTTAAGTGGCCGCGACCATTGCACTCATCCCCTAACGATCGTGATAAGAATAAATATTGCCGATTTCACAAGGACCACGACCATTACACTGAGAATTGTCAAGACCTCAAAGAACAGATTGAGGAGTTAATACAGAGAGGAAAGTTACAGAAGTTCTTCAAGAAAGGGGAACATAGTAGATTCTGAGATGGAAACAAGGGTCAGCGCAAGTCCACCTCCGGGGGAAATAACCGCCAGTACCAGCCCCCTCAAAATGTGATAGGGGAAATATAGACGATCGCAGGAGGACCCATGGTAGGTGGGTCATTCAGGCCCTTCAAGAAAGCATATCAATGACAGGTGAACAGCGTCCACATGACACCCCCGTTGAAATAGAGACGAACCAATCAGGACATGATTTTCAATGAAGGAGATGCTAGGGGAGTGAAACAACCTCACAATGACCCCCTGGTCATAACACTTACAATAGAAGGGTTCAACACAAAGAGGATCTTCGTGGACAATGGGAGCTGTGCTGACATCATTTACTTCCCTGCGTTCCAGCAGTAGAAACTGGATCCAAAAAGATTGCGCTCGTTTGACTCCCCACTTGTCGGCTTTAGTGGAGACAAGGTAAACCCCAAAGGCATAGTGACGTTGACGGTGACAGTGGGAACCTACCCAAAGCAGTTGACCTGTGATCTGGACTTCTTGGTAGTGGATTGTCCCTCAACTTACAATGTAATCATTGGAAGACCAGCGCTCAACAAGTGGAAATCATCCACGTCAACCTACTACCTGAAGATAAAATTCCCAACGGAGAATGGGGTAGGAGAAGTCAAAGGAGATCAAGTCTTAGCTCGAGAGTGTTACCAGGCTGTCGTGGGCGCAAAGGAGAACCATACATGGACGATCGAAGAAAAGGAGAAAGAAAAATGGAGGCCTTGGAGATAGTAGAATTATCCGATGAAGAACCAAACAAGACAACAAGGATAGGAACGACCTTAAGTCCTGAGATAAGGACAAAGCTGGTTCAATTTCTTAAAGAAAACTTAGACGTCTTTGCTTAGAGCCATGATGACATGCCAAGCATATCCCCATAAGTCATCCAACACAGGTTGAATGTAGACCAGGAAAGGAAGTCTGTTAAACAGAGACGAAGAGTTTTCGCACTAGAAAGGGATCAAGCGGTTACTGACGAAGTTAATAAGCTCTTGGCTGTTGGCTTTATCCGCGAAGTATATTACCCATACTGGCTCGCAAATGTCGTCCTAGTGAAAAAAGCAAATGGGAAGTGGAAAATGTGTGTAGACTTCACAGACCTGAACAAAGCATGCTCGAAGGACAGCTTCCCCCTCCCAAGAATAGACCAGTTGGTAGACTCCACAGCCGGGCACAAGCTTCTGACGTTCATGGACGCTTTCTCTGGATACAACTAGATAAAAATGGCAGAGCAAGATCAGGAGAAAACAGCCTTCATCACAAGCCAAGGGCTCTATTGCTATAAGGTAATGCCCTTCGGACTAAAAAATGCCGGCGCCACTTATCAAAGATTGGTAAATAGAATGTTCAGCAAGCAGATAGGCAAGAACATGGAAGTATACATAGATGACATGCTCGTCAAGAGCAAGGAGGAACTCACCCATCTGGACGACCTTAAAGAGACATTTGCTACTCTCAAGCAATATCATATGAAGTTGAACCCTAGTAAATGTGTCTTTGGCATAGCTTCGGGGAAATTCCTAGGATTTATGGTGTCCTAGAGGGGAATTGAGGCGAATCCAGAGAAGGTACAAGCAATAATCAATATGACCTCGCCCAAGACCATCAAGGACATTCAGAAGCTGACAGGCAGGATTACAACACTCAATAAGTTCGTCTCTAGAGCGACGAACAAATGCCTACCGTTCTTCAAGACATTGAGACAGGCTTTTGCTTGGATTGACGAGTGCGAGGCCGCATTCCAAGAACTCAAACGTTACTTAAGCAATCCACCCCTTCTAAGCCCGTCAAGAGAAGGAGAGAACTTGTACTTGTACCTGGCAGTGTCAAATACAGCCGTCAATGGAGCCTTGATCCGAGAAGAGGACGGGAAGCAACTCCCCGTCTATTACATCAGCCAAGCCTTCCAGGGAGCTAAGTCCAGGTATCCTTAGATCGAGAAGATCACGTTCGCGCTGATAATAGCTTCACGAAAACTCAGGCAGTACTTCCAAGCGCATCCTATCTTGGTAATGACGGACCAACCAATCAAGAAGTCCATGAATAAGCCCGAAGCGGCAGGGAGAATGGTCCAGTGGGTGATCGAGCTCAGTCAGTTTGATATTGAATACCACCCCAGGACGGCTATAAAAACACAAGCTTTGGTAGATTTCATTGCGGAATTCACCCACCTAGACGAGGTCGGCTTAACCTTTGAACACCTGCAATGGACAATACAGACCAATGGCTCGTTAGCCCATAAGAGAGGGGGAGTAGGGGTAGTCATAATTACCCCCAATGGAGAAAAGCTAAAATATGGGGTTCAGTAGAAATTCCTAGCAACTAATAATGAGGCCGAATATGAAGGGATCCTAATAGGGTTAAGGCTTGGAAGAGAGTTTGGAATTAAGAACCTAGTGATCCAGAGTGATTCGAAGCTAGTAATTGGGCAAGCCAGGAGAGAATACGAAGCCAAAGAAGAAAGGATGCAGAGGTACCTCAGATTGACAAAGAATCTAGCTCAAGAGTTCGAAAAGGTAGAGTTCGTGCAGATCCCCAAAAGCCAAAATGTGATGGCAAACGAAGTCTCAAAGATAGCCTTGTCAGATGAAAGAGCGATGGAAGAAGGCCTGATGATAGAAGTCCAGAAGAACCCCAGTATTGAAGAGGTTCCAACATTTGCAATCCAGAACTCAAACAGCTAGATGACACCCATTCTGTCATTCCTTCAAGATAGGTATCTCTTACAGAACAAAGAAGAAGCTAGGAAGATCAGAAAGCGCGCAGCCAGATTCATAATCCTCAATGACGCCTTATACAAAAGAGGCTTCTCCATGCCTTACCTAAGGTGTGTCGATAAGAAAGAAGCAACGTACATCCTGAAGAAAATCCATGAAGGTGTTTGCGGGGACCACGCTGGCCCCAAATCCCTGGCAAGAAAAATAATTCAAACAGGCTATTTCTGGCCCACTATGCAGGTGGACGCAGCAGAATTCGTCAAGAGATGTGACAGGTGCCAATGGTTCGGGAATGTTCAGCGACTTCCAGCAGAGAAATTAACGACGATTTCATCCCCCTAGCCATTCGCACAATAGGGAATCGACATCGTCGGCCCGCTGTCCTAAGGCAAAGATCAGGTAAAATTCTTACTAATTGCTATTGATTATTTTACAAAGTGGGTTGGAGCAGAGGCACTGGCGACCATAACCGAGGCCAGGATCCAGAGATTTGTATGGAAAAACATCATTTGCAGGTTCGGGATTCCAAGAACGATCATATCAGATAATGGGCAACAATTTGACAGCCAAGGCTTCAAGGAATTTTGCTTGGGCCTAGGCATCAAGAATCAATTCTCATCCCCAGGTCATCCATAAGCGAATGGACAAACGGAGGTGACGAATCAGACGTTGCTCAAGATTATCAAGACAAAGCTAGACGATGCGAAGGGTGCCTGGCCAGAAGAATTGCCCAATGTGCTGTGGGCTTACAAAACAACCGCGAGAACACCAACAGGAGAGACACCCTTTAGACTCACCTACAGCACTGAAGCGGTGATCCCAGTTAAGGTGGGAATAACCAGCATTAGGCGGGAGGCATTCAGTGAAGAAGTTGATGACGATCAGTTGCGACTCAACCTGGACTTCCTAGACGAAGTAAGAGATAAAGCTTGTAGCAGAATGATGGAATATCAACAAAAGATGACTGACTACTACAACAAGAAAGTGAAGCTTAGACAACTTGACATCGGTGACCTCGTCCTTCGTAAAGTAACCTTGGCTACTAGAAATTCCACTCAAGGGAAACTCGGACCCACATGGGAAGGACCCTACCGGGTCGTCCACTACTCCAGGAAAGGCAGCTATTATCTAGAAACCATAGATGGGCAAAGACTCCCTAGGCCGAGCAACATAGAACACTTGAAGAAGTACCACCAATAAGCGTGATCTCCAAATGTATTCGTTAGTCGTCATTGGAATTAATAAATAAGTTATTCAGCTGACATTTCTCTACAAGTAAGTGTATGCGATCACAAGTCATAGTCTAAAATGACTAAGTAACAAGATTCTGCTCTGACAGATGTAAGCTACTGACAATGATAAGATCCTTGAAAAAAGGTGTAAGTCATAAGAGTCTAAAATGACTAAGTAATAAGATTCCGCTCTGACGGATGTAAGCTACTGACGATGACAAGATCCTTGAAAAAAGTTGTAAGTCATAAGAGTCTAAAATGACTAAGTAGCAAGATTCCGCTCTGACGAATATAAGCTACTGACGATGACAAGATCCTTGAAAAAAGGTGTAAGTGATAAAAGTCTAAAATGACTAAGTAGCAAGATTCCGCTCTGACGGATGTAAGCTACTGACGATGACAAGATCCTTGAAAAAAGGTGTAAGTCATAAGAGTCTAAAATAACTAAGTAGCAAGATTCCGCTCTGACGGATGTAAGCTACTGACGATGACAAAATGTGTAAGTCAAAAAGAATGAAAAATGACCAAGTAACCAGATCCCACTCCGAGGGAAACATGCTATTGACGCATATCACAGCTACTAACGCACATCATTCCAAAAAGGATGTATCTCATAGAAACAAAAATGCCAGTAGAAAGAAGAAGATGCAAGGGCCTCGTCAAACACATCACATGAGCAGTTAAAGCATGCAACTTACAAACACAGGTAAGTACAAAAAGTAAGTTAAAACCAAAAGCAAACAAGAAAATTACCATTGTTTCCACAAACCCATAAACGCTGGGTTAAAACAGTATTCCCAAAATAAAAGATGTTTCAAAAATAGATTTACAAAGGCCACAATGGGCAATGGTCAACAAAACAAAATAAATATCTCTGGTAAAAACACAAGTAGCAGGTTCAGGCTTCAGGAGCTGGAGGGGCGTCAACAGCAGCGGCATCGTCAACCGGAACATTTTCTGGACCTTCACCAGCAGGAACCGCGAACTAAGCAGCTTCGTCAGCAGCCATCTCCCTGTCCACTTCTTCCAAGTCCAGGTTCTCAATATCAACTCCAGCCAGATGCTTGACCATGTACCTACAAAGGAGCTCAAATCCTTTAAAATACCAACTGAAGATTACTATATTGTACTCGTTAGTGGTTTGGAAGGCCTCAACCGATCTAGCTGCGATTGTCCTCAACGATTCCCTAGCATTCTGAAGCTGCTCGTCCTTTTCCAAGTTCAGCTGACGCTCCACTCTAAGGTCGTCACCCAGGACCTTGGCCTTCTCCTTCAAAGTGGTAGCTTCTTCCATTGAGTCAATAAGGCTCTTCTTCAGCTTCGAGTTCTTGCTCTCCAAAGCTTGCACCCTGGACGAGAGAGATGCCAGCTTAGCCTCTTGGGTAAGATACTCAGAGGCGAGGTGCAAACCTTCTCCCAAAGCTTGAAAATAAGTGCCAAGTCCAAGTCGTCAGTGAAAAAAAAAAAAAGTAGTTAGGAAGGATTACTCATGAAGGAAATAAAAACGCCTCACCTGAACGAGCCTATGGACATGGCCACCAGCAACCACATTAAAGGGAACCCCAGAAAGAGCTTTTAGGTCATCAACCATGACGATGTTGTGAGCTCTTTCAATGGCCAGCTTCTCATCCCCCCAAATTGTCGAGTGACAAGAATCCCCCTTCTCCTTCTCCTTCTCCGTTAGGCGTGGCCTCTTAGAGACAGGCGTAGGAAGCTCCTCCACCGAAGTAGAAGGAGAAGCAGTCCTCGTCGTCTCAGTCCCGGAGATGAGAGGAGTGATGAAGGCTAGCGGGGTGGCAGATGGACCCCTTCCAGTCACACGCACCGTCTTTCGCCCAATGTTTGACAAGGGCTCGTCCTTCTTCGCGCTCATCTTCGCGTACATGTCCTTGTTAAATTTTGACGTCATTTCTGTCAAATAGAAGATCATGAGTCGCAAATAAATATATATATAAAAATTAAAAAAAATTAAAAAAATTAAAAAAATTAAAAAAAAAAACAGATACTGACGAAGCTAAAACTTACTCTTTTTTCCTTCTATATCGAGGTTCCGCAGGACGAAGGCAGAAGGATCAGGCACGAGGCAGTAGAACGAAAGAGTCCTGGGATCAACAAGATCGTCCCAGCTTTCGATTGTTTGCGCGTACTCGATAGTCCTCTGCACCCGTTCCCTGTACCTGCTCTTAAGCTTTGGTAGACTCTTGACTGCAAAAAAAAAAAAAAAAAAAAAAAAAAAAAAAAAAAAAAAAAAGGGAAGAAGAAGAGAAAAGAAGAAGAAGAATTTAGCAGCCATAGTTGTAAGCACGATAGAATTCAAAAGACAAAGAAGAAATATTGACACACCTAAAGTCGGGGTTTCCCACCGACGACGTAACTTTGGGAGATCACCCCACAACTCGCCCGAAGGTGTCTCAAAATCGTCCCCAGACACAAAAAAGAACATGGATTTCCAGTACCTGAAAGAGGACGGCAACCCCTTGACGATCCTAGTCTTTCTCTTCCAATGCACCAACTTATAATACCCATGCTCCTTAGAGGCTTTCAAACGGTAAAGGTAAACAAGCTTGTCAACCCTGAGCATGTCCCCGTCATTGGCAGCCAATCAAATTCCTATACAACTCACCAAAATCCTCCACGAGTTAGGCATTAGCTGCCCAGGAGCAATACCGAAACGGTCCAAAAGCTCCATGAGGAAAGGATGGACCGGGAACCTCAACCCACAGACGAAGGCAGATTCGTAGAAACATACCTCCCCAGTGAAGAAGTGGCAGGCCCGACCCGCCTCACCAGGCAGATGAACCCTAACCCGATCTGGGAACTGGAATCTATCCCTAAATCTACCCAAAGTATCTACGTCTAGCCCACACTCCTCCTCCAGGGCATAAAAAGCCCTAACCTCCCGAGGGTTGGAAAGGGTTGTATCCTCCTCTACTGGGTTAGCGCTAGACGATAACCCAGTCTCGAGCTCACTAGACCTGACCTCTGACATCGTCCTACCCTCCTTCACTAAATTTTTATACCAATCAACTGATTGACGCAGTAGAGGCAGCAAATCAGACAACGCAACGGCCAAACTACTACCCTCGTAAACGAAATTTTCAAGATGTGGGAAAGTTCCTAAAGCCCCCCCCTAATCGAGCAAAAAGAAATGAAATCAAAGGGCAATCTAATCTAACTTCAGAGCTATTGAACATGGGAAGCTAAAAAACACAAATAAATAAATAAATAAATAAATAAAGACGAATCTAAATACCCCAAAGCCAAAGAGAAGCCAAACAGAAGAAAAACAGCAAGGAAAGAAAAAATACAAGATCATAAATGTACAACAATGCGAATAGGCAAGATAAAAAGAAGCGGAAAGAAGAACATACCTCAAAGAAGAAAACTGTTGCACTGCACACTAATCGGAAGGAAAAATCGCCGAGAAAAGAGAAGTGGAGAAGAAGAGAGCCAGAGCAATAATTGAGGTTTTTTTTCAAAAAAGTGAGAAGGGAAAGATGAGAAGAGGGGAAGTTTCAAACCAAGGATTAGGACGCTGAAAAACCAGCGAGAAAATCAATGAAACCTATCATATGAAGCATTAACTCCCCCAATCAAAATGTGCCACGTAGGCCACAACCCAAAAGGAGCCGCCACAGCGCATTTAATACGGCTCAAAAACCTAACCGCTTACAACTCAGAAACCTTTCACCTTCCTTGGTCAACATTACATGTCATGACGACCACGGAATCCGGGGGCAACTGATGGGACTGACGAAGTCAAGCATAGACGAGGTAATTTGGACCAACGAGACAAGCCTACAGTGACGATTATCCACTTCACTGACGAAGTTAAACATTTCATTCAATGCCATGGACGGTTACAAAACCAGTTGTACAGACTGTTGGGAACAAATTAAAGCAACATGATGAGGCCAGAAAACATTACCCAAAAGGATATTAAAAACCACCATAATTACCCAACGGCTAGAAGCTACAACAATATATATAAAGCCTTCAAATGCCCAAGAAAAAGGTATGTGCACATCGAGATAGTTACTGTAAAATTTCTCAGATACATTACATTGCCCTTTCTTAGATAATTTCCAATACTGACTTTGGCATCGGAGACCACATTCGAGGGTATATACTTGCAGGAGGCCGGAAATCATTTCTGTCTACACGCATTGGCTGACAAATTCACACTTCATCAGAGACAATGAGGTCAGTGAAAGCCTTGGAGCCATTGCACTTGAGTTGATCCCATTATTTTTCGGCATCGTCCATAGGTACAACTCCGTCATCATAGCCATCAAAGAAGGTGGAAAATGACAAGCCGTCAAGAGGAGGGCTTTTGATCATGCGTCGACGGTGGGCACGAACGGTGGTGAAGAAGGTGACATTCACACCCAAGCGAATAAGGCGTTTGGCAAATTGGATGGCAGGGTTTATATGGCCCTGTGCAGGATATGCGACGATAACAAAGTGGCTTTGCTGCTGCTTTGCCATAATTATTTGATACTTTGATATGGGTTGTGAATATTCTAAAGTAAAAACAAAATAGACATTTTGTGCTTGGGGTCACCGAGATATATATAGAGGGACCAATGCATGCGAGGATGGGAAAGGCTTAAAAAATAGAGCAAAAACTTTTAGGAGCACAACTAAAATAAGAACTTTTGCTATAATTGTCTACGTAACAAACTGTGATTAGTGAATTTATTGGAAAGTGATAGACAGTCAATTACAGTTTTTAATGTAAGTTAATTGTGGTAAAATTTGTGACATTTTATATGGTACTAGAATTACTCAAATATGAAATGGCGTAAGAGCATTAAAGCAACCACATCACCACCGCACAACCTTAGTACATTGGTCACTCCACAAGTATTAATGCTTGTGGGGTGTGGGGAAGGGGGGTAAAAGCCGGGGTTCAAGTTTTCAGGAAGGAGTGTCACACACATATACACTTGGATTATGCTAAAGTAGAAATTCTATCTTGTATTAAATAAATAAATAAACAAATAAAAAAGGCAACCGCATCAACTATTTTAGAAGATTTCGTCTATTTTACACACACACACACACAAAAAAAAAAAAAAAAAAAAAAAAAAAAAAAAACCTATTTTTTCTATTTTACACCATCATGTTTACAAAACATCCACATCAGTTCATCTATTATATACTATTTTATATAAATAATATTTTTATGAGTTGAAGAGAAAGAGAGAAAGTGGAAGAGAGAATGTGAAGAGAGATAAATAATACTAAAATAATGTATAGAAGAGCTATAGTAACCGTGCATATATGCACAGTTACTGTAGTATTTGTGCATTTATGTACAATTTTACACCCACTGATATAAGTTTTTTTTGGTCAAAATGTATAAAATAAGCTATGTTTTGTATTTTGTAAGACTTTGCAAGAGTTGATGTGGTTGCTCTTAATGACGTTTGCCGTGACGATTTGGAGAAGTGGGACTTTGTGATTTGCAATTTCTTCTTTTCGATGTTTTCATTAAATTAAGTTTAGATACGACAAGGACTACTGGCTTAAAGGCTTAAGTTGGTCTACAAAAACAATCCAATTCTTTATGCACGCAATATATATGAATATATGATCTGTCCAACTTGTTTCTTGTGGATGCATATAAAGCACTAGTTTCTTCGTGGGCCCCAATATCAAAACAAAATGGGTTTCTTCACCTGTCGTGTTTTACAAATATGTATCAAGTGGGACTTTCTGCGGTATCAAGGCATTCCATATATGTATGGTAGTTGATTAGTTGCTATTAATTGTTTTTTCTATAATTATCACTATGACTCGAAAATTCTTATAGTTTTTTATATAATTATTGAGATAATATGAGGTAATTGGTACTTAATATGAGTTGTGAGTGGGTATTTATTATTCATCAATCACAATTTTTTTTTTTTTTCTGGATTCAAATACAACTTATTAATTTGTAAATTGTGAAACAAAAAACTATAGCATTCCTAAATATGACATCTATTTCACAACAAAACATTTGACAAATGAGCTGTGAATGCCTCCATGCTCAGCAGAAAGGGAAGAAAAGGCTAATTTATGAGATGCCCATGGATTTTTGTTGTTGGCATTTTTTGTGACTGGCATTATTTATCCACAAAGGATAATATTCTTGGTGAGTTCTATACTAAAGAAAATAGTGGAACTTAGCAAGCTTAAATTTCTCTAGTGCGATATGTCTTGAATTTCTGATGGTCTATGGACTGTGGATGTTTTTGTTAAAATGGAGTTTATTGTTATTATTATTTTTTTTCCTGAATTTGTAAAAATGAAGTTGATTAACAATAAAAGGAAAAAAAAAAAATTGGAGAGAGAGAGGAAGTTTCAAACATATAAACTCTTCATAGGTCGTACTCCAAAAATCTGGAGAGAGAGAGGGGACAAAAACCAGCAATAAACCTATGCAAGTAGTTATCTTCCTCTTTCTTATTCTATACAAATATGAACTAATGATCTTTGTACATACGACATATAAAACAGTAATATGCAAGTAATTATTTTCTCTTTCTTTTCCATACAAATATGAACGAATGACCTTTGTCCATACAACATATAAAACACACTTGTGTGTGTTACTGGCTTCAGTTGTTTATTTGCAGTTGCGCTTTTTTTTAAAAAAATTTATTTTTATAGAGTTTCGACTGTCCGCTTTTGATAATTATGTTCTTTATCATTAAACCAAGACATTAATCAGATTTTGATATAAATAGGAATTGTACTCTAAATCTTTTATTCAACTATCAGAAACTTTCTTACATATTAGTATGTTCAAACTTAGAAGTGACATTTTCCATTAAAAAAATCACAATTAGGATTTGCTTAATCTTTTATTATTATATTTTTTTTAATTTTTGGGATAGAAACAGGTTTTGCTTAGTTTTAGATAGTGAAGTACAAGAAATTTCATTAAGATGTAATTTGCTAATTGCTATCGACCAATTTTATATTACAGAATGTGAGGTCCACAAATGTTTAGAAGACGTAAAAAGCATATAGCTACTGGACAAACCAAACCATAATTATATATTTTCCAAACTGCTTAGCTGATTTGCCAACCTAGCAACAATAAAGAAAGACAAGATAAGACAAAGGCAAAAAAACATAAATCAACCATGCATACAAAATATCTTGTTACACTTGTTTATCTCAACTATTTTATATTAATACACAGAATTAATGCAAAAAATTACACATTTTAATATACAAAAGTATGGATGTAAAAACAAACATTTTTTTTAAAGAACTGAAAATGTTATTCAACAGAAAGCAAATTACAAGGAAACAAAAAAAACAACCTCCCTATAGCTAATTTATGAGCAGCCATATTTGCCTCATCATAAACCCAACTAAAAGAAACTGAAACTAGCGAGGAACATACCACATAGATAGCCTCTACAAAATTTTTTAGTCCCCAAGGATTACTGTCCTTAGTAGATGAGAGGGAATCTATACATGTCTTAGAATCACTTTCTATAATTGCTCTTCTATTTCATCAGCAAACATACACTCTCATTAGCAATTTTATTGGCACTCAGTCTTGCCGCTTATTATGATGCTTCACGTCAGCAAACCTATACTTTTTTAACGACATTAACTTCACCAATCTCATCCACAAAAGCTTTGAGATTGTTATAGGAAGAACCAACTTCTTTGGCAGCCTCCATAGCCAACTCCTTCCATTTCTTGGCATTCCTTCTAATTGCTTCCCTTCTTTCTCCATCTCCCACAACCAATTCCAAGCATCTCTTAATCTCATCACCTTCAACAATCCCATCCTTATTCACTGTCACCCTCACTCCTATCTTCCACACATCTTCAATTAGCTTTGCATTCGTCCCTTGATCAGACCACTCTGGAAATGCTACCATTGGCACCCCTAAAACCAAACTCTCCAAAGTTGAATTCCACCCACAATGTGTCACAAAGCATCCTAGTGAAGGATGTGACAAAACCTCCACCTGGGAACACCATGGCACTATCATTCCCATTTGTTCCAATTCCTCTCTACAACTCAACGTCTCTTCTTCTCCACTTTCCTTAGCTCTTATGACCCACAAGAAGGGCCTCCCACAATCCAACAATCCACGTGCAATTTCCTCCATTTGTTGCTTTTTTAACACCAATAAGCTTCCAAATGAAACGTAAATGACCGATGATTTGGACTTCGAGTTGAGCCATTTGATGTAATTTTTGGAGCCATTAGACGGATCTCTTCCATCCAAAATAGCATATGGAACTAGTGGTCCAACTGAAACCAAGTTAAGTTTTTCGAGCGCTTTTAAAGCCTCGGGCTCTAGTGCATCAAAGGTATTCACTAGAACTCTAGGATTGCTCTCCTTTTCAAGAGCTTCAAGTTGGGCTTGGAATTGAGGGAGTACAAGAGCATATGGGTTTGAAGCAAGCAAGAAGGAGGGAAGGTCACGAGGAGCAAGTGATGGCAAACCCGGTAACTGTATCGAATAGGAGGGCCGATCATCGCTGTCGTTCCCAATGACATCAGCAAAACCATTGTAATAGTAGTAGTATATGTCGAAAACCATTGCAGGCTGAATCCAAAGAAGGGCAGAAGGAAGATGAAGCTCACGAGCCACTTCAGCAACCCAAGGTAGAAGCATTGTGTAGACTATGCACTGTTTATTGGCGGTGGAGACAATGAGGTCAGTGAGAGCTTTGGAGCCATTGCGCTTGAGCTGATCCCATTGTTTTTTGGCATCATCCATAGGTACAGCTTCGTCATCATAGCCGTCAGAAAAGGTGGCGAACGACAAGCCGTCAATAGGAGGGCTTTTGATCATGCCTCGACGGTGGGCGCCAACGGTGGTGAAGAATGTGACATGCACTCCCAAGCGAATGAGATGTTCTGCGAATTGGAAAGCAGGATTTATATGGCCTTGCGCAGGAAATGTAACTATGACAAATTGGCTCTGCTGCTGCTTCAACATGATTATTTGATATTTGATATGGGTTGTGAATAGTCTAAACAAAAACAGAATAGTTATTTTGTACTTAAGATCTGTGAGATTTATATAGAAGGACTAATGCGTGTGAGGATGGGCAACGCTTAAAAATAGAGCAAAAATTTTTAGCTTTCAAGTCCCAACTTTCATCAGAATAGTACATATGATAAACTATAACCAATGAAAAAAAAGGTAATTAATGAATTTATAAAAAAAAAATGATTGATAATCCGTCATAATGTAAAATAATTATAACAAAAACTGTGAAATTTTTTGTGGCATTAAAAATTACGTTCTAAAGCGGACTGGATAAGAGTATTAAACGACGTTTGCGGTGCCGATTTGGAGAAGGTGGGGCTCTATGATTTAATTTATTCTTCTTAATGTTTCCATTATAAACGACAAGGACTAGTTGGTCTGACCAAAACAATCCAACAGGAACATATGATGCATCCTGGATGCATGCGCGCATCTAAAGCTCTAGTTTCTGAGTGGGCCCCAATATCTAAAGCACTAGTTTTCTTCACCCGAGGAGCGATGGTGTCGTGTTTGACCTGGCATTGTATTGGGCAAGAGTTTGAGCCTTTGTGGCCGTTTGGGTTTGGCATTTAGCGTCTGCGTGTTTTTGCTTTTTTTTTTTTTTGTTTTCTTTCAGCCGCAAAGGCTGACTTTGTGTTTTTGCTTTGTTTTTTTTGTTTTCTTTCAGCCGCAAAGGCCGACTTTTTCACTGTGAGTAGTGCATTTGTACATTATTTACAGACCTACAAATATCACTTTTTTACAACTTTTTCATTAAAAATGAGTCTCACTATATTATTTACACATTTAAAAATTATTTTGTTACAGTGTTTTCAGTTTTCAGTTTCAGCAACAATAAACTCAATCCAAACGGACCCTTTGACGCCGAATGGAAGCGATGAAAGGCTTTAAAAATATTTTTCAAGCCCATGATTTGAGCATTAGCATCTGATATTTAGAATCTGTCTTGTTTTACTATTTTAAAAACTCTTTTATTTATTATACTATACTAGTATGTAACTCCGTGCTATCACACAGGACTGGTTAATTGTAATGTTGCTAATGGCCAATTTTTTTGTTTTTGTTTTTGTTTTTGTTTTTTTGGGTTTATCACACGGATGATAGAATTAAATCAAAAAAATGAAAAATATCTATTGCATTTTATTATTTAAGTAATTCTATTGGTCTTTTTTTTTTCTTGGTTTATCATACATAGGATAGCATTAGATAAAACAATTAATAAAAAAATAAAAAATAAATAAAAAAAAAAAGAATATTGCATTTTATTATTTAAGTGATGGTACAATGAAGAAAAAAGAGAATATTACATTTTATTATTTAAAATATATAAAAAAAACATTAAAAAATAAAAATTGATCATTGAGCTTGGAATCTTCTTGAGGACACCAATGAAGCGCTAATGTATGAGAATGTGAAGCAAGAAAGAGTGGGATTGAATATTGTGTTTGAACCCAGCCTTACTCTGAGAAATCCGTAAGGAGGAGGAGAGGGTAGTGTGTGGGTCTAGTTGGTAAAGGTTGATAGAGGAGGAGAAATGGGATGACGATATGGAATTAGGAGGAGATAATGTTTTGCTTTTAAAGTCTTTCTCGTTAGACTCTTTGGTTCTGGTTGTGGGATTAGAAGAACTCCAGATTTTATTGAGATTACTCATAAAAGTGTGCAGGGGAGATGTTCTTGCTTAGGCTAATGAGTATTATTATTGTGATTTTCTTGGCTTCCGTGTTAAATGTTAATACATCATTTATTTGGGTACAAAAATTAGAAAATTTAGATAAAATACATGACACAAAATTAGAATCCAATTTATAATATCCATAAAAGTGTGCAGATAAGATGTTCTTGCTTAGGCTAATGAGCATTATTATTGTTGTTTTATTGGCTTTCATGTTAAATATTAATGTATCATTTATTTGGGCACAAAAATTAGAAATTTTAGATAAGATACATGACACAAAATTGGAGTCAAATTTATAATCTAATTAGATTTTTTTTTTTTTTGAATTTTGGTTATGACAAGTGGCGCAAAATTGAGAATCTAATTGAAATCTAATTGGATTTTCTCTCTGCTTCATCTATTATTACATATATAGATTATTTAACAATATACTTAGGGTCCATTTAAATATAGTTGAAAATTAAAAATTAAAAACTGAAAACTAAAAAATACTGTAACAAAATAATTTTTAAATGTGTAAATAGTACCGTGAAACCCATTTTTAATGAAAAAATTGCTGAAAAGTAAAATTTATGGGTCCCATGATTGAAAAGTAACTAAAAAATGGTTAAAAAAGTTACTATGCGTGCACTATGTATGCACTGTTTATGTCCATAAAGTCAACAATCACGGCATATGAAAGAAAAAAAAATTCCGAAAACGCAAAACGTGCGTTTGGGAAGCGCAAACACGCTTCCCAAACGCACACTTAATATCTCAACTTTATTTTAATATACAATACATTAAAATATATAATATTAACATTATATACGTGCATCGTACGGCTTAATCAAAATTTATATGTAAATAATTTTTTTTTTTAATTTATTAAAATAAACAATAAAAACAAATGAATATTTTACTTTTAAGTTACATAATGAATGCATATTGTGTGAGACTAAGGTATCATAAAATGCACATATGTGTATATATATATATATATATATATATAATTGAATGGAAGATGGTGTTGAGGGTCATTTTTTGAAATAAACAGAAGGTAGCCCAACCCAGAAATACGAGCAGCAGAGAAGCGGCAGGAATAATGGATCACAGACTCTTAATATAAATAAATGGATCTTAAGGAAATAAGTAGCCACAAAAGGCCCAGAAAGAGAGAAAATAGCACCCATGGGTCGTATATAGTATGGAAAAGTGAGAATGGGTCACGGCAGGCCCAAAGCAATGTAAACAAAGAAAGTAGGGGATAATGGCAAGATCATGAACCCCAAGGATGAGAATGAGAAAATTGGGCCAGGGAAGCCCAGTTAAGTTAGTAAAAGCCTATGGGATGCGGTGTTAGTAAATGAGCCGAGGAAGTCCAAAGGAAGTAAATGGGCCGGAGAGGCCCAAGGGAAAATAAAGGGACACTAGAGCCTATAAGTGAGAACACCAGTGGCCATATTAAGCCACTAAGGGAAAGAATGGAATGACAGACCTGAAAAGAAGCCCAGCAGGAACAAATCGCAGTGGCAAGAAATGCCAAGTAATGCGGTAGGAAGCCAAAGCAATTAAAGAATTGGGTTAAAAAGAACGCAAAGCCCAGTACTCAGTAAAGCCCAGACTCTAAGGGAGCGAAAAATCAGAGTAGAAACTTATGGAAAGCCAGAAACGAACAGCAGGCAATACAGGCCAAGTCTCCAGTCCACGGCAGATGCATGAACAGCAGGCAGATTTCAGACATATGCACGTGCAAGGCCCAGGCACCACCAGCCTATACCCAGCCAATACGAGACATGGTGAGGTCATGGATCAGAGATAAGAGGGCATGGTTTGGAGGTGGGGAAAGGGGAAGACCTATTTTGAGGTTCCTGCTCAAGCTCTTTTAGGGGATACGTCCTGCTGGGATGACATACCTCCCAAAAAGAGGTAAGGCCGAATTGGAACCACTAAGTGCATGCCATGAGGGATAGAGAAAGAGAAACATCACCGCAGCAGGAAAAGGTGCCACGACAGATTAACAGAAAAAATAGTTATCGTTGTCTGTAATAGGGGAACTCGCAGACGAAATAGTGATGGTCAGCAAGTACACCCAGACCAGACAAAGGTGGTTAAAGGGTAGAATAGTAAAATTCGATCACGACAGGCACTATAAAAAGAAGGCCTCTGCCGTGTACAGGACCAATAACGCAATACAACACAACATAACAAGGACTCTGAGGCATACTTAGGAAAACAGGGGAAGCAAAATACTAAAAACCACGATTGTGGAAATCACTAAGAAAAAGACTAAAAAATAAAAGAGTAGAGAACTTGGGGAAAAGATAAAGAGAAAAAGAGCAAGAGTCAGTGGTATGCACCGATAGGTCCCTTCCCTTCTCTCCCTCTCAAATCCTTGCTCTCTTCTATAATCGTCCTGGGCATTATCCATTCAGGTCCACCGCCCTCAAACCCATTAATTTTCACAGCAGGAATTCTTTTCCTCGAAGGTTAATCATGTTAAGAAGAGGTGTTCTTCCTCTTTGGCCTTGCTCCTGCAGACCGAACAGAACCGTGTATTCTGTTTTATCAATTGTATCTATCTGCTGCAAGCTTCTCTGAAACAGCTCTGCCTGCCGCAAGCACTCTCCTGGCAGACAAGGCATAGTTTGTGCATAAGCCGGTCAAGTTGAGTTCTAGTTAAACCGGTTTCGACTCCCGCAAACCAGAACACTTGGGCCACAATCACAAAAGGGCAGCCCAGCCCAACACAAGTAAAAATAAAATAAAATAAAAAGGCCCACACATTAAATTGGCGACTCCACTGGGGAGTTGAGAAATAGTTCAGGAACAAGAGCCCTCCCAAACAAATGCCTCTGAAATTCAAGACAACACGGAATATGAGTGCTGTACCCTCACAAGTGGAGTCCAGGCCTACAACGCCCCACTAACCGCAGCCTAATCAGGTAGAAGTTGCCGACAAGATGGGGACTGGACCCCAACCTCCTCCAAGGATCCCCGCAGATAACGCCAACACCTTTATGGAAGTGTTGCAAGCTCTACAGCACTCACAGCACTAGATGATGGAAGAAATTCGTCAGCTAAAAACAAACAGAACAAAGGAAAAAAGAAGCCAGCATGATCCAGAACATGCGGCAGACAAGGAATAGACACCAGCAGGAGGTGTCCCACAGAATACGGATCCACGTTTTATTATTATGGCAGAAGTAGAGGCTCTCTTGGAGCAAGAGAGAGCCAAAGAACCTAAGGAGAGATTCTACGCACAAAGACCTCCATACCCGTTAAGGGTACTCAGTAAACCATACCCCGAGAGGTATGAACCGCTAGTTTTTGCACAATATGATGGCAGGAAGGGAAGTGTTGTTGAGCACGTAAACAAGTTCATTGACACGCTCAGCCCTTATGCCACAGACGAAGACTTATGTCTTCAGGAATTTTCTAAATCACTATGTGACCGGGCCTACACCTGGTACATCAGCTTAAAGTCAAGATCGATCCCAACGTGGGATGATATGGTGGATGTATTTTGTACCAAATACTTTCATGGAGAGGAAACGGTGACACTTGCAACTTTGCAAGTAACCAAACAGAGGAATGGTGAAGACTTGATGGAGTACATCAAGAGATTTAGGGACATAACACTTGACTGCTATGACCATTGTGAAGAAAGGACGTTGGTAGATATATGTATGACGAATATGATGAGGGAGTACAAGGCAGTTCTAGAAAACCTCGAAATCTCCCAGTTTGCACAGTTATTGTAAAAGGTGGGAAAAACTGCCCAATCCGTAAAGCTAAGCACGGATAAAAGAAGTGCCCCGCAAGCTATGGCGATGTCCCACAAGCTATGGCGATGTCCACCGATGAGCAAAGGAGAAAGACCGACAGAAGAGAATACGATACTCCCCCGCCAATACCATACACCGCAAAAGAGCTAGACGTACTACTAGAAAAATGGATAGCAAATGAAATTTTCAAACCTAATCAAGTCGCTAAAGAACCTACAGAAGAAGAGCGAAGGGACCCATGCTTCTGCTGTTTGCACAACTATGTGCAACATCCTACCACAGAATGTTGGGCGCTCTATAGGCTGGTGCACTGCAAAATCAAGGAAGGGACTCTAAAGTTATCTCAGCAAGAAGTCCAAAGAAACCCACTCCTAAATCACAAAGGGAAGGGTGTAGCAGCAATGGTGATTTGCGCGGATCCAGGGGAGGACAAGGAAAAAAGTCCAGCCCTGCCTGTCGCGGCAATTACTACTTTACAGCAGAGCTCCAAATTCAAAAACTTATTTGACCAGCTAGGCCTTACGACAAAAGAAAGAAAAGTAGCCACTGAAGCTCTGCTGAGCATTGCCTTTGGGGCAAGAGTAGAATGTTTATCAGCAGAAGTCCAGGATAACAGGGCTCTCTTACAGGAGTCAACCGAAATCACCTTCAGTGATGAAAATATGGAAGTGGGGTACCCAGACCACAGGAGACCTCTCTACCTGGCAACATCCATAAATCAAATCTCCATAAAGAGAGCCTTAGTAAATACAGGTGCTTCTATAAACCTCATCCCGTTAAGCACTCTACAAGCTGCAGGGATTTTAGAAAGAAAGATCTAAGGGTGCCCAATGGAAGTAACGGGATTTGGTGGAAGGGGAGAGTACACCACAGGCCATATCCATGGTTAAAAGCAGGACCCATAGCTTCTTTAGCTCGGTTCCACGTGGTAAAACCGAAAGTCTCATACCACGTGCTCTTGGGGTGACCATGGTTACATAAACACAGACTAGTTCCGTCCACATACCACCAATGTGTGAAAGGACGAATGAATAGCAGAATGATACGTATAGCAGTGACCCACTCACCATTTGAGCAGGTCGAAGCTCATTTAGTAGAAACCATGTTCTACGATCAATGGGCTCTATCTGGGAAAAGTTCAATATCAAGACCACAAGGTACCTTTGTGCCTAAATGGAGAGACATCCAAGATGATCCCGAGCCTAACCTGAAGGAGTTGTTGGCTTGAAAAAGGAAAAGGAAGGAAGCGCCTACCGCAGATCAGAGGATACACCTCACTGAGTCAAAATCCGAAGTCCTGACGGCAGGATTGTGTATAAATTATGAAAGCGCGCAGGGCTCACGAGTAAAATGCAGGAGGGCCCCACCCAGGAGTGGCAGCACGAAAACTTGGCGTGTTGCGTGGTTCAAGAAAAGTCAGAGGAAGAAAGTAATGGAAAGGAGAATGAGGAAATTGTGGCAGAAAAGGAAATACAGGTTGCGGCGGAAGAAGAAATGGAAGAAGTTGACTTGGGATCTATTTCACAGGGACCAAGACCTATCTTAATTAGTGCAAGTCTGACAGGAAAGGAAAAAATAGAACTTATGCTGCTCTTGAAAGAATTCAAAGACATCTTCGCATGGGAATACAATGAAATGCCGGGGTTAGATCCTAAGCTAGGTGCACACACGTTGAATGTGGACCCAGAGGCCAGGCCAATAGCCCAGCCTGCCAGGACATTCCACATGGAGATAGAAGGGCAAATAATCAAAGAAGTGCAAAAATTGCTTGCCACAAGATTCATCAAGCCTATCCAACACCCACAATGGTTGTCCAACATCGTGCCCGTGAAGAAGAAGAACAACCAGATAAGATGTTGTGTACATTTCAGAAATCTCAACAAAGCCTGTCCAAAGGATGAGTTTCCCTTGCCAAACATGGATTTAATGATAGATTCTGCGACAAGAAGTGCCATGTTTTCATTGGATGTGTTTAATGGGTACAACCAAATCAGGATGGCACCAAGAGATGCAGAGAAAACTGCTTTCAGAACACCCATGGGCAATTTCTACTATACTGTAATGCCCTTCGGATTAAAAAATGTGGGTGCCACTTATCAACAAGCAATGACGGCCATATTTCATGACATGATGCATCGTGAACTAGAGGACTACATAGATGACATAGTAGTAAAATCAAGGAAGAGAGAGGAACACTTCCAAGTGTTAAGGAGAGTATTCGAGAGGTGCAGAACTTTCAAACTGAGAATGAATCCTCTCAAATGCGTATTCGGAGTGTCCTCTGGGAAGTTCCTTGGTTTCTTAGTTCATAACAGGGGAATAGATGTAGACCCGACCAAAGCTACAGCCATTGCGACCATGAGACCTCCAAGTACAGTAAAGGAATTAAAGAGCTTCTTGGGGAAAGTCTCGCACATCCAAAGATTTATCCCTGGGTTAGCATTAATCACCTCTGCCTTCACCAAGCTGCTCAAGAAAGGGCAGGATTTTGAGTAGGGGGAATCGCAGCAGGCAGCCTTCAAAAGGCTACAGCAGATCATGATAAACCTCCCTACTGTGCAGGCCTCTATTCATAAGAAGCCATTGTTGCTCTACTTGGCCACCAATTCGTATGCCATTGGTGTGTTGATCGCCCAAGAGGATGGGAGTGGCATTGAGCAACCAGTATATTACATCAGCCGTGCCTTGAAAGATACAGAAATCCATTACCCAAGGGCAGAGAAGGCATGTCTAGCCATTGTATATGCTTCACAAAGGTTGCGCCATTATTTCTTGGCCTACGAAGTATGGCTAATGACCAAATCCCACGCCATCAAAGCTTCGCTACAGCAACCAATCCTCTCTGGCAGGATATCCCAATAGTTGTTACAATTGTCGCAATATGATTTAAGAATTGGGAGACCCAGGGCAGTGAAAAGCTAGGCTATAACGGACTTATTGGCACAATTTCTAGGTAAGGAAGAGTTCCCACTAGATGATGAAGTTCCGGGGGAAGTGGCCATGGCAGAAGAAGCCGGAGAGTAATGGATAATGAAATTTGATGAGTCTTCTACCACCTAATCCGGAGGGATAGGAGTAGTTTTGTACCATGAAGAAGATGAAGCGGTAGCACTGTCGTTCAAACTAGAATTCCCCTGTTCAAACAATAACACAGAATACAAAACCTATCTAACCAGGATGGCCACGGCTCTCAAAATAGGAGTCAAACACTTAAGGGTATTAAGCGATTCAAATTTGGTGGTCTGCCAGGCCAACGGGAGCTTCTCCTTGAAAGAACTTAGCCTAGCCCCATACAGAGCAATGGCCCAGAAAATGGGGGAAAAGTTTTCAACTTTTGAAATAGAACATGCTCCCAAGAATGAAAATCAGTTTGCGGACGTTAGCCGCGCTAGGCTCATAAATAATATTCAAAGGAGATAGCACTAGAGTAGAGGTCAGTAAAAGGAGAGAATCGATAATTGATATGTTAAAGGAGAAATTCCGGGAGGAACAATGCGACAGGGACTGGCAGATTCCCATAAAGAAAGCCTTGATGAATAAAGATGATGCCCTAGGACTGAAGGTGCTAAAGGACTACGCACTAGTGAAGGGGGAATTGTACCGCAGGATGCCAGGTGGGGTCTTGGCCAAATGTGTAAAACCAGAGGAGGCCTAGAGAAAGCTGAAAGATGTACACGACAAAACTTGCGGATCTTGCGGAAAGGTCAGCCTTTACCGCAGATTTCAAAGGGCAGGCTTTTATTGGCCAAATATGGGTAAAGATGCGGACCAAGTCCAAATTCAGTGTGGGCCCTGCCAATTTGCGGTAGACAGAGAAGAAAGTTACGTTGAGTTCATCTGCAAAGATTGGAGAAGCCCATATATACAGTATCTGACAGAAGCCATCCTACCATGAAAACACAGTGAAAAATATAAACTCAAGAGGTTGGTGGCACGCTACTTCATGCACAATATGGTCCTTTTCAAAAAGGGGTATGATGGGGACCCCTTGAGGTGTCTAAGTCCTGAAGAAGCAGGACAAATGGTGAAAGAAGTGCACTCGGGAGAATGCGGGGAACACTAGGGAAAGAGAAAACTTTACAGGTGCCTACTACAAATGGGCTATTACTAGCCTACCATGAAGAAGGATGCGGCAGAATTTGTAAAAAAAAGTGCCACAGTTGCCAAGTACATGCCAACTTAATTCACACCTATCTGCAGAATTTGCACAACATGGTGACCCCATGGCCCTTCCACACTTGAGGGCTTGATTTGGTAGGACCGGTTAACCCACCATCACGAGGATATATATGGATATTGGTGGCTACAAAATATTCTACTAAATGGGCAAAGGCAGTACCACTTCACAAAGCCACTGAAGGAGCAGTGGCAAACTTTATCAAGGAAAACATAATCGTGAGGTACGAGGTATCTCATAGAATCATCAGTGACAACGGCACACCTTTTGTCAACAGTGAAGTAAGGAAGATGCTAGAATTCTATCAAGTCAAGCACCACCGGTCATCACCTTATTACCCTCAAGGGAATAGGCAAGCGGAGGCAACGAACAAAACCGTTATAAAAATTATCAGTAAAATGAGCCAAGAGTATACGGTAGGATGGGCAATGCACCTCCTAGATGCTCTTTGGGCTTACAGAAATTCACCTAAGTCAGCCACAAGTTTTTCACCTTTTTCCTTGGTCTATGGAACTTAAGTGGTGAACCCAGCAGAGATAATGACCCTATCCCTAAAGGTCATACAGATGCAAGAAAAAGGAAGGGAAGAAGAAGAAGTCTTTGCGGTAGAAAGGTGTGAAGACTTGGAGGGACTTAATGAAAAAAGAGAAAAGGCCCAAGAACACAGCCGCAGATACAGGCAAAGAATGACTGAGGCCTACGGCAGGATGACCAGAGAGACAGTGTTCGTGAAAGGACAGCTTGTTATGAAAGTGGCAGACTATGTTAGAAGAGGCCTAGCAGGACCATATAAGTTTACACCAAAGTGGGAAGGACCCCTTATGATAAAGGAGGCACACCCAAGCGGGTACTACCATTTGACTCAAATGGATGGCAATGACTTAGTGGATCCCATCAACAGGAAATGGTTGAAACAATATTATGCCTAAGGAGGAAACTCATATGGTTGTCTCTTTTTCTTTTGTTTTGTTGGGAAAAAAAAAAAAAAAAAACCCTTTATGTTTCCTTTTACCTTTCCATCTTTCAAGTGACTATGTCACAACACGAAATTGTAACTTGCTTTCAAGGGGATGTAATGAAAAGCACTAAGTATTATCATCATATATCATAGCAAATGTGAAACCAGTAATTAAGTGTAGCATCATAAAGTTAAGTTACAAACCCAAACCATGGCAAACTAGCCAAATAGGTGCTATAAGAAAGCATAATGTACTAGATAGAGTCATAAGGAAAAAGAAACAACAAAACAAGGAAGAAACTGCATCATCATCAACGGAGTCCAGAAATGAGAGGTTGATCTCCAAAACGATCGGACCCACCAATACTGGAAAGAAGACGCTCACGACGACCCTCCAAGTCTACCACCTCCTTTCTCAGGATCTCAAGGCGTGAGTCAATAGCATCAACAGTGATCCGAATCCTCCTCATGAAAACGGCCCGGGCAATCTCTCGAAGATAATCCAAAATGAACTCCACAACAAAGCCGCCCTCCACTGCAGGATCCTCTCAATAGAGACAGTGTCAACAAAGCTATGCTCAATGTCATTCAACATATTCCCCAACATCTTCAAAAAATGCTCTTTAGTAGATCAGCCAAGTCGGAAGCCCTGCATGAAGTCCCCATGGTTGTTATAGACCATCACCAAATGAGAAGCACAGTCCTCAAGGATTCTAAAGCCATGAAAGTCCACGTAAGGAGGCTTGGAGCCCCAAAAAGCTGTAGGATCAAGGTCATTGACTTCAGGCTGGTCAAAGCGTGCGAAAAGGCAACAACATCTCCTATAGGATCTGGAAGGGTGGCAGAACTACTGCCCACTTCAAACTAAGGTGGGACTATAGGGAGTGGCCCTGCCAAGGAAAACACAAGGCAAATGAAACAAACCCACGGGGAGCAAATGAAAAATGGACAAAAGGAAAGAAATCTTATTAGGACTAGTAACAATGGGGGCTGTGGGAAGAACCGAAGCAGACACAGAAGGAATGGCAGAAACCGACGCTTTAAATATGGCAGAAGCTGGTACAGAAAATACAACAGGAATAGGTGGTATGGGTGCGGCAAGAGTAGCTGCTGCAGGCACCCCTACATTTGCTGCAATGCCTAGCCCTTCAAAGGTCTCTGCAAATAGAGAAAATAGACATGCAAATGAAAAGAAGGGAAGAATGGGCCCAGTAAATAAAGAAGGAAAAAGTGAACTTAATGAAAAAGGGAAAGGGGACATACCCATGAATCCAACCTCAAGTGGAGCACCCTCTTCTTCCTTAAACTCAAAAATCCTCCTCAGCAGGACGGACTCATCACCAAGATCCTCCAAAATATCCTTGGACTCCTCGGAGGACAAATCAACATTGGACCCGTGAGTGGCCAAATTGGGAATAGAAGAAGGAGTAACTACCAAGGAAGAACTGTCCTTCATGCCCTGAGACAAAGTCGAAAAAGGATCACTAGTAGAAATGACAAGAGGAGCAACGGGTGAAACAGTCTCGGTCTGAGTTATGGCAGGAGGAACAACTTCCTTTGGAGTAGGCTTCTCGGCCGAAAATGGAGTGGTCTCGCTAACCCCCTCGGTGTGAGTACCCTCTTCTCTGGGTACCGATCCGATGGAAGGGCTAGAAGCCTCAGCAGGAATCTCATGTGCAGAGGCAGAAGTAATGGGCGTCTGAAAAGCTTCACCAACCCCATCAAAAGAACCCACCACGGGTGTGCCCACGGAGGTAGACAGCTCCTAGACCGTGGGATGATAGATGGAATGGGGTTCGGGTTGATCCTAGAAGGCAAAAGAAAAAAGAAATGCATATATACACATGTAGTAAAGAATAAAGGAACTTACGGCTGATCAAAACAAATGAAGAACACGTGGCAGGTGAAATACGTGTAAAAAAAAAAAAAGAGGAAGGTAGTGAAGGTTACCTCAAATGTAGGCTCATCAAGCTCAATGGGATGGGTGGCTGACGCATCCTCTTTATGCTTAGACTGCAAAGAAAATGGGGAGACAAGAGGCAATGTTAAAGAAAGAAATCAGTAGGCATGGCATGGGTTAGCCACAAGAAAGTTAAAGTCAAAACACAAAAGGCAAGGGAAAATTCATAACGTACCCTTCGCTTAGTGGCAGACGTAGAGTGGAAAGTTGTTTCCCTCTTGCTACCCCGTGTCCTGCTAGAGAGGGGAGCACCTGTGGTTGGCTGTGGAGCAGCAGACTTGGGCTTGCTTGCGAACTTGTGCTTGGCAGGAGTCTTCTTGGTTGGCGCAGGAATATTGGTGTAGGGGCCTTTTCGTTGTGCGTTGGGCTGGGCTGCCTCCTACGGTAGTAGGCCCAAGTATTCTAAGTAAGGGAGCTGAGTCTAGTCCAACTGCAACTCAATTTGGTCCAGCTTGTGCGCAAACATTAAGTCCAAGTCTAAGGGAAGACGCAACAAAGTGGGCTTATCCTCTGTTTCTGCCGCAAAAGACTTTTCTCCAGTTTCTGCCACAGGATTAACGTTTCTGCCGCAGAAGGAATTTTTTGCTATGCAATAAAGCTATCTGTTGTGCAATAGGGATTTCTGCTATGAAGTAAAGTTTCCTACCATAAAGCCTTCTGCTATGCAATAAAGTTGTCTGCTGTGCATTAAAGCTATCTGCTGTGCTTTAAAGCTTTCTGCCGTGTGAATGACTAAATATTTTTCCACTTTCTTGGCCCGGCTTGTGCGCAAATCACACCACATCTACTAGAGTCTATTTATTAGCTCACAGCAGGCAGAGTCATTATTAAGGGGTTATGGCAGGCAGATATAATATAGATAACATAAAGAAAGTACAGCCATTATTTCTACCACAATAAGTAAGGCAAATAACTTAAAATGCCTCACTTTTATAGAATAAAACTTAAACAAAAGGTTAGAGCGAGATTAGTAGAGTTAAAAGAATGAATCTGCCGCACCAACTGTCACTGCAAGACTCTAACTAAGGAAGGGAAAATTGCTCCCTCAACACAAGTAACTTCAAATGAGAAATTAATTGCTTTAAGAAACCAGCCCCAAATGGTATGTGCCTGGATATGAGTCATATTTTCCTTCGATAGAGAGCAAGGCTATTGAGGGAGGGAGGGGATTAACCCATTTGGGTGCATGCCTGCCATAAAACACTCTGTTTTTTCCTTCTTCTTGCTCTTTTATTTTGTATTATCTTTTCTCCCTATTTTCTTTCTTAGAATTCTTGCATTTCTTTTCCTTTTTTGCTTTCTTTCTTTCTTTTCTTTCTTTTCTCCTCTTTGTTTTTTCCTTTTTTTTTTCCGTCTCTGTTTTTTCTTCGAATTCCCTCCTTCCTTTTCCTGTACACAACTACCGGTCTCTTATATAGAGCTTGCTGTGACCGGTTTTACTGTTTTAGCCCCTTAATGGCCTTTGTCTAGTATGGGAGCCTTTTGCCGACCTTTTACCGAGTCAGGTTCTGACTACCACCATTGACCTGTAACTTTCAGACAATGAAGGTTCCTTTTCTACTCGTCCAGTGTGTACCCTCTCCCTCTTGGTCTCTCATGGCATGCACCCAGTGGTTCTTACCCAGTTTTGCCTCTTTTGGGTGGCATGTCATCCTAGCAGGACTGTGTCCACCAAAAGAGCCTGGGCAAGAAACACAAGAATGGGTTTCCACTCCTCTCCCCACCGCCAGACCGTGCCCTCTCCCATGACCTCACCCTTTCCCATAGTGGCTGGGTATAGGCTGGTGATGCCTGGGTCATACGCATGCTTTACCTTCTTGATGTTTCATTCGTTTGCCGAGGTCTGAAAATGGATGTGCATATCCTGCCGTGCACTTTTTGGCTTTTTCTGGTGTGGGTTGCATCTTCTACGTTTATGACTTGTCCCTTTCTTTAGAGGGTTGGGCCTTGTTGGATCATTGGGTCTCCCTTTAGTTTGGGTATTTACTTCGTGCCTTGACATCTCCTACCATACCAGATTGTTATTCCTGCTGCTTATCTCAATCTTGCCAGACCCTTTTAGGCCTGCCGTGTGTTTTTCTTCTTAGTTTTCACGCCTATCTTTTTTATACAAAAGGATTTGGGCCTTTGTGGGACAAATGATGTTGATTGGGTCAAAAGTGTCTTGGGCTCAATTTATCTTCATCTGCCAAAGCCATCCTGCCAGAGAACTGTATTCTGCATTAGATCTGTATTCTGCGGCAGACTTGTATTCTACGACAGATTTGCGTTCACTTGCACTTCTTTCTTTGGAAATTTCTTCCTCTTCAGTCTCCTTGGTGGGTCTTTAGGCCTTGATTCTCACTGGGCTTTCTTCCTTATGGGCCTTTCGGTACAAATTTGCAAAAAATGGGCATCAACAGTCAGCCCCCTGAGCAGATGGATTGTTCCTGCAATTCGTATGTGAAAACTCGTGCAATTTTCTTTTGCGGGTTGTTTCACAACTCACATGCAAATGCCTCTCTTTTTTTCTTCACGAGCCTGCTATTTCAATCTTTACTCTCCTTTGGCAAGTCGTTATCTTTCTTATGACCCTCTAAGGGTAGCCGAAAAAGTTGTTCTTCATGAGGGTGGTGGTTTTGTTGCTGTCACCCCAAAGTGAGTTTGTTGAAAGCTTTGCATCTCTTTCTGCTAATCGCCTACACATTATTATTTGACTTGCGCCTACTGGGCCTCTTTGGGCTTGCTGTATGCTTTCCTTTTGCTCTTCATGACTTGTGCCTACTGGGCCTTTTTAGGCCTGCTATATGCTTTCCTTTTACTAAATTCCATTAGCCCAGTGCTATCATTGGGCTTGTACTATGCTATTTCGGGCTTTCTTGGCTCATTTCATTGCTTTCGGGCTCCTTTGTCCCATTTGGGCTCCTTTGTCCCATTTTATTCTTTTGGGCATCCTTGGCTCATTTCATCTTTCAGGTTCCTTTGTCCCATTTGGGCTCATTTGTCCCATTTTATTCTTTTGGGCATCCTCGACCCATTTCATCGCTTTTGGGCTCCTTTGTTCCATTTTATTCTTTTGGGCATCCTCGACCCATTTCATTGCTTTCGGGCTCCTTTGTCCCATTTGGACTCCTTTGTCCCATTTTATTCTTTTGGGCATCCTCGACCCATTTCAATTCTTTACTCCCATGAGCTTTTACTAACTTCATTGGGCTTCTCTAGCCCAATTACTCTATACTAAACCTTGGGGCTCATGGGCTTGCCATCAACCCCTTACTTTCTTTGTTTATGTTACTTCGAGCCTGCTGTGGCCCATTCTAACTTTTCTACATCATATACTGTCTATGGGTTTGCTTTCTCTCTTTCCTGGCTCCTTTAAGCCCGTTTGCTTCCTCTAAGCCCATTTGCTTCCTCAAGGCCCATTTGTTTATTTCATGGACCTGTGATTCATTATTCCTGCCATTCGGGCTTAATAGTTTTCTTCTTACTTTACTAACTCTTTTCTTCCCATATGGTTTTCATTCAAAGGGATTTTTTATGATGATGATGTGTGTATCCTTCTCTTTATCATTTCTTTGCTTGTTTCTTAGTTTGCTTCTTGGAAATTCCTTGTGATCTTGAACTTCTACGATGGTACTCATTTCTTTATGTCTACGTCAATTAGTATACTTATTTTTTCACATTTCTGCCACAGCACGTACTCATTTCTTTGCTTTTGTAGGGATAAATACTCATTTTTCTGCTTCCGCAGAATATGTAGACACTTTCTGCTGCAATGCATGCACTTATTTCTCTATGTCAATACACCTCTTACTCTACTTCTGCTAGAGCAGCATCTATACTGTAGGAAGTGAAGGTTATAGCAAATTCTACAGCAGAAGAATTAGCCTTGACTGCCTCAGCTAACTCACTTTTCCCACGTATTCCTTAGTATCACCTCTTCATTCTTCCATAAGTGTAGTTACTCTCTACGAATGGTCAGAAGACACAAATGTCGTGGAATCCTTCCTTGTTGGGTTCTTCTCTATTATGATGTTCTACGTCTTTGTAGAATGCTTAAAATTGGCTCTCCAGATTTCTTTGACTCTTCTTTCTCTTGCCGACTTCGTGAACAACACTTTTGCGAAGCAAGGATCCTTCTTACAGTCTTCATTTTTCTTTTCTTTTAGCCACCTAAGGTTGCTTCACTTTGGGCTTCATTCATTCTCTAAAATAGAGAAAGTGTTGTCTTCTACTACCTTTGCATCTAAGCCGACGACTGAAAAGAGTTTCATCAAAATAGCTCAGCCACTTCACTTTCTCCAAGCAGAGCCCTTTCACAAGAGGAAAGCTTCCTCTAAGTGTGTAGACCAAAGGGTGGCTTCGCTCCCTTTTCTTGTGCCTTCTTCTTCTCTTTTGCATTCACGTATCTTCATTTCTTTTGCTTAAAACAAAGCGTAGAGCTAACATTGCAAGCCCTCATCATAGTAGAGTACTCTTTCATTTGCTGATAATGTTTTCTTTGCCAAGATGATATTGGGCCTTGTGAAAAGGCAAATTTCTTTCAGTGGTGATGTATTTATGGAAGGCCTCCTTATTTGGAGCTACTACTGACATGGGCAAATGTATCGTTGCAATAGTAAAGGACTTTTTAGCCCCCAAGATCAACAATACCCTTATACCTTTGTTGTTTGCATTGCGGGTTGTTTCTAATTCTGCCATAAATTCTAGTTCTGCTGCAAAAGTGATCATTCTGCAGAAGCGACTGAGTCTACCACTCATTTTAGGGCACCTACAAGTGGTGCCACTATAGATGTTCATCTTTCAAGGGGCAATGAGGATGCTTCACAAGAAATCTTCACTTTCTTTTCATTCTAAACATTTCCTTTATCATTCTGCCGCAATAACTATTGATTCCTTCGTGTTTGCATTTTTTTTTTCTTCTTTAACATATTCTTCTTGTCATTCTACCATAGGCTTTAGTCTTCCTTTGTCTATTTCTGCAGCTGCGCTCTTAGGCCTCTTCCCTCCTTTCATCAGGCCCTTCTAGGTCTTCGCATCTTTCTACCGTGAAGACTTCATTTTCTTTTTCTTTCTACAGCATCTGCATAACTCTCAGGGATGGAGTCATTACTTCCGCCAGGCTCATTACCTCTGTCCCGTAGACTAAGGAAAAGAGTGAAAACCCTGTGGCTGACTTTGGTGAATTTCTCAAGAGCGTCTAGTAGATGCATTGCCCATCCTCTTATATACTCTTAGCTCATTTCATTGATGATCTTTAAGCCCCCAAGTGTGGAAGGGCCATGGGGTGACCATGCTGTTAAGTTCTGTGGACGAGTGTGAATCAAGTTGGCCTGTAATTGGCAGCTGTGGCATTTTTTTTTTTTTTTTTTTTACAAATTCTGCCATGTCTCTCTTCATGGTAGGCCAATAATAGCCCAATTGCAACAGGCACCTGTAAAGATTTTTCTTCCCCTGGTGCTTGCCACACTCTCCTGAGTGTATTTCTTTTATCATTTCTCTTGCTTCTTCAGAGCCCAAACACCTCAAAGGGTCCCCGTCGTACCCTTTTTTGAAAAGGACCATGTTATGAAACAAGTAACATGTTGCCAACCTCTTAAGCTTGTATCTTTTACTATGTTTTTGTGGCAGAATGCCTTCTGTTAAGTACCATATGAATGGGCTTCTCCAGTCTTCGCTGATGAACACAGTGTAAATTTTCTCCCTGTTTGCCGCAAGCTAGTAGGTCCCGCATTGGGTTTGGACTTGGTCAGCTTCTTTACCCATACTTGGCTAATAGAAGCTTGCCCTTTAGAGTCTGCGGTAGAGGCTAATTTCTCCGCAGGATCCACAGGTCCTGTTGTGCACTTCTTTCAACTTTCTCTAGGCCTCCTCCTAATTGGGTAGTAGAAGACCCATCAAATTTCATTACCTATTGCTCTCTGACTTCTTTTGCCATGGCTACTTCTCCTGAGACTTCATCATCTAGTGAGAATTCTTCCTCTCCTGAAAATTATGTCAAATCTGCTATAGCCTGGCTTTTCACCACCTTAGGTGTCCCCATTCTCAAGTCGTATTTTGACAATTGTAACAGCCACTGGGATATTTTGCCAAAGAGAATCAATTGTCACAACAAGGCTTTGATGGTGTGGGACTTAGTCATCAGCCACACCTCATAAGCCAAGAAATAATGGCGTAACCTTTGCGAAGCATTCACAATAGTCAAGCATGCCCTTTTCTACCCTCTTGGATAGCGAGTTTCTGCATCTTTTAAAGCATGGCTGATGTAGTATACTGGTTGTTCCACGCTGATTTCATCTTCCTGGGCTATCAACGCCCCTACGGCATATGAACTAGTGGCTAGGTAGAGTAGCAATGGCTTTTTGCGAACTGGAGCCTGCACGGTAGGGAGGTTCATCATGATCTGATGTAGCCTTTTGAAGGCTGCCTGCTATGCTTCCCCCTAGTCAAAGCTTTCCCCTTTCTTAAGTAGTTTAGCGAAAGCAAAAGTGATCGATGCCAATCTAGGGACAAATCTCCAAATATATGAGACTTTTCCTAAGAAACTCTTCAATTCTTTCATTGTGGTTGGCGGCTTCATAGTTGCTATGGCTGTGGCCTTGGCAGAATCCACATATATTCCCCTACTATGGACTAAGAAGCCCAAAAATTTTCCTGAGGACACCCCAAATGCACACTTGAGGGGATTCATTCTCAACTTGAAGGCTCTGCACCTCTTAAACACCTGCTTCAACATGTAGAAGTGTTCCTCTCTTTTCTTTGACTTCACCACTATGTCATCCACATAGTCCTCCAATTCCTTATGCATCATGTCATGAAATATGGCTGTCATTGTCCGTTGGTAAGTTACACCCGCATTTTTCAATCCAAATGGCATTATTGTATAGTAAAAATTGCCTATGGGTGTTCTAAAGGCAGTTTTCTCCGCATCCCTTGGTACCATCCTAATTTGATTATTCTCGCTAAATCCATCCATGAACGAGAACATAGCACTTCCTGCTGCAGAGTCTATCAACAAGTCCATGTTTGGCAATGGGAACTCATCCTTTGGGCAGGCCTTATTGAGATTTCTGAAGTCCACACAGCACCTTATCTGCCCGTTCTTCTTCTTTACTAACACTATATTGGATACTAGCACGAGTGTTGGATGGGTTTAACAAATCCTGCGGCTAACAATTTTTGTACCTCCTTGACTATTTGCCCTTCTATTTTCATATGGAATATCCTGGCAAGCAGTGTGGAACACCCTGGTAGGCAGTATGAAACACCCTGGTAGGCTAGGCTACTGGCTTGGCCTCGGGGTCCACATTCAATGTATGCACTATCAACCCAAGATCCCATCCTGGCATTTTCACTGTAATCCCATGTGAAGACATCTTTGAATTCTTTTAGCAACAGTATCAATTCTGATTTTTCTTTTTTCTGTCAAACTTGCATTAATTGAGATGAGCCTTGGTCCTTGCGAAACAGACCCCAGGTCAACTTCCTTCATTTCTTCTTCTGCCACAACCTATACATCCTTTTCTGCCACAACTTCTTTGTTTTTCACTTCATTACTCTCCTCCTCCAAACTTTCATGAACCACGCAGCACATCAAACTTTTGTAGAAGATACATGATGTTGCTACTTCATATTGATACTCTAAGCACTTTACGGCAGGCTTTCTAAATTTACTGCAAAATGGGCCTTAGCCCCCCAACATGTGAGACAACTGGATGAGTCTTTAGCCTTTTGAAGAAGACTTCCCAAATTTTGTTGTAGAATGAGACAGCCCCTAGTATACAAGAATAAGCCTTTAGCTTTCAGCAGAACGCTTTTCGTGTTCATCGCAGAATAAGCTCTAGCCCCCAGCACGTGAGACAACTGGATGAGTCTTTAGCTTTTTGAAGAAGACTTCCCAAATTTTGTTGTAGTATGAGACAACCCCTAATAAACGAGAATAAGCCTTTAGCTTTCAGCAAGAGGCTTCCCATGTTTGCCGCAGAATGAACTTTAGCCTCCATCATGTGAGACAACAGAATGAGCTTGATATCACCTTCTCTTGGTGTTGATGCTCCATCATGTGGTTCATGCATTCTTCAGTAAAAAAAAAAAAAAAATTAGATGCCATGGATCTACAAGTTGTCATATTGTAGAAATTCTTCGTTGGTAGAAAATTTAGGAAAAAAGTTACTTCCCAAGCATGCTTTGACTTTGTTCCACTGCAAGCACAATTGCTTCCCCTGTGTTCTCTACTACATATGATTGTGGCTATAGCTCTTCTGCAAATTCTTTCTAAAGATTTACGATCATGTCCTACCATACTACTCAGTCGTTCCTGCTGCAATGACTTGATCCTACTGGGCCTTTCTAGGCCTGCCGCTTATTCCTTCCCCAATGGCTTATCCTAGCCATGGGTTTTCTTACTCATGGGCTCTTGCGTTCCTTGTGTTTTTCCTTGGGCATCCTCAGCCCATTTGCTTTGTCTTGGGCTTCCTTGGCCCATTTGCTTGTCTTGGGCTTCCTTGGCCATTTTCCTAACTTTGTGTTCCCATGAATTCTTGATGGGGCAATGATCACTTTTGTTGTAGAAGATAATCACATTGGATTTGTGATTGCACTTAGAAAGTCAAGAATTCAATATTAATTTTGTGGTGGATATTCTGCGAAAAGACTTGCTAGAATACAAAATTCTGCTGTAGAATATTCTACCATAGAATATTCTGTTGTGTGCAGTCTGTTGTGATATTTGCACTTTGGCTTTTAAAACTTTCTGCTACAAAAGGTTCTGCCAATGAACATTCTGCATTTCTGGGATTCTGCTGTGAAATATTCTGCATTTCTGGGATTCTACTATGAAATTCTACCACTGGACATTCTGCATTTTTTTTTTTTTTTGGTGTTCAGCAAATTTTGCTGTGAATAGTTTGCCGAAGGATTTGCATTTTCTGCTACAAAATTTTTTTGCAAAGGGACATTTTGCACTTCTGAAAAAGTTTGCTGAAGGATACTTTACGGAGGAAATAGTTATTCACAACAGTACAGTAATGATAAAAATTTTCCTTTGGCTACAATAGCTTCATTTTTTTTTTTCTAGATTTTGGTTCTTCAGGGGAAGTAGAGCTGGAATCACTAGTATAAAAAAATGACTAAAACCTTGTGAGGGAATGAAAGGATTTTTCTACTTTAAGTGCTGAACCTGAAGGTGGAGGTGAAGAGAGTCTAGAAAACTTCCAGTACTTCCTTAAAATAAATGAGAGTAAAAAGTGGTGGAACTCTTGGTTTTGCATGTTTGAATAAGTGGCTTGCCACATGTCTCACATGCATGACAAGGAAAACAAGTGGCATTTACAGGATAGGAACAAGTGGCATTTTTGTTGTAGAACTCTATGGTGTTGTAGTGATATTTTGCTACTGCATTTTTGAAGCAATGCCATTGAACTCTACTATGGTATTATGGTATTCTAACATGACATTCTGCTGTAATATTCTTCTATAGCATTTTGCTCAAGATACTGCTGTGTTTAAATGTTGCTGTGTTCTACCACAAAATTCTGCTACGAAACTATCCTACTGTAACATTGCTGGATTCTGCTACAGTACTATCCTGCTGTAACGTTGCCGTATTCTGCCACAAAATTTTGCTACAGCACTATTCTACTGTAACATTGTTGTATTCTGCCACAGAATTCTACTATAGTATTGTCCTGCTATAACATTGCTGGATTCTGCCACAGTACTATCCTGCTGTAACGTTGCTGTATTCTGCCACAAAATTCTGCCACACTGTTGTGATATTCTACCATAGAATTCTGCTATGGAACTGCTATGACGTTTTAGATACTTTCCTGAGAGTATAGCTTAGAAGGTCTAAGAACATCTTCATGTCTTGCTTTGGTAAAGACTTGGAAACATGTTTGCGAGGGAGAAATTTCTCATTCTCCCCATCTTGATCCCAAATCCCCAGTGGAGTCGCCATTTTAATGTAAGGGCCTTTTCATTATGCGTTGGGCTGGGCTACCTCTCGCGATAGTAAGCCCAAGTATTTTGAGTAAAGGAGTTGAGACTGGTCCAACTGCAACTTAATTTGGTCCAGCTTGTGCGCAAACATTAAGTCCAAATCTGAGGGAAGACGTAACAAAGTGGGCTTATCCTCTATTTCTGCTGCAAAAGACTTTTCTCCAGTTTCTGTCGCAGGATTGACATTTTTGCCACAGAAGGAATTTTCTGCTTTGCAATGAAGCTATCTGCTGTGCCATAGGGCTTTCTGCTTGAAGTAAAGCTTCCTGCCGTAAAGCCTTTTGCTGTGCAATAAAGCTGTCTGCTATGCATTAAAGCTATCTGCTGTGCTTTAAAGCCTTCTACCGTGTGAATAACTACTCTTCATTTTTACTACAGAAATACTTTTCCACTTCCTTAGCCCAGTTTGTGCGCAAACCACACCACGTCTGCTAAAGTCTGTTTATTAGCTCACAGCAAGCAGATTCATTGTTAAAGGATTACGGCAGGCAGATATAATATAGATAACATAAAGAAAATACAATCATTATTTCTGCCACAATAAGTAAGGCAAATAACTTAAAAGGCCTCACTTTTAAAGAATAAAACTTAAACAAAAGGTTAGAGCGAGATTAGTAAAGTTAAAAGAATGAGTCTACCTCACCAATTGTCACTGCAAGACTCTAACCAGGGAAGGGAAACTGCTCCCTCAACGCAAGTAACTTCAAATGAGAAATTAATTGCTTTAAGAAACCAGCCCTAAATGGTATGTGCCTGGGTATGAGTCGTATTTTCCTTCAATAGAGAATAAGGCTATCGAGGGAGAGAGGAGGTTAACCCATTTGGGTGCATGCCTGCCATAAAACACTCTGTTTTTTCCTTCTTCCTACTCTGTTATTTTGTTTTATTTTTTCTCCCTATTTTCTTTCTTAGAATTCTTGCATTTCTTTTCTTTTTTTGCTTTCTTTCTTTCTTTTCTTTCTTTTCTCCTCTTTGTTTTTTCCTTTTTTCTTTCCTCTCTGTTTTTTCTTTGAATTCCCTCCTCCCTTTTCTTGTACACAGCTACAGGTCTCTTACATAGAGCCTGCTGTGACCGGTTTTACTATTCTAGCCCCATAATGGCCCTTGTCTGGTATAGGAGCCTTTTACCGACCACTTACCAAGTCAGGTTCTGACTACCACCACTGACCTGTGGCTTTCAGACAATGAAGGTTCCTTTTCTACTCGTCCAGTGTGTACCCTCTCCCTCTCGATCTCTCATGGCATGCACCTAGTGGTTCTTACCCCAGTTTTGCCTCTTTTGGGTGGCATGTTATCTCAGCAGGACTATGCCCACCAAAAAAGCCTGGGCAAGAAACACAAGAATGGGTTTCCACTCCTCTCCCCACCGCCAAACCATGCCCTCTCCCATGATCTCACCCTTTCCCATAGTGGCTGGGTATAGGCTGGTGATGCCTGGGTCGTATGCATGCTTTACCTTCTTGATGTTTCATTCGTTTGCCGAGGTCTGAAAATGGGTGTGCATATCCTGCCGTGCACTTTTTGGCTTTTTATGGTGTGGATTGCATCTCCAACGTTTATGACTTATCCCTTTCTTTGAAGGGTTGGGCCTTGTTGGATCATTAGGCCTCCCTTTAGTTTGGGTGTTTGCTTCGTGGCTTGGCATCTCCTACCATACCAGATTATTATTCCTGCTGCTTATCTTAATCCTGTCGAACCCTTTTGGGCCTGCCGTGTGTTTTTCTTCTTAGTTTTCATGCCTATCTTTTTTATACAAAAGGATTTAGGCCTTTATGGGCCGAGTGATGTTGACTGGGTCAAAAAGGTCTTGGGCTCAATTTATCTTCATTTGTCGAAGCCATCCTACCAGAGAACTGTATTCTGTGGTAGATCTGTATTCTGCAGCAGACTTGTATTCTACGACAGATTTGCATTCACTTGCACTTCTTTCTTTGAAAATTTCTTCCTCTTTAGTCTCCTTGATGGGTCTTTGGGCCTTGCTTCTCACTGGGCTTTCTTCCTTGTAGGCCTTTGGGCACAAATTTGCAAAAAATGGGCATCAACAATTGGTTACCTTAACTTTCTTCTCCCAACCCAGGGGAAAATCACCCGTGAGCCAACACCATCCTTTCTTCTCCTCGTCCCACTCGAAGATGGTAGAACGGCTCTGTTTCCTGTCATAAGCTAAAATTGATTTGGAAGACAGGAGCAACCGAGGGTTAGGAGAGACAAGCATACTTAGCCCATTAGGAGGGATAAGGGAAAATCCACAACTACCTACTAGCTCTTGCCCAAACGAGGTCATCACAGCCTGCCAATAGCCGTGTATAGCAGGAGTGCAAAGACCCTCTCTCAACGAGCCAGGAACGATAATTGCACTAAAGTGCTATCTCCAAAAGTCAAAAGCAGTCTACCGCAGGAAAGGTCGAACTGAAGTATGAGATTCCATAAGATAGGAAAGGTCATCAGGGATGTCTTGCTCCAACCCAAACTGCCTCCTCACCCGGTTGGCAGGGTAGTGAATAAATCGGATACCCTCATCGGCCAAGTATGGTTGCCATCCAACATTGGTGGCTGCCAAATAGGTGATCCCCATCTCATCAAAACCGGCCAAAGGGATGGTGGTCCCGATGGTATCAGTAAAAAAACCCATAGCAGAATCAATACATGTGTAACCCCTACCTAAGTTTTTATAAGCTCTCCAAGAAAAATCGATACCATTATGAAAGGACTCAACGACTAAGTGACCGATGGGCTTCAGACCAGACCAATGAAAAGCTAAAGGGAAATCGGATTCAAACCTGCCACAGAAGTCAGTGATCACTTGCGGACATGATTGGTACTTCTCCTTCACGAAACGAACGAGCCTACATTTCGTCAAGTATTAGGCACTGCACTCAAACAACAATTGCTGCAGGATGGTGCTCTGAACAGAGGAAGTGACAATGTGGCAAGAGCCCGCCTGGCTCTCGTCACTCCGCAGGATGTCCAGTTGAACATATAAACGCCCTAAGAACATGGGGGCCAGTGGCAGACTCACTTCGGCGGATATTTTAATAGCCAAATGGAAATACAAAGGCTTGACGACGTAATGGGGGTGCGAACCAAAGACGAACTTGCAAAGCCAAAAAGCAACAAAGGCCGCACGATGGGCAGTGACAGAAAACTTAGAGGAAGAACTAACCCAGTATGATAACTTAGCATTCTCAGTCATTCTCTTTCTCAACTCGGCCTCAATGGCTTCTTCCTCCGAAGAAAGCTCTATAGTGGCAGGATCCACATCACCAAGGATTGGCAGGAGTAGTTGGTTGGCCACATCCTCAAGAGTCACGGTCAGTTCGCCGTAGGAGAAGAAGAATGTGTGGGTGGTGGCGCACCACCAGCGGACCAAGTAATGATGGTTATAGAGGTCTCGAAAATTAGAAAGACTCCGGGATAAAACGATGGCCTTCAAAACGCCGACCCGCTGCAGCAAACCCATAAAGGCCGTATCGGATAACTCCCGTTCAACCCACTCCTTCCAACCCAAGGCCGTTCCTAACCTAAACTCAAAATGAATCGGCACAGAAAAAGAGACCCCCTGACGGATGACCAAATCGTAAATGGAGGAAAACACCGAAGCCCAAGAAATATTGGGGTTCCGTCTACACATGGAAAGCCACACGTGGCTTGGCGACGACGGCACATAATTGCCGAGAACCTAGAGGAAGTGAGGATAGGCATTATACCAAGGACCAATCAGAGGGGTGCACTCACTATCTAGGTCACACGACGCATCTTCCTCAGCGGAATGATCGGATTCGAACTACATGGCCTCCTCACCCATTTCTTGTCTGGCAGGAGGATCAAGAACTTTCTCTTTCCCTGAGTCATTAATACCAGCCTGAAGGAAGGTGACTGATCAGCCATCAAAAGAAGAATGAAATTAATAAAGCGGCAGTTGTGTCTTAGGATAACTACCATTCTGGGAAATTCGAAGAGTCACCACTGTTCACGGCAGGAAAAGAAATATATGTATATATGAAGGGGCCCATAGTTTCAAAAAGCCTGCAAAGGAAAAGAAAGAAGGGAAACAGAAAGGACAAAAAAGCCTTTTATTCACATATGGATCGCAGGAACGCTCCATATGTTCAAGGGGCTAAATGTTGAGGCTCATTTTTTGAAATAGACAAAAGGCAACCTAACCCAAAAATACGAACAGTAGAGAAGCGGCAGGAATAATGGATCACGGGCCCTTAATATAAACAAATGGGTCTTGATGAAGTAAGTGGGCTTAAAAGGCCCGGAAAGAGAGAAAATAGCACCCGTGGGCAGTATATGGTATGAAAAAGTGAGAATGGGCCGCAGCAGGCCTAAAGCAATGTAAACAAAGAAAGTAAAGGATAATGGCAAGCCTATGAATCTCAAGGATGAGAATGAGGAAATTGGGCCAGGGAAGCCTAATTAAGTTAGTAAAAGCCCATGGGATACAGAGTTAGTAAATGAACCGAGGAAGTCCAAAGGAAGTAAATGGGCCAGAGAGGCCCAGGGAAAAGAAAGGGACATTGGAGCCTATAAGTGAGAACACCAGTGGCCATATTAAGCCACTGGGGGAAAGAATGGAACAGCAGGTCTAAAAAGAAGCTCAGCGGGAACAAATCGCCGCGGCAAGAAATGCCAAGTAATGGTCGCCAAGTACACCTAGACCAGAAAAAGGCGGTTAAGGGGTAGAATAGTAAAATCCGGTCACGGCAGGTACTATAAGAAGGAGGCCTCTGCCGTATATAGAAACAACAACGCAATACAACACAACATAACAAGGACTCTGAGGCATACTTAGGAAAACAGGGGAAGCAAAATACTAAAAACCATGATTGTGGAAATCACTAAGAAAAGACTCCAAAAAAAAAAGTAGAGAACTCGGGGAAAAGATAGAGAGAAAAGGAGCAAGAGTCAGTGGCATACACCGATAGGTCCCTTCCCTTCTCTCCCTCTCAAATCCTTGCTCTCTTCTATAATCGTCCTAGGCATTATCCATTCAGGTCCGCCTCCCTCAAACCCATTAATTTCCACACTAGAAATTCTTTTCCTCGGAGGTTAATCATGTTAAGAAGAGGTGTTCTTCCTCCTTGGCCTTGCTCTTGCGGATCGAACTGAACTTATTTCCTTTATCTATTGATTAAATTTTTATTACCATTTCCCCTTACTATTTCATTTGTGAAAATTGATAATATCATGGTAATTATTGAACATTTGGTCATTTCTTATTAAAAGAACTATCTGGTCATTCTAGAATATACGATTACGTTTTATCAATTGTATCTGTCTGCTGCAAGCTTCTCTGAAACAGCTCTGCCTGCCGTAAGCACTCTCCTGGCAGAGGAGGCATAGTTTGCGCATAAGCTGGCCAAGTTAAGTTCTAGTTGGATCGGTCTCGACTCCCGCAACCCAAAACACTTAGGCCTACAATCACAAAGGGGCAGCCCAGCCCAACACAGGTAAAAAAAAAAAAAAAAAAATGGCCCACACAGATGGTTGAGGTACCTACAATATATATATAAAATGATTTTCAATAATATATAGAACTTTAAGGCTCAATTAATCACATATATTTAAATGGAAAACCCTTGAATTTAATAGTTAAAAACTATCCAAAACAATAATTGAAATCATGTTTAAGTGAAACCTCAATTCAATAATTAAGAACAATCTGAATTATTAAATATTTAAAAATTTGAAGTACAGAGAGACTCACATGATAATTTAATTTTTGTCCTTGAAAGCATGGAAGAATGCACTGAAACTTGAGTGAGTTTCACCCTACCAAGTTTAAATTTAAACTTAAAGTTTAAGTCATGTGCGTTGCATGCTACATATGTGTGTATATGCATGAAAAAGTATATGAATTTAACATTTATTGTAGAAAAGATGTGATGTAATCTTACCCCTGTCTAGCTAATTCTTATTCTAATCCCTCTATGTAACGTGTGTATATGCATGAAAAATGATCTGAATTTAATATTTATTGTAGAAAAAAGGTGATCTAGTCTTACCCATGTCTAGCCAATTCTTGTTATAATCTCTCTGTGTAGCGTGTGTATATGCTTAAAAAATTATCTGAATTTAACATTTATTGTAGAATGGAGGTCGTGTAGTCTTACCCCTATCTAGCTACTTTTTGTTACAATCCCTTTATTTTGCAGAGAGAGAGAGAGAGAGAGAGAGAGAGAGAGAGAGAGAGAGAGAGAGAAACCCTTCTTTTGAAAAAGAAAAAAAGAGTCAGCATATAATAAATAATAGATAAGATATTAATCTTTGGATGTGTGTGAGAGACCGCGCCCCCGGCCCATTTTTATGTTTGTTGAGCCAAACCCATGTGAATGGGTGGAGTCGTGTTATTGCCTCTCAAAATGGAGGTTCGACTAGTTATATTTTCCCCTTTAGATTAAGGGTTTTACAATGGAATCACCACTTATTTAATTATTGAAAAAATAAGAAAACCATAATTAAAAAAATTCCTCATTTCATTAATTTGAAATTCAATTTACATTGAACATAGAAAATTACATGGCTTTGGTCCTAGATACAATCTAAGATAAAGTACATGGTTTTGTTTCCTAGTTACAATCTAGAAATTGAAAATTACAAGGATAAGCATTTGATCTACTAACCCTTGATCTAAGTTCGGAGGCTATGTTACAAGGTGGAAAGGTGTTAGGCACCCACCTTGCCCGGTAAAACCGGTCTTCTAGACTATGGTAGCCAACAATCATATCATATCATCCAATATGTCAATCAATTTACATGTTGAATTTAATGTGTGTGCATGTGATAAACCCTAATTCAATTTATTAAACATTGCATTTGGATTGAAAAATAAAATTCTAGTGAATGTGTGTGGATGGTGATAACCTAGATTCAAGGATTTGAAAGAATTATGAAACAAACATGTTTTTCATATTTTTTATGTAAATTTAAGATCAAAATTAGTGATATGCATGAACATGTGATGAACAACCAAGAACATGTAAAGAACGCATAAGAACATTTAAGAACATTCAAATATATTCAAGAGAATTTAAATAATCACTATCATGCTTTAATCCTAAATTCTCATCATGGCAACACAATAAACAAGTTAAAGAAAGGGAATATACCTTCATGCAAGATCCATACGGTGGAGGAGGAGACTCTTGGTAGAGGTCCTAAGGGTGGAGAAAAGAAGATCTAGGAGAGGGAGAGTGAGTCTCACTCAATACCTTGAGTCTCAGGAAGACGAAGATATGACAAGACTACTCAACTTCACTAGAACTCAAGAGGGGAGAAGAGAGGAGGTGTTTTTTTTATCCTCTGGAATGAAAGAGGGGGAGGGTTTATATAGTAGTCGCGGAGGGAATATGAATGGAATGCCATTTAATGAGGGTTGACAAGGATTATGAACCTAGACCTCATTTTAGCCTTAGGGAAAATCTCGTGCATTAAATGGAAAGATTGGTGGGAGTGGGGAGCAAGCCAAAATTCAGTTTTCCCGTAGCTGTTGTAACAGCTTGTAGAGCCAATTTCGAAAAATCATATCTGATCCAATTCTAATCGGAATTGTCTCGTTATTATGCTCAAATTGAAGCTCCAGATGTATAGTTTTTGGGAAAATTAACCTCATTCACAGATTCAAAATATTCTGAGAGATATTGATGAAATGGTGAGCAGAGGTCATTAGTTAGAAAATGGTTTCAGCACAATTAACATTAATAGGTCCCAAATTAGCTCTCAGTTAACATTAAATGGCTCTAATCACTCCCATTTCAGAATTAATTGGTTCCAAATTTACTCTAATTAAAAGATAATTGCGCAAATTACTCATTGAATAATTAATGTTTAACTATCTAATTAATTAGGTGTATGCAACCTCACCATAAAATATAGTCCTAACCAATCAAATTATGACACATCATTGATCTCAAATTGATCACTCCTATAACCAATTGAAATTAATTGTTCATAATCATATATAGTCGGACTCAATTTGTGATAGTACATCTTAGCCATTAAAAATTAATTTGATGATAACTTTCAATCTGGTGGTCCGATTAGGGCTTATGACTAGTCAATTTGATCGTTACAATATCAAGATCATTTTGGTGAAATGAATCCAAGGATCTAATGGCTAGAATCAAGATGCATATTTCCAAGGCAAAATTACCCTTTTACCCTCCATGCATGGTTAAATACGGGTTGCAAAATAGGGTGTCAACAAAGTGGTATCTCTTACGAATTAGTGTTTCAGTGGGAGTTTTGGTAGTTAAAAATTAGCGCATAGTAGTTAATAATTAGAAAATTACTTTGAAATTTTTTTAAACCAATCCCTTAAAAAAGTTTTAGTGGATTTTAAATCACATTAATAAATTATCTTTCTATTCAATTTTTTTTAAAATCATGTTAATAAAAAGTTACTGATAAAACTATTATTAGTAAACATTTCTTAGGCTTATCTATTTAGTTTTGCTACCAAATTTATATAAACTCTTTTATTTTATTTTATTTCTTTTTTTCCGAAGAATATAACACAACCAAAAACCTATATACAACAATTTACATTCAATACAAAGCATATAATCAAAATTATTCATAATTTAAAATTAAGAAATTAACACAAATTATAAATTAAGATATAAATTTAGAAAAAGAACAAAGAACAAAAATGTTTGTTTTCTTTATCACTTTGAGAGATGAAAGTGTGAGTATGTAACTAAAACTTGAACCAATTATTTTAGAAGAGAATAAATGAGTACAAAAGTTTAATATTATGAATTGGGTTAAAATGTATGTGAGAAGTTTTTACTATTTTTTCTGAAGTTAAAGAAAAATAACTTAAACAAAATGAAAAAATAATAATGAAGAAAGAATGCAGACCTGTCATGGGATTTAGGCGTTCACATATTGGAATAAACTTCACTTCAAAAAGAATATATAAATATATAAAAATATATATATATATATATATATATATAGAGTTTCATTTGATATAGAATTTAAATCCTATTGGAATTAAGATTTCTAATCAATTTGTTTGTTGCTATCTCATAAATCCCATAAAAGTTGGATTAAATAAAAGGTCATATGAATAGAAAGAAAAAAGAAAACATCTTTTTATGGAAAAAATGAAACTTTTCTTTTATAACCCAAAAAAAAAAAAAAAAACAAAACAAAACAAAACTGTGGGGCCCGTGGGCCCGGAATCCCCGGCCCACCTTTAGGCTGGCCCAAGGCCCATGCCGAGGAGGACAATCGTCCCAGATAGTCGTCCAAAGGGTTTTAGCCCTTCTCGAACCCATGCCGAGGACACACCCTTCCTCGGCACACCTAGTCTAACTCCTGGGTAGGGGGCAAACCCAGAATAGGTGGTCACATCCACACTTAAGGTGTTTGCCTGACCCTCCAGGCTACATTAATGGTGACAAGACCCCTGAACAGTGCAACCTTGGAGGCCACAACCCACAGCATGGTGAAGAAACTGTCTGATGGGACAAGCTCTGGAGGCAGTGGCCTGGATGGTCAACAGCTGTAGGGCCAGGATCAAACTAAAAGGAGTATATAAGGCAAAGAGCCCCCCTGGTGAAGGGGGGCCTCCTCGGACGCCAGCCGAGGAGCAACCCCAGACGAAGAGCAACAAAGGAGAAGCCCAAGGAGGACCGACGAGAGGCCGGCCGGAGCTAAACCCTTTCTCCCCACTCTCTACAAATTTATTGTCGGGGATGCCCTTCCGAAAAAAGGTGCCCCCACAAAAACAAACAAACATTTTTTTTTTTTTAGAAGAACAAAAGTTTATTATATATAGATACATTTTTTTGGGAAAAGAAAGAGAAGGTGTTTACTTTAAACTCAAATACTTATTACCTTATTTACAATTTTTTTTTTTACTTTATGCAAAACATTTTTGGTAAATCGGTATGAACAATAATTATCTAAAAAAAAAAAAAAATCACATGTGAAGAGGAAGGTTTTGCTGTTGAATTCATTGCCTTTTTTTTTTTTTTTTTTTATGGGTATTATGTTGTTTTGTCTTTTTACATGAAGTAATAAAATTTAAATTTTAAAGAAAAAGGAATATATGAAAATTGTTGTTGTTTTTTGTTTTTTACGTGTACTACGTTGTTGTTTTTTTTACATGTAATAATATAATTTAAATAAAAAAGGGATTAGATGAATAGTTTGAATTGTAATCAAATTAAAATTTTGTATCAACTTATAAATTATAATAATAAAAAGATTAGATGAAGAGTTTGGATTGTAATTGTGGGGCCCGTGGGCCCGGAATCCCCGGCCCACCTTTAGGCTGGCCCAAGGCCCAAGCCGAGGAGGACAATCGTCCCAAATAGTCATCTAAAGGGTTTTAGCCCTTCTCGAACCCATGCCGAGGACACACCCTTCCTCGGCACACCTAGTCTAACTCCTGGGTAGGGGGCAAACCCAGAATAAGTGGTCACTTCCACACTTAAGGTGTTTGCCTGACCCTCTAGGCTACATTAATGGTGACAAGACCCCTGAACAGTGCAACCTTGGAAGCCACAACCCACAGCATGGTGAAGAACCTGTCTGATGGGACAAGCTCTGGAGGCAGTGGCCTGGACGGTCAACAGCTGTAGGGCCAGGATCAAACTAAAAGGAGTATATAAGGCAAAGAGCCCCCCTGGTGAAGGGGGGCCTCCTCGGACGCCAGCCGAGGAGCAACCCCAGACGAAGAGCAACAAAGGAAAAACTCAAGGAGCACCGGCGAGAGGCCGGCCGGAGCCAAACCCTTTGCCCCACTCTCTACAAATTTATTGTCGGGGATGCCCTTCCGAAAAAAGGTGCCCCCACAATTGGCGCCGTCTGTGGGAAGGGTTAGTGCGCTGGCCGGCGTAACCGGCGGTCGTTCTAAAATAGTTGCTATGCAAAAGTTGGCGGTACAAAGAAAAAGAGAAGAAGAGAAGAATTGCAGTCCGAAAAGAAAATTCAACAACAAATAAAAGAAAAGTTCTTTATTATTTCAGAAAAAGATTACAAATACAACAATCTTTATTATTTCATAAAAGAAAGTTACAAATACAATCAGAAGCTTAGACAGGCATGTTTTACAAAAAATCCTACCAACTAATCCTACAATCAGAGGCCCAGGCGAACCGATCCTAGAACTAGCCGGGCAAGAGGCTCGCAAAGAATTAATATCAGGAATGAGGGAAGTGTCAACCCGTGCTTTTACCGGCGTCCAGAGAATGGGAGAACTGGACAGTAAAAGCACGGGAAGGGGGGCTAGGGGCTGGCTCACCTCGAAACCAAAGCTTGAACAAAGTGAGGAGCCGACCCAGGGACCCCGGAACACATTCCCTCGTGATGCTTCCTCGACCCTCTCCAAACTGCACGAGCATTGACCGTCGGAGACGGCAATACTCTGGCACCAGCCATGACGAGAGTTCGCATGCCTCCTTCGTCGGAGGTGCGCTCTGGGGAGAGACGTTAGGTACTTCAACGACGTCCCTCCTGGCTACCGTACAAGGCCCTGCCAGTGTTACGCCTAAACTCTGCCGCGCCGGCAGCCCAGTGGGGGCTGCGGCCACGGCGGCCCTTAACTCCAGATCTCCTGACTGTGGTCACAATCCTGGTGGCGGTGCCAAAGGGGCTCAGGGAAGTGAAAGTGTATATTTCTGTTTGTGATGGAGGATTCATGGAATGAGGAGAAACACTCCCCCCAGAACGCCTTTTATGGAAGGCGAAAACCGGTGGGAGTTGAGCCGCGTAGAATTCAAAGGGGGAATTGTCAAAGGGAATTAATTCCCACCCAATTCCAAGGGGATTGCCAACCGCCAGATTCGTGTTGATTCACGAGGACATTAATGAAGGCGCGTTACAAGCACCGAAGCGTCAAACACGGAGTGCGAAAGGCCAAGCGACGCCTCGTAAACCAGAAAGACGGGGAACACGAACCAGAGGCGAGATCAGCCCCGCGTGTGAAGTCACAATCCGACCTGAGGAAAAACAGCTCCCAGAAAACGACCCGTGGACGTCTTCACACTAAAAGCGAAGTTCTCGGATCCGAGGACGAACTCCTATTGAAGGCAACTGTGCAGTAGTGGTATACTAACTCTTACTCCAGCAGCCTACAAGGGGTTAATGGAAGGGACCTCTATCCGATGTGAGACTGAGTTGCCCAAAGAGGTGAACACAGTGTCCTCACACTCGGGGACGAAGGCGAAACCATCGAGGGTAGCAACTGTACCTAGGTCTTGCATAGTCCTCGGACCCAAGCCTACGGGGAGCTAGCCACTCGTTCTGAAGGCAGCAATTGTACCTAGGTCTGGCATGGTCTACGGACTCAAGCCTATGGGGAGCTAGCCACTTACCGTCGGGGGCAGCAACTGTACCTAGGTCTTGCATGGTCCTCGGACCCAAGCCTACGGGGAGCTAGCCACGCATTCTGAAGGCAGCAATTGTACCTAGGTCTTGCATGGTCAACGGACTCAAGCCTATGGGGAGCTAGCCACTTACCATCGAGGGCAGCAACTGTACCTAGGTCTTGCATGGTCCTCGGACCCAAGCCTACGGGGAGCTAGCCACTCGTTCTGAAGGCAGCAATTGTACCTAGGTCTTGCATGGTCTACGGACTCAAGCCTATGGGGAGCTAGCCACTTACCGTCGGGGGCAACAACTGTACCTAGGTCTTGTATGGTCCTCGGACCCAAGCCTACGGGGAGCTAGCCACTCGTTCTGAAGGCAGCAATTGTACCTAGGTCTTGCATGGTCTACGGACTCAAGCCTATGGGGAGCTAGCCACTTACCATCGAGGGCAGCAACTGTACCTAGGTCTTGCATGGTCCTCGGACCCAAGCCTACGGGGAGCTAGCCACTCGTTCTGAAGGCAGCAATTGTACCTAGGTCTTGCATGGTCTACGGACTCAAGCCTATGGGGAGCTAGCCACTTACCATCGAGGGCAGCAACTGTACCTAGGTCTTGCATGGTCCTCGAACCCAAGCCTACGAGGAGCTAGCCACTCGTTCTGAAGGCAGCAATTGTACCTAGGTCTTGCATGGTCTACGGACTCAAGCCTATGGGGAGCTAGCCGCTTACCGTCGGGGGCAGCAATTGTACCTAGGTCTTGCATGGTCCTCGAACCCAAGCCTACGGGGAGTTAGCCACTCGCTCTGAAGGCAGCAACTGTACCTAGGTCTTGCACGGTCCTCGGACCCCAGCCTATGGGGAGCTAGCCATTCACGACGGAGCCAAGGTGCCGCATGGTCCAAAGATCTAGTCCTGTGGAGAAACTGACTACCTGCCGAAGGGCCTGAGTGTCGATCCAGCCACTCGAGGAAGAACCAGCCAGCGGAAGGCATCACGGAAGATAAGGGCCAAGGTTTGCAAAACCCTCCTCCCCGTCCGAGAAAACGTGCAGCAGGGTTTTGAGGGGCTATTGTGGGGCCCATGGGCCCAGAATCCCCGGCCCACCTTTAGGCTGGCCCAAGGCCTAAGCCGGGGAGGACAATCGTCCCAGATAGTCGTCCAAAGGGTTTTAGCCCTTCTCGAACCCATGCCGAGGACACACCCTTCCTCGGCACACCTAGTCTAACTCTTGGGTAAGGGGCAAACCCAGAATAGGTGGTCACATCCACACTTAAGGTGTTTGCCTGACCCTCCAAGCTACATTAATGGTGACAAGACCCCTAAACAGTGCAACCTTGGAGGCCACAACCCACAACATGGTGAAGAACCTGTCTGATGGGACAAGCTCTGGAGGCAGTGGCCTGGATGGTCAATAGCTGTAGGGTCAGGATCAAACTAAAAGGAGTATATAAGGCAAAGAGCCCCCCTGGTGAAGGGGGGCCTCCTCGGACGCCAGCCGAGGAGCAACCCCAGACGAAGAGCAACAAAGGAAAAACTCAAGGAGCACCGGCGAGAGGCCGGCCGGAGCCAAACCCTTTGCCCCACTCTCTACAAATTTATTGTCGGGGATGCCCTTCCGAAAAAAGGTGCCCCCACAGTTATCAAATTAAGATTTTTATAAATTTCGAAATTATAAGAGAAGAAGATAAGTACAAAAAAATTAATGTCATTTTTTTTTAATTCTAAAAAAAATTATGCAATTTAGTGTAACTACTTGGCGCAACCACAAACTTTATGCAAAAAAAAAAAAAAAAAAAAAAATTGATAAATCAGTATGAACAATAATTATCTAAAAAAAGTCACATGTGAAGAGGAAGATTTTGCTATTGAATACGTTGCTGTTTTTTTTTTTTAGAGTATTTTTTTTTTTTTTACACGAAGTAATGTAATTTAAATTTTAAAAAAATGAATAGATGGACATTGTTGTTGTATTTTGTTTTTTACATGTACTACGTTTTTTTTTTTTTTTTATATACATGTAGTAATATAATTTAAATAAAAAAAGTATTAGATGAAGAGTTTGAATTGTAATCAAATTAATATTTTTATCAACTTATAAATTATAATAATAAAAGGATTGGATAAAGAGATTGGATTGTAATCAAATTAAGATTTTTATCAATTTAGAAATTATAAGAGAAAAAGATAAGTAAAAAAAATTATATTTTTTTTAAATTCTAAAAAAAAATCTGCAATTTAGTGCAGCCACTTGGCACAACCATGGCTTCTAAATCAAACATTTATTATATAGTATATGAGATCGACACAATAAAAATAAATAAAAAAATAACCCAATATCCAAACAAAACCCAATATTTAAATAAAACTCAAAACCCAATAAAACATTTTAAAAAAAAATACCATTGTGCTACAGTACCATCTTATTTGTAAGATGTACTATAGCACAATTGTAAATTTTTTTCCAATTAGAGTTCCTAATAATGCACATTTTTAAGATTTGGAAGCTATAAATTTACAATTTGAGGGGGCTTACAATCCCGAATGTCAATTAATGCTCTAAGAAACTTAAACTATACAAAATCTGATAAAAAGATAATTTAATGTATTGACAAAAAAATATATAAATATATAAAGTCTTACAATTTCATTTTACAATTTTTCTTATTTTGAAATTATTGCATGATAATCTCATTATTAATAATAGAATATATATCTCTTTCAAAATTTTTGTTAGATAAAAATTTTCTTGGGCTTTTTTTTTTTTTTTGGTAAAGGTCTAATATATTATTAAGGGGACCAAAATTTAAGAATGAAGTTTGGCTACAAATTTAGTTGTAACCTAAAACTACAATTCTCACAAAACAAATTAACATGACTATAGATTTTAAAAATCTAACTGTTGAATTAATTGTTCTTAAAACACATATCAGATTTCATGTTAACCCAATATTATTTACAATTTGATCCATAAACGTATTATTTATGTATAATTTTAGACTATAAAAACTTAAAATTTAAACATTTAATTAATGATATATCTATTGACCATTGATCTTCTTGAAATTTTGGAAGCATGGAGGATATGAGAAAAAAATTTAATCTAATGATGGATTTGTCAAAATTCACATCCAATAAAAAAAAATATATATATATATATATTAAGTGGAATTTTAGCCTTTGTCTATAATCAAGTTTGTTGCTAAACTTTAATTATATTGAGTCTAAAAAAATTTAGGTGGTCACAAACTTGGCTTCAATATGGAGCAGCCCCTGAATGGAAGCACCAAGTATACAATCAGGTTATGAGTAGTGAATTATTAGTTATTACATACACTTGGTTATGAGTAGTTCACATCAATTACTTTTACATGTGGAGTGTAAATGTGTGTAATAGCTTTTATCCTTAGGTCATATAGATATATAAAAAAATTTCATTCTCATACATCTACTTTTTTTCACTTTTATAGGTTAAAATGTGAACTTTTTTAAAAATTTAAACATTTCTGCATTATCAATTGTAGAATATATGTGAAATAGTAGATGCGAACTAGTACAAAAACTGAAGCATAGATATATAATATGTTGTGAGAAACTGAAGCATAGATACTTTTCGTTTCCCATGAGTTTCTAACTCTAGCTGGTTGTGTCAAGGCATCTTACTATGGCTGATCATCGATTAGTTGATATGGATTGTATGCCCTATGATTATTAAAAGGCACTTCTAATTTTTCATAATTTTCTTGTTGAAATATACTATTGATTCATGAAGTTTATCTACTAATTTTTTTTTTTTAATCTTTGAAGCTTAATAATTAAGCATTTTAATTTTCTCATTTTGATTTCTAAAGTTTCACCAGAGCATTATCAATTTCCAAACTAATAAAAATGAATGCTATTAGTCTCTTGTCAATTTCAGTTGTATATGGAATTCTCAGCAGCAACTGCATAACTTAGCAACGTATCAATTAGGCTAGTTAGAGGCAATGTGAAGGCAGCAATTTCATGCTTCACAGTCCAGATGTGGAAGTCCCGTCCTTGATATTACCTCTACAAAGAAGACTTTAACCAAAGTATGATAATGTATTCCTATTTAGACGTGACCAAGCATGCTTAAATTAACTGTAACTGAATGCTAAACTGAACTAACTTGAACAAAAAAGTAACAATACATAAAACTAAATTGAACAAGGAAATAAAGTAATTAATAGAATTAAAATTACTGGCATTAAAGGGAGACTGCAAAGGATAAACAAGCAATGTTTTGGCATGAAGTTGAATTGCTTTCCCTCCACTCAAATGCAATCTCTGGTTATAAGATTTTCTAGTGTTTTGGTTGATTAACAAATGGTAAATATTACAAGTCTTTTTGTGCACATAAAAATTTCATCTAACATACATTATCAGCCAAATAGAAACAACCACCATGGAAGAAAACAGAGTGAAAGTACCAAGGTTTTGTTGCAGCAAATCCAATTGTCCTTGTATGGTCTTCAACACAACAATTGTATCTTTGTAACGCTTCCATAGATTATTGTGCTTGAGTATATCACTACGTTAAGGGTCTGTTTAGATATCGCTTATTGCTGAAAACTGAAAATACTATAGTAAAATAATTTTAAATTGTGTGAATAATGCCATGGGACCTAGTTTTAAAGTTGTTTTTGCTGAAGAAAGTATTTGCAGGCCCCGTGAACGATACAAAGGACCCATTAAAAAAAAATACCAACTGGGATAAAACGCAAATGAAGACATGGACGCAATCCAAACACACACTAACATTAATTAGTTTGATGGTAGAATTTGCTCTTTTCAATGTTAAAACCTAATTGATTAAATTATAAATTGACAACATATAGAACTATTACTCTAAGTATATAAGGGGTTTCGGGATTTTATTTTATTACTCTAGTCCATTTTCTACAACATCAACCCCACTATCTTGGCTGATTGGTCTTAATAAACTTGGTCTTACATCAAACTCCCACCACTAATCTTGGGTTTACTAACTTTGCCTTGAATCTCATTTATTAGCTTTTCTAGATTTATCTTTTGATTCTTGTGATATTTGAAAAACTAGTCGTTAATTTATGTGATGCACCGAAAAGCTATTGTGTAAAAAGATTTAAACAATTCTTTGGTTTTTCCTCTTTGATTGTACATAAGGATTGAATTTGTTTCACAATTTGCAACTCCTAAACCCTCTTTTTACCTCGATAGGTGCATCTCTTGATCTAACTTCAAAACATATATATATATATATATATATGCTTGCATTAATCTCTATCACTCCCAAACCCTTTCACATTCCTTTTCTTTTAAAGGGATAAATAATAGGTCATACATAATGGAACCTTAACTTTGAGAATTAGTGGTGATATTAAGTTCCTTTTCTAGATTAGAAGGCCTTTTAAATTGCAAATTACTAATGAGCAGGTGGAATATTGTTGCAGCCTAACCACAAGAAATACTTTTGTTAGAGTCATATTTTCTATGTATTGGCTTATTTTTTGACAAAACGCATTTTACTTGTAATTGGATAGATCTAAGTTGGGTTTAATGTATGAAGAAGTATGTGAAGTCTACATTCTAAGTGGTATCATTAAAGATATGGAGATTAATCCAAGAAACAAGTGAAGAAAAGTAGTTTCACTAAGTCTCGACACTAGTAACTATCAAAAGTTTAATGAACAGAAACTAGACACAAGCTCAATCTATTGAGATCTACGATTTCAGAATTCGAAGATCTGAAATTCGGCCCAGGATGACTTGGATTGCTAGGGTTTTTCTCTCTACAATCCTAGACGATATAAAAGGCTTATTTTAAAGTCATCAAAGACACAAAAACTCAATTAGAAAACTCATACACTCTATGAGAAGCTACTGTGTATTGTGTGCTTTAGGATTTTATAACCAAGTACTTCCAGATCTTCAACATATTTTGAAGTGAAGAATTTTGCAACTAACAACAATTTTTAAATTGCTTGAAGTTAATCACTCATTAGGATCTGTGCATGCGAAGAAGTCTTCTATAAGAACAAGTCTAATTGGGGATTGGTGGAAAGGTTCAACTGTAAGTTGGTATTTTGGGATAGTTCAGAGTAGTGATAAGAATCCTCATACTTGTAACTGTTTGTTCTTACCTAGTAGATTCTTTGGAGCGGTGACTTGAAATTCACTTGGTAGGGTTTTTGCCTTGCAAAGGGTTTTTGCCTTGCAATGGGTTTTCCCCATTCGTTAACAAATCATCGTATCTATTTAATTTTTGCTGCGCTTAATTTAATTAGTGATTTGTTGATACTTCCACGATTTGCATGTAATCTAATCTAATTAATCAACTTGAGTAATTAAATTAATTAACCGGAGTCAATCTATAACTCAACAACTTTTATGAGAAAACGACAAATATATGGTGGGAAAATCATATCCTTGTACGGCTGCAATATTATAATCTCACTTGGTAGTCGTTGTAGGGAACATGTTTTTATAAATAACTCTTTGATCATGCCTGTGATCAGATTCAGCATCTATTTGACTTCCTTAATCTTTGTTTCACCATGAATATGATGTCCAATGCTCCATAGCACATCAGGAACGTACATAAGTGATAAAATTGAAGAAAGACATATATTAGAGGGAAAAAAAAACTGATACATTATCTGTTCTTGGCATTTTCATCCATTTGAATATGTAAGCATGTATATGCGCATGTTTCCCCTATGAAAATGACTAATGTCACATAGAACAAAACTTTTCTAGGGAAGCTTGGTATCAATCTGTAGTTTCCAATAGCAGGGAGGCGAATCTGTTTATCTACTTATTGACTGGACCTTGTCCGTGCTTGCAAAGCTTTTCTCTCTTCTTATTTATCTCTTCTTTTCTTAGTTACTTAGTATTTAGCATCTAACCACTCTAAATTATCAGACACTCAAGCTGACCCCATACATAATATTGCATACTAAACCAAATTAAACAAATTCAATACCACCAAAATAAATAAGAACATGAAGTGCTAAAATTTTGTTTTCTATTTCTTTGTTGCGTAGTTAACAAAGGACATAATTTTATGTTCTATATAGACACTTTTATTAGATGATATTCATACTTGACTATAGGGTATTCTAGATACAACCAGCTAGTTCATGAGAATATCACAGCCCCAGTTACTATTAGTCTTTGACAATACCAACAGTTTTTCAAATTTAATTTCTATTAAAAATTAGTACAATTTAATTTCCATTAAACCATATATTCATGTTGGAACATATATTAAGTTTATAAAAACTGAGCGAATTCACTTTAAAAGGAGGTCCAAGAAGGCCAACATCAAGAATTCCTGATATGTGACTTCCAATTCTTGTTGGATTCACCACACTAAAGAACTTGACATGGCATAATAACAAATTCAACACCACCAAAATAAATAAGAAAATACATGAAATACTAAACTTAACATCAATCCACCCGCCGTGAGTTGCAATACAAATTTTGGTCACCAACAGTCATGATTTGCAATACAAATTATGGTCATTCACGCCAAATTTAAGTTAAAATAATTCAACAACAATACAAATTCTGGTAATTCATTCCACGCTTGAGTTATAGTAATGCAACAAATAACCCAAAAAACACTATTTATAATATAGGGTTTCTAATTCAGGGGCGGCTGCACATACATTTCAGGGGGTTCAAATGAACACCCTGATTTGAAAAAAAAAAAAATATATATATATATATATAATATTGCTATACTAATTTAATACTTTTAAAAATATTTTTGCACACTTTGTTTTAAATCTTGCACACTCTTAATCATATATTAGCTTATCTCACAATCAAACAACAACTTATTGTATTATTTATGGATGGATGAGTGTGGTTGTGTGAGTTAATAATTATACAGTGCAAGTGGAGTTGAGTTTTTTCATTTGGTTTAAAATATTTTTATAAAAAAATGACAAATATATAACCACAACTGCATAAAAACAAAAATATTATACAAACTTTTTGAGGGTAAAATATTATACAAACTTAACAAAATAAAATGGTCATACTTATATTGACAATAGATAATGAAAACTGATAATAAACTATCATGAAATGATTTCAAAATATAAAAACTCATAGAAGGAAATTGTAAAATTTCATGTATTTGTGTTTTTTTTTTTCCTTCAATAACTCAATATATTCAAGTTTTAAAAAAAAAATAAATAAATTTTTGTTTAATTTAAGTTTCTTAATGACCCCCCTAGAAAAAATTCTTAGAGCCGCCACTGGTTTCTAATTCTAAGCAAATCTAAATTCCTATTCAAATTTGGAGTTTGAATAAAAAATTTAATTGACGATAGTGATTATACTGTGTGGGATAGGATAATTTGGTTTTTGTTTTTTGGGAGAAAGAGATGATGGAGAGACTAGGAGAGTTGAAGAAGAAGAGAAAAGGAGGGGAGCTGCGTTGAATGAAAAGGAGATGGAAAATTGACTCGGGTTTGCATTTGGAAGTTTTGGGTTGAGTTTGCGTTTTTAGAATTTTGTCGTGTTTTGTGTTTTGTCTTTTTGGGGAGAGAGAATTTTTTTAAAATATTTTTTAATTTTTTTAAATATTGCTGATGTAAAAAATTGTGAGAGCTTCAAATCCTACATGCCAAGCTATGAGAAAGTCAAAAAAATTGTTTAAAAAATGTCAAAGACTTTGATTTTATAGTATATATAGATGAGTGAACTATTGGACCTCTTCTTAGGATCTAGACTAAGACAACAAAACATATTTCATGAAAGTTATTGAACAATTTCTTAGAATTCTTAATATATTTCTCATACTGTAACCCAATCCTTTCTCTAACTAGTTGAGTTCTTCCACGATGTACAGTGTACATTGTTATTAACTTCCTCCAATATTTCATAGATTTTTGATAGAGTTTTGTTACTCAACTAGTTGGCACCTTCTAGTGTTTCCAACGAAAATATCTAGAGTTTAAATCCTCCACCCAACCCCAAAAATCTATTTATCAAACAAAGTATTTCAATAATTTTCATTGTACAAAATTATAATCTTTAGAGTTCTATTTCATAAACAAAACAGAAAGACATTAAAAGTGCTGTAGCGATTTGATCATACTATATGTGTTTACAAGTTTGCAAAATGCATGATATAGTGACTAATATAGATAGAAATGATTCATGCCTATTCAAGAATGCAAACATCGTTTTGATAAATAAAAATGCAAATATACTTTTTACATTCTTGATTGTGTGTTATTAAATTTATTTCTTTCATTTGTTAGACTTTGTTTCAATTTTTGCATAAGCCACTAAATTTGAGGAACAATAACATATTTCAAATCAATTGTTTCTCATATAAATCTTGGAAAAATGACATCAAAATTTTATCATACTTAAATAATTTACGCACCACTTAAAATAATTAATATAACAAAATAAATGTATTTATCTTTATATTAATCTTTCTAAGTACATTGAATAATTATTACAATGTTGGTTCCATTCACACACATATATATATATATATAACCATTTAGATTTCCAAACACTTTTCAGTTATATATATAAAAGTGTTTGGAAATCTAAATGGTTAAAACTAATTTTAGTAAATTCACAAATATTTAATTTTTTATGACTTTTGTGTCAATTGTTGTCAAATAAACTAAACATGAGGGAAAAAAGTCATATTCTAAATCTATTATTATTATTTCAAATAAATATTTTTTCCTATATAAAGTTTGTAAAAATAATCATAAAAATTCCTTTAATGTAAATAAGTAATGCACAACAATAGATACATCAATAAGTTGAGTCTAGGTACAAATTTACTTGATGTTTACCCCCGTGTGATTATTTTCTTCATCATTAAAGGTTGACTTGTTAACATTTCATCTTTAATATTTCTATATATTTGCATTTTTTTTTTTAGAGAGTTTAAACTTATGGCGTCTACTCCTGATAATAGCTCTTTATTATCAGACCAAAATATCAATCAGATTTTTATGTAAGCGGAGATTGAACCCCGGATCTCTTATACAACCATCAGAGACTTTACCAGTTGAGCTAACTGGAACCAACCTATATATCTACATTTGATTATAGAGTTTACCATCATTTTTCCTTCCATAAATTTTCCTTGGTGCTTTTGATTTAATTTTACTATGCGGTTGTTTCATATTCAATTTTAACTTAACTTTCTTTAATAATGACACTAATCTATAATATTTTCCAATGGAATTGCCAAGACTTATAGTTTAAATTGGTTAGGATTGAAGATTGATACTATCAGTGTTCAAATTAACACTCTCTTTACAAATACTAGTAATTTGCCGATGCGATGCACGTTGCATGGATAATATTGTAATATTTTTTATATAAAATGGTTTTAGAGAATGATGTACATACATTGTAATATAATTGTTATAGAACTTTTGTTGGAGCATTTTAATATCATATAATTAAAATTGATTGATATGACAACATAAATATAATGATATAAGAGCAAATATGGAAGATAAGAAGTTAGTAAAATGTTTAATTCTATGTTGAAAATGAGAGAAACTATTTTATTCTTTTTAATTATTACATATATAATTAATGAGCTAATATGTTTTGGATTAGATATTGGACTAGATACATACTCAAGGGGAAGGTGAAGGGAGGTCTCCCCAAAACCTTATTTGGTTAATTATATTAAGGTTAAAAATTAATGATCTCTTTGCTTTTAGATTTAGTAAGAAAAAGTAAGGCTAGTTGTTATACTCTTATGTACTTTAGATTTAGATTGATTCTATAGGATTAATATCTTGCTTCTACTATTATATAGCAATTTTTTTACGTGGCAAAATATGACTGATTTTAGGATTAATATCTTAGCTTCTACTATTCTCTTTCTATTATTAGGGTTAAAAATTAATGAGCTCTTTAGCCTTGCTTAAACCCTCATGTACTTTAGATTTAGTATAACAAAATAATAATAAAAAAAAATAAAAAATTAAGGCTAGTTGTTAATTATACTCTCAAGTACTTTAGATTTAGATTGATTTGTTAGGATTAATATCTTAGCTTCTACTATTATATAGCAATTTTTTTACAGGGCAGCATAGTGGTGGCACCACGTTCAATCAAAGGTGTTCCCAGGAACATCCTAACCTGAAAAAATAAATTTATACATAATAATTAAAAAAAATTATTTGTTTACCCTTTAAAAAAAATTAGGAACACCCTCAAATAAAATAAAATAAAATAAAATTTATTTGTTCTACTTTCAAGAAAAAAACAAAAAGAAAAAAAAAAGCCCAAAAAAAAATTTTGAACTAAAATTTGAAAATAAAATAAAATTGTAACAGAGCAAGCCCACAAAAAAGCCCAACGTCAATTACATGGTAAAGTAAATCCAATCTAAAAAAATGAAAAAAAATTAAAAATAAAAATAACCCAATATACGCCACACGTCAACCGATTCATCAAATGGTAAAGCTAAAGCAAAAACTGAAATCTCAAATCACTAAATCAGAAACCTAACCTAAACACAAAAACCTCATTAGTCAATAGAGCAACGCCATCGCTGCAACACAACAACCAATAGAGCACAACTCGAGCTCCAATCCAGAGCACATCGCATCGGGCTAGATCGGTCCGATTGGATCCCTGCTCTACATGCTGCCCAACGCTCGACAACGCCACCCCTTAGGCCTCCCTGCTCCCTCAAGGTATTTCATCTTTATTCTTTAAACTTCTCTCTCTTTTTCTCTCTTACACGATCAGGTTAATGGGTTTGGGGGTTTACTCACTCACTTTGCTCCTTTTGCTGCAGAGTCTCTGAGACTCTCTGTCTCTCTCTCTCTCTCTTTATCTGAAGTCTGAAGGCTGAAAAAAGAAAATGAATTAATGAAATGACTCTCTCTCTCTCTCTCTCTCTCTCTCTCTCTGATGTTTGAACTGTAATTGGACAATTGGTTAGCTTTACTTTAGTCTTTATAACTTTATTAATATTTGCCCCTGCTATTTTGGCTTTATTCATTGGTGTTGGTGTTGGTGAATTACTGAGTTTGTCTTTTAGTGTTTTGTGATGTGTGAATTCATCTGATTGGCTCTTGTGATTAGGGCCATGGGGCTTGTCTGTTGAGTGGGGGGTGGATGGGGCATGGGGCCAGGTGGGATATTTGAGAATTGAGGAAAGTAAAGGCATCCATGGTAGAGGCAGTAACTTACCAATAAAAGACAAAATTAAATTAAGGGATGTGTGCTAATGGTTAGTAAAGAAAAATAATGAAGTAACTAATAAACAATAATTAATAACTTAATTAATCAATACATTATAAAAGACAAACAAATTAAATTATGTTAGGTTAAATGATTACTTGGTTGTGTATATTGAAAGAGATGTAACTTGTAGCATTGATAATGAGACTATCATGCAACGACTTCAAAATATGAAAACTCGTAAAAGGCAATTATAAACTTTGTGTATTTGCGTGATTTTTTATTGTTATTGTTGTCAATATATGAATTTCTCTTTTTATTAAATTGTGTAATTTATGCTTCTTAAGGAACATCCTGAGAAAAATTCTTGGAGCCGTCACTGAGGGTAGCACATGATTGATTTTAGGATTAATATCTTAGCTTTTACTGATCTCTTTCTACATATTTTTACATGGCAGAACATGATTGACCTTAGGATTAATATTTGATTGATTTTAGGATTAATATCCAATTAAGCTTCTACTATTATATATAGTAATGGATATTGATTACAAGTCTCTTTCTACGTATTAAAATCTCAAGCAGAGTACATTATCAGCCAAACAGAAACAAAATGAATAATAAAACCACGAAGGTTTTGCTGTAACAAATCCAACTCCAAGTATGGTCTTCACTCTTCATTATAGCAATTGTATCTTAGTAATGTTTCAGTAGATTATTGTGCCTGAGTATATCACTTTTTTTTTTGGGAGTATATCACTAAGTTAACGCTAATTACTTTGGTGACTTATAGAACTTGCTAAGTTCAATGTTTAAAACTAAGTAATCAGTAATCTAAATTAACAATATATTGGAGTATTATAATTTTAGGTATATAACGGACTTTAGGATTTTTCTATGTTGTGTAGATAGCATCCCAGTACTCTAATCAATAATAGTAAATAAGCGGAAATTAAATAACAAGCACACACAAAAACAAAAGAATTTACGTGGTTCGGCAAACTGCCTACCTCCACGAAGACGACGGAGAAATTTCACTATAAAAAATAGGGAGATACAATAGTGCACAATAACACTCTCAAGAAATCCAAATCCCAATTACACCTTAGCACTCTCTCACAAAAACAATAAGAATAGAAGCTGGCTGCCTCTCTTTTCTCTATTTTTCTCTCATGCGGCTGCTCACTAGGTTAATTGGAATTCTCTAATTACACGGATGCTTTTTCTCATAACCTAAAATATATATATTTATATATATGTCAAAGTCAGCTGTTACTAGGAGATGTATTCCTAGTTGAATTCGGTTAATTATGACCGACTAGGTAGACTTGGGCTTGTGGCAATTCAAGCCACACACGGCCCACTTCAACAAATCTCCACCTTGGCTTGAATTGATCAAGTTGCACGAGCAAACTCTTCCATCATCTCCACCTTAGCCCTTAAGGGCTCACAAGCTGCAAACACCAATTAAGTCCAAGCAGTGCTTGAACTTGTTTGTTGGAACTAGCTTTGTTAACATATCAAAGGCATTCTCACTAGTGAGAATCTTTGACAAAAAAATATCACCAGACAAAACCCATTCTCTGATCTTGTGATACTGCACAGCAATATGCTTTGTTCTTGCACGATATACCTGATTCTTCACCAAATGAATTGCATCTGACTATCACAATGTAGCACCATGCTACCCTGCTTGAAACCAAGCTCATTAACCAGTCCACTAAGCCAAACGGCTTCTTTTCCTGCCTCTGTCATCGCCATATATTCTGCTTCTGTAGTGGATAAAGCAACTACATCTTGTAGTGTAGACTTCTAGCAAATTGGGCCACCAGCAAACCTAAACACATAGCCTGTCGTGGACTTTCTAGAATCAAGGTCCCCTGCATAGTCAGAATCCACATAACCCACAGCTTCTGTACTAGCTTTCTGATCAAATAGGATACCAAAATCACGAGTGCCTGTAAGATATCTAAAGATCTACTTTACTGCATTCCAATGCTCTTTGCCTGGATCTGCCATATACCTACTGACCACACTGACTGCATGAGAAATATTAGGCCTAGTGCACACCATCAAATACATGAGACACCTAACTGCATTTGCATATGGCACTTTAGACATATACTCTGACTCCTCATCTGTACTTGGACACAACTCTGAGGACAATTTAAAATGGGCAGAAAGTGGTGTATTAACAGGTTTTGCATCAAGCATACTAAACCTCTCTAACACCTTCTTAAGATATCCCTTCTAAGATAACCATAATTTATCAGCCCCTCTATCTCGGTGAATTTCTATCCCAAGTATCTTCTTGGCAGCTCCAAGATCCTTCATGTCAAATTCACTACTCAACAAAGACTTCAACTTCACAATTTCTTGCTTACTCTTTGCAGCTACTAACATGTCATCAACATATAGAGTAAGAAATATATAGGAGCCATCAGCAAGTACTCTAAAATAAACACAACAATCATACTCACAGTGCATGTACCCATGTGTGACCATGAATGAATCAAATCGTTTGTACCACTGCCTGGGAGATTGCTTCAAGCCATATAATGATCTCTTCAATAAACAAACATAATCTTCCTTGCCAGATTCTTTGAAGCCTTCGAGCTGTTGCATGTAAATCTCTTCTTCTAAATCTCCATGGAGGAATGCAGTCTTCACATCTAGCTACTCTAACTCCATGTCATGCATTGTCACAAATCCTAGGATTACTCAAATTGAGGTGTGCTTCACAACTGGTGAAAAAATCTCATTATAATCAATTCCTTCTCTCTGTGAGTAACCCTTAGCCACTAACCGTGCCTTGAATTTTTCACCTTCCTTTTCTGACAATGCTTCTTTCTTGCAGAATATCCACTTACAACCAATAGCCTTCTTTCCCTTGGGCAATTTTACTAATTCCCAAGTCTTATTCTTTTGTAGTGACTCCATCTCTTCTGACATTGCTACAAGCCATTTATCATTGTCTTTACTATTTGTAGCCTCCTTGAAAGTGAATGGATCCCCACTACTGGTTACGAGAGCAAAGCTAATCATATCTTCAAAGCCATATCTCTGTGGTGCTTTATGAACCCGCTTCTCTCTACCTTTAGCGATTGAATAAGGCTCTTCTTGTTGCTGCTGTGGATCAATCTCAGCATCACCCTTGTCTCTAGATAAACAACTCTCGTCAAACTCCACCTCAACAGTTAATTTCTCCTGTGGACTATCATCACATGTCTCTGCTTCATTCTGTTTCAACATAAAGGCTTCATCAAATATGACATCTATATTGGTCACCGTTTTCTTTGAGATTGAATCCCAAAGCCTATAGCCTTTAACACCTTTTTCAAAACCAAGAAATACGCATTTTCTTGACTTCGAATCCAATTTAGAACGCTCTCCACTCTGCACATGCACATAAGCTAGATAACCAAAGATTTTTAGACTCAAATAATCAACTGGTCTACTTGACCAAACCTCTTCTAGAATCTTGAAATCTATGGCTGATGATGGAGATCTATTAATAATAAAGCTTGCTGTGTTAACTGTCTCTGCCCATAACACCTTAGGCAACCCTGCATTTAATCTCATGCATCTGGCTTTTTTTGCTAAGGTTCTGTTCATTCTCTCTGCAATCCCATTCTGCTGTGGAGTTCCTTTAACTGTGAAGTGACGAGTAATGCCTTCTAATTCACAAAATTTTATGAATTCTTTATCTCTATACTCTAGTCCATTATCCGTTCTAAGGTATTTTATTTTCCTTCCAGTCTAATTCTCAACCTGTGCTTTCCACTTTTTAAATATGTCAAACACATCAGACTTATGCTTCATAAAATAAATTCATACCTTTCTAGAGTAGTCATCAATGAAACTGACAAAATACTGAGCACCACTATGAGAAGAAACTAATACTGGACCTCAAACATCTGAATGAATGTAGTCAAGAACACCCTTACTTGTATGAGAGCCTGTCTTGAAACTGACTCTATGCTGCTTCCCATACACACAATACTTGCAGAAGTCTAGCTTGCATGGCTTCACCCCTTTCAATAAATTTCTCTTGTGCAGCTCTAACATACCACGTTCACCAATATGGCCAAGTCGCATATGCCATAATTTTGTGTCGTCAATGCTGGACTCTATCGGAGTGGTGACTGCAACTCTTCCTACAACTATCTTCCCAATCAGTCTGTAAAGTGTGCTTACTTTCTGTCCTTTCATCACCATTAAAGCACCTTTGGTAATCTTCATGATTCCACCCTTTGATGAGTATGAATAGCCCAAATCATCCAATACTCCTAAAGAAATCAAATTCTTTCTAAGATCTGGAACATGTTTGACATTACTAAGAACTCTCACAACTCCATCAAACATCTTGATCTTCACAATACCAATCCCAATAACCGGGCATGTAGCATCATTACCCATTTGGACCATACCACCGTTGTAAGGCTTATACGTGTCAAACCAATCTTTCTTTGGAGTCATATGATAAGAGCATGCTGAATCTAAAACCCAAGATTCCAATAGAACGTTGTTACTTGATGAAACTGAAAGTAAATCTGCACCAGCTTCACTATCATCTGATATTTCTTCAGCAACACTAGCTGATTCTAAGGGCTTCTTTCCATTCTTCTTCTCCTCCAAATGCTCTTTCAACTCTTTACATTGATTCTTGTAGTGTCCTTTCTTGTGACAATAAAAGCACTTTACATCTTTCTTTGCACGTGATTTAGATTGTGATCTGTTCCTGTTGGAGTTCCGTCCTCTTGACCTGCTTCTACCCCTATTGCTTGACTCAGACTTTACAATAAGTCCATCAGCGTGAGAACCATCACCATCTTGCTTCATCTTTATGTGTGACAAGAGAGTATTAGTCACCTCCTCGAGTACTATAGTCTCTTTCCCGTACATCAACGTAGTCACTAGATAATCAAAAGAAGTAGGAAGCGACGCTAACAAGAGTAATGATTTATCTTCATCCTCATAATTCACCCCAAAACTTGACAGTTGGGTGTTCAACATGTTAAATGTGTTGAGATGCTCCAACAGATCTGAACCCTCCTTCATATGCAAACTATACAGTTGCTTCTTCACGTACAACTTGTTCGTCAAGTTCTTTCTCATATAAAGACCTATTAGTTTTTCCCAAACCTCCTTTGCGGTCTTTGCTTCTAGGATGTTGTGAATGACCTCATCACCTAGGTTTAGACGAATAGCGCTAGCTGCTTTCTCATCCATCTCTACCCATTCTACATCCTTCATCGTTTCCGGTTTCTTCTCCTTCCCAAGCAAGGCCTTGTGAACTCCTTGTTGAATTAGGAGATCCTTCATCCACCTTTGCCAAAGAGAAAAATTTCCCTTGCCACAAAACTTCTCTACATCATACTTTGTGCTTGACATCTTTACTGTATTCAAAAGGATTGAATCCTAACCTGGCTCTGATACCACTTGTTGTGCAGATAGCACCCCAGGACTCCAATCAATAATAGTAAATAAGCGGAAATTAAATAACAAGCACACACAAAAACACAAGAATTTACGTGGTTCAACAAACTACCTACCTCCACGGAGACGACGGAGAAATTTCACTATAAAAAATAGGGAGATATAATAGTGCACAATAACACTCTCAAGAAACCCAAATCCCAATTACACCCTAACACTCTCTCATAGAAACAATAAGAATAGAAGCTGGCTGCCTCTCTTATCTCTATTTTTCTCTCATATGGCTGCTCACTAGGTTAATTGAAATTCTCTAATTACACGGCTGCTTTTTCTCATAACCTAAAATATATATATATATATATATATATATATATATGTCAAAGTCGGCTGTTACTAGGAGATGTATTTTGAATTCGGTTAACTGTGACCAACTAGGTAGACTTGGGCTTGTGGCAATTCAAGCCACACACGGCCCACTTCAACATTCTAGTTTCTCTAAATTTTGAGCGGCCAAATATTTACGGCTTCCAATTTTGATAGTCTAATGATATTTCAATTTAGTGATTTATTATGGAATTAATTTACAGTAATAGGCAAATTGTGATTAATTTTCTTTAGTGGTAATTTTTTTCCATAGATTTACTATCCATTTTCTACAACAAAATGACAAGAGTTTGACATGAAAATTCAATGACAAATTGACAATATGGAGAATACAAAGGAACCTGAACAAAACCAGCTGAGCATATAAATTTTAAATTGGCTAGATTTGTTATTTAATGGAAAGCTATTTAATAATAATAAAAATGTGAAGATCATGCTATACGGATTTTTTTAGTACTATTTTATCTGGACAATGTTGTGCTTACTATATTGAGAGACAATGTGAATATTAAATTTTGTGTACTCCCTACGTTTGCTTAATATGGAAACAATAAATATTTTAGCATAATAGCAAACCCTTGAATACGTAATTCTGATAATATGAATGTTAATATTTGAAAGTTGGTGAGTTATAAATATTCTCATTTTGCTAAAGCCTATATAAATCCACCTAAGCAACCCATTTCCTGCATGTTTAAAAAGTAGAGGAGGAAAAAAAAATGGTGTAGAACGTTTCATTCTTAGATCACGTACTAAAGAAGGTAGTTGGTCGTCTATACTGGCAAATATTTGTGCGCAAGGATTTTTGCACCAAATTAAAGGTTAGCAGTGGAGCGTTGTTGTTCTTGGTATATCACCAAGGAAACAAGCCCCACAAGTTCTTTCTCCAATATGTGAAACCTTGGCTGAGGCGAGAGTCGAAATTCTCATTGACAGTGAACTAAGGCAGTGGAATCACGGCATGGTGGAGGGTATTTTTGTTCAAGAGGAAGCGGAGTTAATTAAAAATCTGCCTTTGCCAACCGAGACTTGTGAGGACAGCCTATTTTGACCTTTCACACACAATGGAATGTATAATAGTAAATCCGGATATCAGTTTCTCAAGGCAGAGGGTGCTCCTTATGTAGAGTCAAAACTGGTTGCATCAAAAATACAATGTGGAAGGAGGTTTGGTCTCTACAAATCCCAAACAAAATGAGGAACCTATTATGGAGAGCTTGCCGGAATTCACTGCCCACAAAACAGAACCTTGTTCGATGCACGATCATCGATGATCCTCTATGTGATAGATGTAAGATGGTGCCTGAAATGCCCCTTCACGCCCTCTGGTCATGCTATGAACTAGATGTTGTTTGGGCAGATGACTCATTATGGGCTTGTAGAAGAACCACGGCATTCATTGATTTCAAAGAGCTGTTGTCTTGGATGATCAAAAGGCAATAGAATTTAGAGCTGTTCTCGATCACAGTCTGGACAATATGGACACATCGAAACCGGGTCAAAGCTAATCAACCTTGCTGTAGCCCAAACCAACTCGCAAACTTGGCCTTGGAACTCCTAACGAAATACCAAGCGGTGTAGCCATCTCCCTCACCACAGTCCACACCAGTCTGAGCTCGATGGAGAGCTCCTATCTTGGACATGGTTAAGATCAATTTTGATGGTGCACTATTCAGTAAGGAGAAAAAGTCAGGGATTGGTGCGGTAATTTGTGATGCACAGGGAGCGGTTTTGGCTTCGCTGTCCAGGACCCTTAGCCGTGTATATTCTCCTTTTGAAGTTGAAGGTATGGTTGCAGCATCGGCCTTGCAGCTAGCGTCTGAACTGGGCTTTCAAGAGGTCACCTTGGAGGATGATTGTCAAGTCCTCATGCATGCTCTCAAATATGATAGTCCTTTTTGTCAACAGACGGTATAATTCTTGATGCAGTAAGATCAAAGGCTAGATATTTTAGTAAATTACACTACTCTCATGTTAAGAGAGAAGGTAATATGATTGCTCATGCTTTAACTCATTTTGCTTTAAATGTTACAGATTGTAGGGTGTGGATGGAAGATAGTCCACCACAGATTCACTCTTTTGTTTTAGCAAACTCTGATGGTATTCATTGAATAAAAGACACTACTTTGATTCTCAAAAAAAAAAAAAAAAAATGGAATTTGATGGTGATTACTATAATAAATTTTCTCTTGTATAATAAATTTTGATGAGCTCTAGCTCAAATGGTATCTACTCAAATCCTCCCCTTATATGAGTATGGTGGTGTAATGAGTTTATAATAAAGGAATTCAATACTCATTTCCCTTGTCTTAAATTTTTGGCACTGAATAGTCTAAACCTTTCCTAATGTTTGATTGCAGTTCTACTGTTTCTTCCTTGTTTTTGGTTTACACCTCCAAAACATTGTCTTGTTTCGGCCAGGGAAAGCTTGCCAATATACTTCATTTTCATTTGACTTTGTTTGATTAATCTCTTTGTATTTTAGTCAATCTTTTAAGAGATTCTTTGCTATTATGACATATATGAATCATGTTAGGAACATATGTCATTTAGAATTGGCTAATCATTTGACAAAATGCACTTTACTTGTAATTGGGTAGATCTAGAATGTGTTTAATACTTCAAGGAACAAGAATCCAAGTCCAAGTGTTAAAGTCATTTAAATCTGTCCAAAAAATAAGTGAAAAAGTGATGCATTTTAAAGCTTGACAAATAGCATCTATCGAGGTTTAAAAGGCAAACTTAACCCGATGCTCAACAGCTTGTTGTAATAATAGTGAATTCTCGAAAATTGTAACGTTAAAATCACCCTGTGGGATTTTGCTTTAGAGGTTTTCCCCATTCATAAACAAATCATCGTGTCAACTTTATTTTCTGTTGCATATTAACTTAGTTGGTGATTTGTTTGTACAACTACACGTATTGCATGTTACTTGAATTAATTAATCAACTTGACTAATTAATTGATTAATTTATTACAAAGAGTTAATACATTCTTGGTCTATCTTTTGCTAACAACAACAATCAAATTTTAGTACTGAATTTTTAGGACGGCAGATCATCATATAATTTTTTTTTTTTTTTTTAATGATCATCATATATATAATTCAATGATATAAATAACAAAAATAATAAATCATCTAATAATTCTCTGCATTACATGAAAATCATACAAAAGCAGTAGATTTCTCATTTTCTGGAATTATAGTTCAGCATGGATTAGGGTATTAAAACCAGCCCTATACAGCTATACTGATACAAGTGCAATTAATTCATTAGCAATTTACACGTTCTCTGCTCTCTCTCTCTCTCTCTCTCAGCAATATTTTTATATCTTTTAATTTGTCTCTGCCACTTTCTTTGGCAAAAGTCTTAATAGTATTGTTTGATATATATAGTCCAACACACAGATAATTTCGTAGAGGAATCTTGAATCCAAAACCTCATTAATCACATAAGGCATGAAAAGTGAAAACCACTGGACCAATATTCGAATTAATTGCAGTGCTATTCTTTTTGTTTATTTTTTTCTGTCTTCTTACAACTCGAATGGACTCTATTTTGGTTAATTAAACTTTTTAGATTATAGACAGTTTGATCCCATGGAAAATTTTCTGTTCCGGGCAAACTTCACTCATTGCCCATAGCACAATGCCAAAGTACACAACGTAGAATCACCTGGCATTAATTTCTGAGTTTCAAGGAATAAACTTCCAAAGTTTGAGGGCCACCCTAGCCACAAAGGTTAAGATACCATGGTCTTATTGCCCAGAAGTGCCTAAATAGTTCAATTTCATAATGCTGGTGATTGAGATTGAGCAATTCTTCTAGCATTTTTAGAGATAATTCGAATGATTAAATCATACAATTAAAGTGTGCTAATGTAGACTGCTGCTAACTCTTTTTACTAACGCTGCACAAAATTGCAAGGATGCCAGGCTTGCCAACATAGTGATCAACTAAATTTCTTGTTCAGACAGCCAAAAATTCTTTCCCAAACTAAAAATGCAACAGTTTGATTTGTGTAGCCAAATTATAGTTCAGCGTGTAATAATGGCAGACCCGGTAACTGTATTGAACAGGAAGGCCGGTCAGCGCTGTCGTTCCCAATAACATCGGCAAAACCATTGAAATAGTAGTAGTATATGTCCAAAACCATTGCAGGCTAAATCCAAAGAAGGGCAAAAAGAAGATAAAGTTCACAGGCCACGTCAGCAACCCAAGGTAGAAGCATTGTGTGGACTTGCATTGTTTACTGGCGGTGGAGACAATGAGGTTAATGAGAGCTTTGGAGCCATTGCGCTTGATTTGATCCCATCGTTTATCAGCATCGTCCATAGGTACAACTCCATCATCGTAGCCGTCAGAGAAGGTGGAGAACGACAAGCCGTCAAGAGGAGGGCTTTTGATCATGCGTCAACGGTGGGCGCCAACGGTAGTGAAGAAGGTGACATGCATTCCCAAGTGAATGAGGCGTTCGGCGAATTGGATGGCAGGGTTTATATGGCCTTGCATGGGATATGCAACGATGGCAAAGCGGCTTCGCTGCTGCTTTGCCATAATTATTTGATACTTTGATATAGGTTGCGAATGTTCTAAAGTAAAAACAAAATAGATGTTTTGCACTGGGATCAATGAGGTATATACAGGAGGACCAGTGCATGTGAGGATGGGCAAGGCTTAAAAAATGGACCAAAATATTTTAAGAGCACAACTTAAATCAGAACTTTGGCCATAATTGTTTACCTGGCAAATTGTGAGTAATAGATTTATTTGAAAGTAATAAAGATAATCAATCCTAATTTTCTATATAAGATAATTGTAACAAAATTTGTGACATTTTGTATAATACTAGAATTACTCAAAATAGAAGGGATTGCATAAGAGTATTAATGACGTTTGCAGTGACAATTGGGAGATCGAAGGTGTCACTTTGTGATTTGTAATTTATTCTTCTTCTTGTTTTCATTAAATTAAGTTTAGAGAGGACAAGGACTATTGGCTTAAGGGCTTAGGTTGGTCTGACCAAAACAATCCAATTCTTTATGCATTTAATATGAATATATGATATGTCCAACTTGGCACATGTAACGTTGGGGGCATGGCGGCCCCAAAACTTTGAAATTTCTTTATAATAATATATCAAAATAGGTTAGGTTTTTAAAATTGTAATGATTGGCCCCCACAAAAATTTCATAGATCCCAATCTATGTGAGTTTGCCTATTCTTTCTTTTAAAATCAAACGATGACCCATTTAATTAGTTTGCCTCACTGTTAGTCAAGGAAACCCCACCTAATTAAAGTACAAACTTTTATCAAAGCCGAACAAATGCGTAGACGCAATGTGTCCTTTCTTTTTTATAAGCTTACAAAAGTGTGGTGCATTGTGTTCCTTGCATCCAAAAGTACACTGCATTGTTACCCAAAAAAAAAGTACATTGTTTCCTTTGTATATTTTGTGCATTGGCAACACAAACTTACGAGTTTTTTTCTTCATAAATTTGATCTTTTCGCCATCATCTCATACTTTCCCTAGCTAATTTTATATTTTAATTTTAGATTTAGATGCATTTGAGTTTAGAAATAATATTATTATAATTTAAATTTGATCATTTTGTATACCATATATTTATAAATTTAACATAGGAATATATAATTCGGCCCCCAAGCAAAATATCCTGGCTACGCCTTGCCAAATTGTTTCTTGTGGATGCATCTAAAGAACTAGTTTCTGCGTGGCCCCAATATCAAAACAAAATGGGTTTCTTCACTTGTTGTGTTTTACATGGCATTGTGAATAAGCTAACTTAAATCTGTTTGTGCAGCAAATAAATCTTTCCATGAGTCTCTGACTCTAACTCTAAATATATTTTTGGTGCACTAAATAAGGATTATGACATGAATTATAATCTTTATTACTATGAATAAAATGTGTTGTAATATAATAACTAAACCTATTAAAAAGTTCTTTCTCAACAAAAAAAAAAAAAAAAAAAAAAAAAAAAAAAAAAAAACTATTCATAAGTTTGGTTGTGAGTTATAACATTAGAATAAAATTTAAGATTTATTTTAGGAAATGTCTTACTCATACAATTATATCTCCTTAAAAAGTGTTATTTTTTAAATTTAAGAGAGATATATATATGTTGTTTTTTATGATTTTTTATTTGTATAATTGCTAGATGTATATGGAATGGTTTTTTATTTGAAAATATATTAAGTTTTGAAATTATTGCACTTACTAAGGAATAGCTAATACAACCCTTTTAAAAAGAAACAATTATTCCACATTTGAAAGAATAGCTATTCATAATGAACGACTATTCGTTGTAATAAAAATATAACTAAACTAAAGAATAGCTAAACCATAGGAATAATTACCAATATTATTAACTCTATTTCGGACCCCATTTCGGTTTGTCTAGTGGAACGAAATATTTCGGTATCAGCCTATTTCAACATACCGTTTCAGGATGTTTCGGGGTTCCTAAAATATATATATATATATATATATATATGAACACATAGATATACAACATAAAAGTATACGAACACACAGGTATACAACATAAAAGTTTCAATTTAAATAAGTGTTACTATTATATTAAAAAAATGAATTTAATTAATTTTTTTAAATTTAATAAAGTAAAATTAAAAAATATATTTATTTATTTATAATGGTCTACAAATAAAATTCACATTTTGGATAATCCTAAAAAATGCAATAAATGTGAAAGTCAAAGCACAAAATTTCTTAACATTTTAATTAGTATATGAATCTTAAAATTATAATAATAAAAGAAGTGCTACGTTCACAACAAATCATAAATGTCTAGTTGTTATTAGTTTTAATTTAAACCTAGAATTAAAATTACTTCTTAGTCTACCAATAACAACTAATATCAACCTATTACTTACAATTCATTGTATAAGTATTGTGAAAATGTTATCAATATAACATTTTTCTAATAATAATATTTGTTTAAAAAATAAATTAATATTAATATAAAGTTATAAACCATTGTACACAATGAGGAAAATAAAAATAATACCTCTAACTGACATTTGCTTTTGGATTTTTTTTTAACTTTCTTTGTCATTTCCAAAGTTACTCACATGATGGGCTCAGAAAAGTTGAAATTTGAAATCAATAAAAGAGGATAGGATAGAACTAGACTCTAGAAGACACCAAGACACTCAAGAGTCAAGACAATAGAAAATAAAAGAACAAAAGACTAGTCCCACTAACCAATGGATACAAAATGGAGAAGAAGAAGATGAAGAAGAAGATGAAGAAGTGGGTTGGGACACTGGGTTCATTTAGGCAAACGACGAGCCGGCGTCATTTGGACTTTTACTTTTTTTTTTTTTTTTTTTTTAATAAAAGGCAAAATCCTATACCAGCTAGAATTTACATCTCGGCCAAAATTGGCTGAAATTGTCCAGAATGGCCTGAAATTGCCCAAAATCTTACCCGAGGTGGAACGTGGGGTATTCTAGTACCGGTTTGCATACCGATACAAAAAATTCTGGTCATTCCAATCGAAATGGAATGGTATCAATAACAATGATAATTATTACCGTATTGTAGATATTACAGTTGACCAAACATGCCCTAAGTTGGTGGTGTCAAGACATTCAATTATGTATGGTCATTGATTAGTTGCTATTAATTATTTTTTCTACAATTATTGTTCAATGCATAAAGCACATGGTCTAGACCACAAAGCAAAGGGAAAATTATTAGGTACTCCCAGAATATCATAAATATATACTCTCCCCTCTCACATGAATGGTGGGTCCTATCAAGAATTTAATTAGTGAGACCCACCATTCGTGTGAGTTAAGTGAATACGCATTTATGAAATTCCGAGAGTACACAATAATTTCTCCAAAACAAAAGCCCACATATGAGCTTGTATTATTATTCTGTGGCTAGCTAGTACTCCTAGTTCACGTGGATTTAGTATTTGTGTGCTACTATGATGGGTTTGCGGCTGGGGTAATTTAAATAAGGTTTATATGTGGTTTTGAAGGTGCTACATAAGAAAAAGAAAGAGATTGCCACATCTTGAAGAATAGAGAAAAAGGATTGCCGCCTTTGAGAAAGATAATTTGTGTGTGAAAGAGCAAAGAAAAATAAGAGAGATTTTTTTCTTTAGCTGTGAGGCATACACAAGAATTATTGTAATTGATTTGACAATAGTAAAATTATTCGGAGTTTGTCCCATGATTTTTCCCTTTAAAAAGAAATGATTTTCCACGTAAATATTTGTGTTCTTGTGTATGATTGCTATTTTGGATTGCTAATATTTGTGATAATATTATTTGAGACCCAAAAATTATCACTGTGACTTGAAATTTTTTATAGTTTTTTATATAATTATTGAGATAATATGAGGTCATTGGTACTTAATAAGAGTTGTGAGTAGGGATTTATTATTCATCAATCACAATTTTTTTTTTTTTTTTTTTTGCTGGATTCAAATACAACTTATTAATTTGTAAATTGTGAAACAAAAAACTATAGCATTACTAAATGTGACATCTATTTCACAACAAAACATTTGACAAATGAGCTGTCAGTGCCTCCATGCTCAGCAGAAAGGGAAGAAAAGGCTAAATTAAGAGGTGCCCATGGATTTTTGTTGTTGGCATTTTTTGTGACTACCATTATTTATCCACAAAGGATAATATTCTTGGTGAGTTCTATAGTAAAGAAAATAGTGGAACTTAGCAAGCTTAAATTTCTCTAGTGCGATATGTCTTGACTTTTTTATGGTCTGTGGTTGTTTTTGTTAAAATGGAGTCTTATCGTTGTTATTTTTTTTTTTTTTTTTTTGAATTTGTAAAAATGAAGTTGATTAACAATTGTAGGGACCAGGCTCAGGCCTCCCTGTGTATTACGAGAATGGACCCAGGCCCAGCTAGCCCTGCAATTAATTTGTAGAGAGCAGGGTCAAGAACTAGGCCCTAGTAAGGGGTGCAACGACCACGCGTGGTAATTCTCAGGTGAACGTGAACAATGATGCTCCTCGACCTTTCTCCAGCGAGCTTCCTGTTCTTATGACTTCCTCCCTTTTTTTCCTTTTTTCCAAAAGAAAAGAACCCCCTTCCTTAAGAGGGATCCCTTACATTATATACTCCTTTCCCTATTGATCACGGCCCTACATTTGTTAAGCAATCAGGCCACCACTTGAATACCTGTCCCATCAGCCACCTTCCCGTTCTTCCTGTGGGTTGCAGTAACTAAGGCAACACTGTTCTGTAATCCTCTCCTCATTAATGCGGCCAGGACGTTAGTTGATGGCATTTAATGTGGAGGTGACAGCTTGCCTTAGACTTGCTCCTTCATCATGCTCCCGTTGTCGACGCGTGGCGCTTGTCCTTTCCTCCTCGGATATTTAAGAAGACTCCTCTTTAGTGGTGGGGTGCTCGTGTATTTCTGAGGTCTCGAATGTCCTCGGACGGGGTCGTCCTCGGACCTGTTCCTTGGGGGCTGAACATCGTACTTTTATCCTCGGATCCCACATGCATCCTCGGCATGGGCCTCTGGGCCTAGTTTGAAGTGGGCCGAGGCTGCTTGACTTTCTGGCCCCACAACAATAAAAGGAAAAAAATCAAGAAAAAGAGAGAAAGTTTCACACACATAAACTCTTCATAGTTCATACTCCGAAAATCTGGAGAGAGAGAGAGAGAGAGAGGAAAAAAACCAACAATAAACCTATGGAAGATATTATCTTCCTCTTTCTTATGCTATACAAATATGAACAGAGGACCTTTGTGCATACAACATATAAAACAATAATATGCAAGTAATTATCTTCTCTTTCTTTTTCCATACAAATGTGAATGAATGACCTTTGTGCATACAACATATGAAACACGCTTGTGTGTGTTACTAGCTTCGGTTGTTTATTTGTATTAGCACTTTTTTTAAAAATTTATTTTTATAGAGTTTCAACTGTACGCTTTTAATAATTGCATTCTTTATTATAAGACCAAGGTATTAATTGGTTGTTAATATATGCAAAAATTAAATTTCAGATCTCTTATTCAACCATTAGAAACTTTCTTATATACTAGTATGTTCAAACTTAAAAGTGACATCTTCCGTTAAAAAAAGTCACAAGTAGGATTTGATTAATCTTTTATTATTATAATTTTTTTAATTTTTGGGATAGAAACAGGTTTGCTTAGTTTTAGATAGTGAAGTACAAGAAATTTCATTAAGATGTAATTTGCCAGTTGCTATCGACCAATTTTATATTATAGAATGTGATCCACAAATGTTTAGAAGACGTAATAAGCATATAGCTACTGGACAAACCAAACCATAATTATATACTTTCCAAACTGCTTAGCTGATTTGCCAACCTAGCAACAATAAAGAAAGACACGACAAGACAAAGGCAATACTTAGTATTATCAATAAAAAATAAAATAAATAAAAAAAGACACAGGCAAAAAAACATAAATAAACCATGCATACAAAATATCTTGTTACACTTGTTTATCTCTCCTATTTTATATTAATACACACAATTAATGCCACGTTTTAATATACGAAAGTATGGAAGTAAAAACAAACACTTTGTTTTTTTTTTCTAAAACTAAAAATTTTATTCAATAGAAAGCAAATTACAAGGAAAAAAAAAAAAGATAACCTCTCTATAGCTAATTTATGAGCAGTCATATTTGCCTCACAATAAATTCAACTAAAAGAAATTGAAACTAGCGAGGAACATGCCACATAGATAGCCTCTACAAAATGATTTAGTCCCCAGGGAATACTGTCCTTAGTAGATGAGAGGGAATCTATACGTGTTAGAATCACTCTCTATAATTACTCTTTTATTTCATCAGCAAACATATAATCTCATTAGCAATGTTATGGGCACCTAGTCTTGTAGCTGATTATGGTGCTTCACATCAGCAAACTTACACTCTTTTAACAACAACATTAACTTCATCAATCTCATCCACAAAAGCTTTGAGATTGTTATAGGAAGAAGAACCAACTTCGTTGGCAGCCTTCATAGCCAACTCCTTCCATTTCTTGGCATTCCTTTTAATTGCTTCCCTTTTTTCTTCATCTCCCACAACCAATTCCAAGCATCTCTTAATCTCATCACCTTCAACAATCCCATCCTTATTCACTGTCACCCTCACTCCTGTCTTCCACACATCTTCAATTAGCTTCGCATTCGTCCCTTGATCAGACCAATGTGGAAATGCTACCATTGGCACCCCTAAAACCAAACTCTCTAAAGTTGAATTCCACCCACAATGTGTCATAAAGCATCCTAGTGAAGGATGTGACAAAACCTCCACTTGGGAACACCATGGCACTATCATTCCCATTTGTTCCAATTCCTCTCTACAACTCAACTTCTCTTCTTCCCCACTTTCCGTCGCTCTTATGACCCACAAGAAGGGCCTCCCAAAATCCAACAATCCGCGTGCAATTTCCTCCATTTGTTGCTTTTTTAACACCAAAAAGCTTCCAAATGAAACGTAAATGACCGATGATTCGGACTTCGAGTTGAGCCATTTGATGTAATTTTTGGAGCCATTAGACGGATCTCTTCCATCCAAAATAGCATATGGAACTAGCGGTCCAACTGCAACCAAATTAAGTTTTTCAAGCGCTTTTAAAGCCTCAGGCTCTAGTTCATCAAAGGTGTTTACAAGAACTCTAGGATTGCTCTCCTTTTCAAGCACTTCAAATTGGGCTTGAATTGTTGCGGATGCAAAAGCATAAGGGTTTGAAGCAAGCAAGAAGGAGGGAAGGTCACGAGTAGCGAGTAATGGCAAACCTGGTAACTGTATCGAACAGGAGGGCTGGTCATCGCTGTCGTTCCCAATAACATCGGCAAAACCATTGTAGTAGTAGTAATATATGTCGAAAACCATTGCAGGCTGAATCCAAAGAAGGGTGGAAGGAAGATGAAGCTCATGAGCCACGTCAGCAACCCAAGGTAGAAACGTTGTGTAGACTATGCACTGTTTATTGGCAGTGGAGACAACGAGGTTAGTGAGAGCTTTGGAGCCATTGCGCTTGAGTTGATCCGCTTGTTTCTGGGCATCTTCCATAGGTACAACTCCGTCATCATAGCCGTCAGAGAAGGTGGCAAACGACAAGCCGTCAGGAGGAGGGCTTTTGATCATGCCTCGACTGTGGGCGCCAACGGTGGTGAAGAAGGTGACATGCACTCCCAAGCGAATGAGGCGTTCTGCGAATTGGAAGGCAGGGTTTATATGGCCTTGCGCAGGAAATGTGACTATGATAAATTGGCTCTGCTGCTGCTGCTTCATCATGATTATTTGATATTTGATATGGGTTGTGACTTGTGAATAGTCTAAACAAAAACAGAATAGTTGTTTTGTACTTGAGATCTGTGAGATTTATATTGAAGGACCTTAAAAATGGAGCAAAAACTTTTAGCTTCTAAGCCAGGGGTTCATTTGGATATAATTTATTGTTGTTGAAAATTGATTTTGGATATAATTTATTGTTGTTGAAAATTGATTCTTGCTGAAAATACTGTAGCAAAATAATTTTTAAATGTGTAAATAGTACCGTAAGACCCATTTTTAATATTTTTTATTACGTGAACAGTACATAAACAGTGCACGCACTGTCATAAACAGTATTTTTTTTGTCTCAAAAGTCAAAAAAACCGGCACAAAAAAAAAAAAAAAAAAAACCTATAAAACGCAACTTAACTTTGAGTAAAAAGAAGTGCTATCCAAACCTTACCCATGTCTTTTATCAGAATCGTACACATAATAAACTATAAGCAGTTAAAAAAAAGAAAAAAAAAAGTAATTAATAGATTCAGAAGATAGTAATAAATAATCAGTCATGTAAAATAATTATAGCAAAAATTATAAAATTTTTTGTGTAATTAAAAATTGAGTACAAAAGTAGACTTGATAAGAGTGTTAATGACGTTTGCAGTGACGATTTGGAGTTGGTGGGGCTTTGTGATTTAATTTATTCTTCTTGATGTTTTCATTGTAAACGACGAGGACTAGTTGGTCTGACAAAAATAATCCAATGGATGCAAATTAAAATAGTAGGAATTTATGATCCATCCAACTTGTTTTTCCTGGATGCGTGCGCGCATCTAAAGCTCTAGTTTCTGCGTGGGCCCCAATATATAAAGCACTAGTTTTCTTCACCCGGTGGCGATAGCGTCGTGTTTGACTGACCTGGCATTATATAGGGCAAGAGTTTGACCTTTAAAAACACCTTTTCAGTCTCAATTTATTTGTTCTATTTAAAAAATTAAATTTTTAAAAGGTATATCATTTCTTATCTTATCAATTTTATAAAAATACATAAATTTAAAAAACTTTCCTTAAATTTAGTTTTTTAAAAAGAAAAAATTTATTCTTAATGAGACATCTAAAAAGGTGTCTCAATTAGATTAATTTTTTAAATATTTGTTAATTTTCTTTTCAAATCGTTTTGAAATAAAGTAAGGATATAACAAGAACATTAGTAAACTAATAACTTTTATTTTTAGAAATAAGACAATATTTTTAGACATTCTAAAATAGAATAAAAGGCAAACAAACTGGAACGGAGTAGTCTTAAAAACGTTGATTTGAGCATTAGCATCCAGTATTTAGAATCTATCTTATTTTTCTATTTTGAAAACTATTTTATTTATTATACTATATTATTTAATAATATACTTACATCACAACTTTTATTTTATCATACAACATATTAAAATATATAGCATTAACATTATGCCCATGTGATGCACAGCTTAATCAAAATTTATGTGTAAATTTTTTTTATTAATTTACTTAAAATAAATAATAAAAAAATGAATTCTCTCTCCATCCTAGTTTGTTTGTCATCTATTCCATTTTAAGATGTCCCAAAATATTGTCATGTTTCTAAAAAATAAAAATCATTAATTTATTAATGTTCCTATTATACCCCTTCTTTATTTTCAAAACTGTTTAAAAAGAAAACTAACAAATATTTATAAAAAAAAAAATCAATCTAATTGGAGCACCTTTTTAGTTGTCTCACTAAAAAACTGATAAATTTATTTAATGGTAGTTTTGTAAACTTATACATTTTTATAAAGAATATAAAATAATAAATGATATCCCTTGACCTTCCAATCATGACACAAATTGGGACGAGCGCTACCTTCACCAAACCTACACACTTTTAACAACGAGGTTTCCTTCACCAATCTCATCCACAAAAGCTTTGAGATTGACATAGGAAGGAGAACCAACTTCGTTGGTAGCCTCCATAGCCAACTCCTTCCATTTCTTGGCATTCCTTCTAATTGCTTCCCTTCTTTCTCCATTTCCCACAACCAATTCCAAACATCTCTTAATCTCATCACCTTCAACAATCTCATCTTTATTCACCGTCACCCTCACCCCTATCTTCCACACATCTTCAATTAGCTTCGCATTTGTCCCTTGATCAGACTGTTGTGGAAATGCTACCATTGGCACCCCTAAAACCAAACTCTCCAAAGTTGAATTCCACCCACAATGTGTCATAAAGCATCCTAGTGAAGGATGTGACAAAACCTCCACTTGGGAACACCATGGCACTATCATTCCCATTTGTTCCAATTCCTCTCTACAACTCAACTTCTCTTCTTCTCCACTTTCCTTAGCTCTTATGACCCACAAGAAGGGCCTCCCACAATCCAACAATCCGCGTGCAATTTCCTCCATTTGTTGCTTTTTTAACACCAATAAGCTTCCAAATGAAATGTAAATGACTGATGATTCGGATTTTGAGTTGAGCCATTTGATGTAATTTTTGGAGCCATTAGACGGATCTCTTCCATCCAAAATAGCATATGGAACTAGTGGTCCAACTGAAACCAAGTTAAGTTTTTCGAGCGCTTTTAAAGCCTCGGGCTCTAATGCATCAAAGGTATTCACTAGAACTCTAGGATTGCTCTCCTCTTCAAGTGCTTCAAGTTGGGCTTGGAATTTAGGGCGCAAAAGAGCATATGGGTTTGAAGCAAGCAAGAAGGAGGGAAGGTCACGAGCAGCGAGTAATGGCAAACCCGGTAACTGTATCGAACAGGAGGGCCGATCATCACTGTCTTTCCCAATAACATCGGCAAAACCATTGTAATAGTAATAGTATATGTCGAAAACCATTGCAGGTTGAATCCAAAGAAGGGCGGAAGGAAGATGAAGCTCACGAGCCACGTCAACAACCCAAGGTAGAAGCATTGTGTAGACTATGCACTGTTTATTGGCGGTGGAGACAATGAGGTCAGTGAGAGCTTTGGAGCCATTGCGCTTGAGCTGATCCCATTGTTTTTCAACATCGTCCATAGGTACAACTCCGTCATCATAGCCGTCAGAGAAGGTGGCGAACGACAAGCCGTTAGGAGGACAGCTTTTGATCATGCCTCGACTGTGGGCGCCAATGGTGGTGAAGAAGGTGACATGCACTCCCAAGCGAATGAGGCGTTCTGCGAATTGGAAGGCAGGGTTTATATGGCCTTGCGCAGGATATGTGACTATGACAAATTGGCTCTGCTGCTGCTGCTTCATCATGACTATTTGATATTTGATATGGGTTGTGAATTGTGAATAGTCTAAACAAAAACAGAATAGTTGTTTTGTACTTGAGATATGTGAGATTTATATAGAAGGGCCAATGCATGTGAGGATGGGCAACGCTGAAAAATGGAGCAAAATTTTTTAGCTTTTAAGTTACAACTTTAGTCAGAATCGTACACATGATAAATAATAGAGAAAAAAAGTAATTGAGAGGTTCATAGACAAATGATAAATAATCAATTATAATGTAAAATAATTATAGAAAATTATAAATTTTTTATGGTATTAAAAATTACGCACTAAAGTAGACTGGGTAAGAGTATTAACGACGTTTGCGGTGACGATTTGGAGAAGGTGGGGCTTTGCGATTTAATTTATTATTCTTCTCGATGTTTTCATTATAAACGACAAGGACTAGTTTTTTTTTTTGCTGAATGACAAGGACTAGTTGGTCCGACGAAAACAATCCAATGGATGCAAATTTCAATAGGAATATATGATCCATCCAACTTGTCTCTCCTGGATGCATGCATCTAAAGCTCTAGTTTCTGCGTGGGCCCCAATATCTAAAGCACTAGTTTTCTTCACCCGATTGACGATGGAGTCGTGTTTGACCTGGCATTGTATTGGGCAAGGGTATGAGCCTTTGAGGCCCAATGGAAGCGGTGAAGGCTTTAGAAATTTTTTTCAAGACGAAGATCTGACTTAAAAAATATATTATTTTATTATTTTAAAAACTATTTTATTTATTGTAATATATTATTTTATAATGAGATTAAATTTTGTAAGGATATAATATAAGAGATTAGTTCAAGACTTCAAGTTACATATTGTGTAACTTTACAAGAGTTACACCTCTTGTAAACCATTGATTACTATTAGATTTAAGGGTCAAAAAACACTCATAGTAGTGTCATTATTACTCCTTAAAAATTAGTGATTTATGCATTAACTCTTCTTATTAAAGAAAAAAAAAAAGGCATTGACTATTTAATGCCACCTTTCACTTATCTATTAAGGGTCCGTTTAGATATAATTTATTGTTACTTATTGTTGCTGAAAACTGATTGTTGCTAAAAACACTATAGCAAAATAATTTTTAAATATATGAATAGTACCGTGGGACTCATTTTTATTATTTTTTTAATGATTAAACAGTGCATAAATAGTGCACGCACTGTTCATGCACAATACTTTTTGTCCCTCAAAAGTCAATAACTCCGGCTAAAAAAAAAAATGAAAACGCAACGCCACATTCAGTATAAAGAAGTGCTATACAAACCGGCAATAAATGGAATTGACAAGGGAAATGCTCAGTACCTGTCTTCTTTCCAAGCTCCAGTAAAGCGATTTAAATCCCCAGGTTAAATTGCACTTCCTATCATTTTTATAGTCTTTTTACTTTCTTATCACCTAGAGGGTAAAGAATACATGATACTCAAGTATATATGGCCTTGAGTTTGTATAAAAGGAAAACGAATGAGAAGATGCTACTAGCATCACCTCACTGGGTGAAATGTATGTGAAATATATACCTTTGCATGTACATTGAATGGAACTCTAATATCACTGTTTCTAATTTTGTTATTTTCTGATTTCATTTCTTTATTTTGCTGCATCTGAAGAACTTCTCTTGCTTATGTAGCACACTTAAATCAAATAGTAAATAGCATATGTAGCACACTTAGATTACAGAATTTTTAGAAAAATAAATTAAATTAAAGATAGACTGAAGTTGTGTATGCTTCATTTCTTAAAAAATGATGTATTAGGCCTTAATTTTTTAAGAACATAGGCCATTCATTTTCAATCTCCCTTGTCAATTCCATTAAATTGTTAATTGAAAGGTGGCATTAAATAGTAAATGCTGCGTTTTTTTTCCCTCCTTTAATAAGAAGAGTTAATGCCTAAATCACTAATTTCTAGGGAATAATAATAACACTACTATAAGTGTTTTTTGACCCTTAGATTTAACATTAATCAATGGTTTATAAAAGATGTAACTCTTGTGAAGTTACACCAGGTGTAACTTGAACCCATCTCATAATGTAAAACTCATGTTTACTCCTCCAATCCCAACATGCCATATCATCTTATCAGATATTTAAAAATAAGCACAATCACATCCAATCAATTCTAATACACATACATAAATCCAACCAGATTGGGAGTTTATTTAGATGTTATTAGATGTGGTGAGATGTATTAAATTTTAAGTAAAATACTGATGTGGCAATCTTTTATTGAATGGTGTAAAACATGGGTTTTACACCTCATTCTTACCAAATTCAGACTCTTTTACAATACACTCAACATCCAAACTTTTATTTTATCTTACAACATATTAAAATAATATATCTACACAATAAAATAATATAACCCAATATCAAAACAAAACCCAATACCAAAATAAAACCCAAAATCCAATAAGATATATATATATATATTTTTTTTAATTCCATCTTCCTACAATACCATCATATTTATAAGATGGTATTGTAACACAATGGTAAATTTTTTTCTAATTAGAGTTTCAAATAATGCACACTTTTAAGATTTGAATGCTATAAATTTACAACTTTTTTGGTTGGGGGGGGGGGGGGGGGGGGGGTGTTACAATCCCCAATGCCAATTAATGCTCAAAGAAACTTAAATTATACAAAATCTAATAAAGAGATAATTTCATGTATTGACAAAAAAAAAAATGTAAATACATAAAGTCTTACAATTTCATTTTACAAGTTTTCTTATTTTAAAATTATTGTATGATTTTGTGGGGTTCGAGGACCGAGGAGAATCAGGACAGTTGGTATCCTGTGAAGACCTGAAAGGGTAAACGAGCTCCGAGGACTCCGCCCACCCGAGGAGAGTGAGAGAATTAGGACAATTGGTAACTTGTGAAGACCCAAGGAGAGGAGAAAAGACAACAATGGGGGCAAGGATGGTGGGTGGAAGTTTCCTAAAGGATATATCTCCCACCTCTGCATTCAATACCCTATACCAACTTTATCAGCTGCATTAATATAGAAATGACTCCTGAACAATAACTTCACAATTAGCAATCCTTTCTACCACATTTAGCAGAGTCTTGATGGGACAAGTATCTTAAGAAATGCCCTATAACATACAGGTGGAGGGCTGAAATACATGGAAAAGGGATATAAAAAGAAAGTGAACCCCCCAGGAAAAAAAAAAGGGAGGGGGGGGGGGGGGATTAACATTTTAAGGACCATTAGAACAGGAAAGAGAACGGTGAATAGCCTAGTGTAAAACTTAAACTGAATTTATATACAAGAAGTTGATCCTCAGACTTGCTCGAGAAGGATATTATCCTCAATTGTGGTTTAAATCACATCAATCTAATACTTTAGGCTCTTCGGGCTTAGGCTTGGGCTTAGTATAGTATTGCATTTGGACTTGTTTCTCAATCTCTCAAAAAATTCTATTGTTTGGGCTTAATTTAAAGGATAAGGTATCACTAATCTAAGTAAACTTGGGCCTTTATTTTTTGAGCACTTACAATGATAATCTCATTATCAATGATAGAATTTATATCTCTTTCAAAATCTTAGTTAAATAAAAATTTTCTTGGGCTTTTTTTTTTTTTTTTTTTTGGTAAGGGTCTAATATATTGTTAAGGGGGCCAAAGTTTAATTACAAAGTTAGATGTAATTTAAGACTATATTTCTCATGAAACAAATTGACATGATTACACATTTTGAAAATCTAATCATTGAATTAATTGTTCTTAATGTTCTTAAAACACATATCAAATTTAATGTTAATCGAATATTAGTTACTATTTGATTTGACGGGACTGACGAAGTTTATGGACGCACTGACGATGCCATCGACACGGACAACTACAGACTCTGGCTAGGTGAGTCGGTCATACGCTTTACTGACGAACATATCCGGACCATTCAATGCAGGCAAAACGGTTACAGAGACAACTGTACAGTCTGTTGAAAGGCAATAATGGCACACTAAAGGGCCTCAGGCGTTACCAAAAGGAGCATTAAAAACCTCCATAACTACCCAACGGCTAGAAGCCAGGAGAAGGTATATAAGCCTCCCACATTGCTGAAGAACAGGTACATACACACAGAAAAACCACTGAGCCATTTTCCTAATTCTTTCCAACTGCATTGTTTATTTTATACAAACATTCTTTTACTAACTTTGGCATCGGAGGCGTTGTGGCAGGCACCACACCGGTATTCATCTCCAAGGGCTGAAAGATCGTCTCCGTCCATCGAACAAGTTACTGACGGGTTCACACTCATCAGTTTGGCGCCGTCTGTGGGAAGTGACGCTTTTTCGTGTTCAGACTCGGAATAGTGATCCTATATCTTTTTTCTTATAGGATGGAGTCTAATCAGGATGCTGCAGCCCTAGCCCAACAAGTCCAAGCCCTCGCAGCCACAGTTGAAGAACTGACTAAGTAGAACCAAGAAATGAGATTGCGGCTTCAGCAAGAGGAAAATCGTTCGAAGGGAAATCAGGAAGATGAGGGAGATAGCAACAGAATGAGTGATCATCGAAGGCCAAACACTCCCGTCGAGCAAAATTCAGATGTTCTTCGGGAGATGAGGAGGGAGATGGATGAATTGCGAAATGCTATCAAAGAGAAAACAGAGCGGAGTGTGGATTGGATGGTCCGGGTGACAGATTCGCCATTCACAACAGCAGTCCTCGACTGCCCAGTACCGTCGAAATTCAAGTTACCATAGCTCGAACCCTTCGACGGACTGAAGGACCCTCAGGATCATCTCAACACCTTCAAGACGACCCTGGGACTTCAACAACCCCCAGATGAAATATTGTGTCGCTCCTTCCCAACTACACTTAGGAGAGCTGCCCGAGAATGGTTCACGAAGTTGCCAACATCGTCAATCGATACGTTCGAGCAATTAAGCAGCTCCTTCCTGCGTCACTTTATTGGAGGACAACGACCAAAGAGGACTGCAGACCACTTGCTTACCATCAGGCAGGGGGAAAAGGAAACCCTGAGGTCGTATGTAAAACGTTTCACGAGGGAAACACTGGAGGTAGACGAAGCCGACGATATGGTGCAGCTGACAACCTTCAAAGCAGGGCTGAGGTCCAGGGATCTCGTCAGTTCCCTCGCGAAGAACCCCCCAAAGACGATGGCTCAAATGCTTCTCAAAGCGCAGAAGTACATGAACGCTGAAGACGCATTGGCTGCTATTAATGACGCGGACAGAACAGAGGATAAAGGAAGAAGGGAAGACGATCGTAGAGGCCAGAAGCGGGATCGTCCAGATCGTCAAATCAATGACTGAGTCAGACAGAAAGATGACAAAAATCCACGAACGGTAAAATTCACCCCTCTCGTTATGCCCGTTGACAAAATTTTGGTGCAGATTAAAGACGAGCACTATCTCAAGTGGCCGCGACCACTACACTCGTCTCCCAACGTCCGCGACAAAAATAAATACTGCCAATTCCACAAAGATCACGGCCACTACACTGAAGATTGTGGGGATCTCAAAGAGCAGATAGAAGAATTGATACGGAGAGGGAAGTTGCAGAAATTCGTAAAGAAGGGGGAACACAACAAATTTCGGGATGAAAACAAAGGTCAACAGGGGTCCACCTCCAGGAGCGACGACTGTCAACCACAACCTCCTCAAAACGTGGTCGGGGAGATACAGACGATAGCTGGGGGGCCTATCACCGAAGGTTCATTCAAGTCACTCAAGAAAGCACATCAACGGCATGTGAATAGTGTCCATATGACACCCCCGACCAAGTACAGAAGGACTGACCAGGATATGACCTTCAATGAGAACGACTCCAGAGGAATAAAACAGCCTCACAATGATCCGCTGGTCATAATGCTCACCATAGAAGGATTCAACACCAAAAGAGTCCTCGTGGACAACGGTAACTCTGCCGATATCATTTACTTTTCCGCCTTCCAACAATTAAGGTTGGATCCCAATAGACTTCGTCCCTTCAATTCTCCACTCGTCAGTTTCAGCGGCGACAAGGTGTACCCCAGGGGTATAGTGACGTTAACAGTAACGGTGGGAACGTATCCAAAACAGTTGACTCGTCAAATAGACTTTTTGGTAGTGGATTGTCCCACGTCCTATAATGTTATCATCGGAAGGCCAGCCCTTAACAGATGGAAGGCGTCCACGTCCACTTACTGCTTGAAGGTGAAGTTTCCAACGGAAGAGGGTATTGGTGAAGTTAAAGGAGACCAAGTTCTAGCTCGAGAGTGCTATCAAGCTGTTTTAGCATCTAAGGAGAACCATGCGTGGGTAGTGGAAGAGAAAAAAGAAGAAAAAATGGGAGCCCTAGAAGTAGTGGAGTTGATCGAGGGGGAAGGGACGAAAACAATCAGAATTGGGACAACATTAAGTCCTAAGATGAGAATGAGGCTCATCCAATTTCTTAGAGATAATTTGGACGTCTTTGCTTGGAGCCATGACGACATGCCAGGAATATCCCCGGAAGTCATCCAACACAGGTTAAATGTAGACCCAGAAAGGAAACCTGTCAAGCAGAGACGAAGGACGTTCGCACCAGAAAGAGACCAGGCAATTGCTGACGAGGTAAGTAAACTCTTGGCCGCATGTTTTGTCAGGGAGGTGTACTATCCAGACTGGTTGGCAAACGTCGTCCTAGTGAAGAAAGCCAACGGAAAATGGAGGATGTGCGTGGGCTTCATGGACCTAAACAAGGCCTGCCCAAAGAACAGTTTCCCTCTTCCAAGAATAGACCAGCTGGTGGATTCCACGGCCGGGCACAAGCTGTTGACGTTCATGGACGCGTTCTCCAGGTACAATCAGATAAAAATGGCCGACGAAGATCAGGATAAAACTGCCTTCATCACTAGTCAGGGGCTCTACTGTTACAAGGTCATGCCCTTTGGGCTTAAGAACGCAGGAGCAATATATCAGAGGTTGGTGAACAAAATGTTCATCAAACAAATAGGCAGAAATATGGAAGTGTACGTCGACGACATGCTCGTCAAAAGCAAGGAAGAGCTCGGGCATCTAGACGGCCTTAAGGAGACGTTTGATACCCTCAAGCAATACCAAATGAAACTAAACCCTGGCAAGTGTGTTTTTGGTGTCGCCTCCAGAAAATTCCTAGGGTTCATGGTGTCCCAGAGAGGGATAGAAGCAAATCCCGAAAAGGTGCAAGCTATACTCAACATGGCATCACCCAAGACCGTCAAGGAAGTCCAGAAGCTCACAGGCCGGATTGCAGCTCTCAACAGATTCGTATCAAGAGCGACGGACAAATGCTTGCCATTTTTTAAGACCCTTAAGCAAGCATTCGAATGGACCGACGAGTGAGAAGCGGCCTTTCAAGAGCTCAAGCGTTACCTCAGTAACCCACCTCTTCTAAGCCCGTCCAAGGAAGGGGAAAATTTATACTTATACCTGGCGGTTTCGTCCACAGCCGTCAGTGCAGCCTTAATACGAGAAGAAGATAGGAAACAACTCCCAGTGTACTACGTCAGTCAAGCTTTCCAAGGAGCTGAATTCATGTACCCGAAGATCGAGAAAATCACCTTTGCCTTGATAGTAGCCTCGCGCAAGCTCAGACAATACTTCCAAGCAAACCCGATCTTGGTAATGACGGACCAACCCATCAAGAAGTCTATGAACAAACCCGAGGCAGCCGGGAGGATGGTCCAATGGGCAATTGAACTCAGCCAATTTGATGTAAAATACCATCCCAGGACAGCCATCAAAGCACAAGCTCTGGCTGACTTCATCGCTGAGTTCACTCCCCCAGACGAACCAAACGTTGCAAGTATGGACGAGACATGGGTAATACAGACTGATGGATCATCAGCCCAAAAAAGGGGGGGAGTAGGGGTCGTCATAACCACTCCTGACGGAGAAATATTGAAGTATGGAGTCCAGCTAAAATTTCCAGCCACCAACAACGAAGCTAAGTACGAAGGAATTTTGACGGGTTTAAGACTCGGAAAAGAGCTGGAGGCCAGCAACCTGATAGTCCAGAACGACTCAAAGCTAGTAATTGGGCAAATCAGAGGAGAATACGAGGCAAAGGAAGAAAGGATGCAGAAATACCTCAAGTTGACGAAACGTTTGACTCAAGAGTTCGAGAAAGTGGAGTTCGTCCAGATTCCGAGGAGCCAGAATATGGCTGCAGACGAAGTATCAAAGATAGCCTCGTCGGAAGAGATGAAATCAGGGACGGAGTTAATGATGGAGATACAAAGGAACCCCAGTATTGAGGAAATTCCAACATTCGCAGTTGAAGGCACAAATAGCTGGATAACGCCCATCCTCTCCTTTCTCCAGGATGGTCACCTGCCCCAAAACACAGATGAAGCTAGGAAAATCAAGAAGAGATCCGCCAGATTCACTATTATCAATGATACTTTGTACAAAAGAGGATTCTCCATGCCCTACTTGAAGTGTGTTGACAAAGGAGAGGCCGAATACGTCTTGAGGGAGGTCCATGAAAGGATCTGTGGTGATCATGCAGGCCCAAAATCCCTGGTGAGAAAAATTATGCGAGCAGGTTACTTCTGGCCGACCATGCAGGACGACTCAGAAAGGTTCGTCAAGAGGTGTAACAAATGTCAAAGGTTCGGGAACGTACAACGGCTCCCATCAGAAAAGCTGACGACGATAACATCCTCATGGCCCTTCGCATAATAGGGAATCGACATTGTTGGCCCACTACCTCAAGGCAAAGGTCAGGTAAAATTCTTACTAGTTGCTATTGATTATTTCACTAAATGGGTGGAGGCAGAGGTATTGGCAACCATCACCGAGGCCAAAATCCAGGGGTTCGTATGGAAGAACATAATTTGCAGGTTCGGGATCCCAAGGACGATCATATCAGACAACGGACAACAGTTCGATAGCCAAAGTTTCAAGGACTTCTGTTCAGGCTTGGGCATCAAGAACCAGTTCTCGTCACCAGGCCACCCCCAGGCGAATGGACAGACGGAAGTAACGAACCGCACATTGCTGAAGATCATAAAGACCAAACTAGACGACGCGAAAGGGGCCTGGCTGGAAGAACTACCCAACGTATTGTGGGCTTACAGAACCACGGCCAGAACCCCAACAGGAGAGACCCCCTTTCGACTCACCTACGGTACTGAAGCCGTCATCCCTGTCGAAGTGGGAATTTCCAGCATCAGGAGAGAAGCATTCAATGAAGAGGAAAATGACGACCTACTCCGAATTGACCTAGATTGTCTAGACGAAGTACGAGACAAAGCATTCAGAAAGATGACGAAATACCAGAGAAAGATGAAAGACTACTACAACAGAAGGGTGAAGCTCAGAAGACTCAACATCGGGGACCTAGTCCTGCGCAAAGTAACCCAGGCAACCAAAGATGCAACTCAAGGAAAGCTCGGCCCCACGTGGGAGGGGCCATACAAAGTCATTCACTACTCCAGACAAGGCAGCTACCACCTGGAGACCCTAGACGGACAAAGACTCCTAAAACTGTGGAATATTGAACACTTGAAGAAATATCATCAGTAGATGTAATCAAAAGACACAACCGTCATTCACGATTAATAAATGAATTATTCAGCCTATATTTGTGTATAATACATGCCTGGAGAAACAACGAGAAGCCAAAAAATGGCTAAGTAACAAGATTCCGCCTTGACGGATGTAAGTTACTGACGACTACAACGTCGCAAAAGAAAAGCCGAAAAATGGCTAAATAACAAGATTCCACCTAGACGGATGTAAGTTACTAACGAATACAATATCACTAAAGGAAGGCCAAAAAATGGCTAAGTAACAAGATTTCGCCTAGATGGATGTACGTTGCTAACGATTACATTAGTAACAAGATTCCGCCTAGACGGATGTACGTTACTGACGATTACATGAGTAACGAAAAGGCTAAGTAATAATCGCATGTATTGACGAATGTAAAACACACATGCAGAACAGGTATGTCTCATGAAAACGAAAAACGCTCCAACAAACATATCACACATGCGATTAAAAGCATACAACTTGCAAACACATCAAGATGCACGAAAAATAAATTAACAACAAGAAATTACCCTTGTTTCTTTTGCCGACCCATAAACACTGGGTTCAAATATTGTTTTCCAAAAAAAAAAAAAAAAAAGGGATGTTCTTGAGTTAGATTTACAAAAGAGCCACCACGGGCAAACAAACAAAAGAAAATTTTCTTTTTCCACAAGTAACAGGCTTAGGAGTCGGGGGCGTCAGCAGCAGTGTCATCATCAGCAGGGGCATCTCCTGGAACATCGTCAGCAGGGGTCACGGATGCAGCGACTTCGTCAAAGGCCATCTCCTTGTCCACTTCCTCCAGATCCAGGTTTCCCATGTCGATGCTGGTGGGATGCTTGACTAAGTATCTCCACAGAAGCTCAAAGCCTTTGAAGTACCAGCTGAAGAGCACAGTATTGTACTCTTCAGTGGTTTGAAAGGCCTCAACTGACCTTGCAACAATAGTCTTCAGCATCTCTTTAGAATTCTGGAGCTGCTCGTCCTTCTCCAGGTTCAGTTGGCGCTCCACTCTGAGGTCGTCACCTAAGACCTTGACCTTCTCCTTCAAAGTAGTGGCCTCGTCCATGGAGTCAATGAGGTTCTTCTTCAGTTGAGAATTCTCATTCTCCAGAGCTTACACCTTTGACACGAGGGATGCAAGCTTAGCCTCTTGAGTAAGATACTCAGAAGCAATGTGCAAACTCTCCCCCAGTGCCTGAAAAGAAAAAGAAAGCACTAACTCTTCAGTAAAAAAAAAAAAAAAAAAAAATTGAAAGGGGTTGCTCGTGAAAAGCACATTACCTGGACTAATTTATGGACGTGGCCACTAGCGACCGTATTAAAGGGAACTCCAGAGAAGACCTTAAGGTCGTCGGCAATCACTATAGTGTGGGCCCGATCAACTGCCAACTTCTCGTCGCTCCAGACCGACGAGCGCCCAGCGTCCTCCACCTCCTTCTCCTTCTCCTTCCCCGTCAAGCGTGGCCTCTTGGCAACGGGCGTGGGAAGCTCCTCCACTGAAGTAGACGGGGAAGCAGTCCTCGTCGTTTCGGTACCGGATAGGAGGGGAGTAACGGAAGACGGCGGAGTGGCCGAAAGACCCTTCCCTACTACACGCACCGTCTTGGCATACATGTCCTTATTGAATTTCGACGTCATCTCTGCCAAAAGAAAAACATTAGCCACGAAGGAAAGCAAAAGGACAGGAAAGGTCAGTACTAACGAAGATATAACTTACTCTTTTTGCCTTCAATGTCTAGGTTCTTCAGAACAAAAGCGGAAGGCTCAGGCCCGATACAGAAGAACGCAAGAGTTCTGGGATTGACGAGGTCGTCCCAGTTCTCGATCGTCTGCGCGTACTTAATGGCCTTTTGCACGCGCTCTCTGTACCTGCTCTTGAGCTTAGGTCGTCTTTTAACTATAAAAAAGAAAGAAAGACGATGTCAGCAGCCATAAACAGGAGTGCGACAAAACTCAAGAAGCGAAGTAGAAATGTTGACGCACCTAAAGTCGGGGTTTCCCACCGACGACGTAACACCGGGAGATCACCCCAAACCTCCCCCGAAGGCGTCTCAAAATCGTCCCCAGATACATAGAAGAATCTGGATTTCCAATACCTGAATGACGAAGGTAATTTCTTGACGATCCTAGTCCCTCTCTCCCAAGGCACTAGTTCATAATACCCATACTCCTTCGACGCCTTCAAACGGTACAAATATACTAGTTCGTCTACCCTGATCATATCCCCGTCATTAGCTGCCAGCCATATCCCCATACAGCTGATTAGAATTCTCCAAGAGTTGGGCATGAGCTACCCCGGAGCGATACCAAAATAATGCAACAACTCCATCAGGAAGGGATGGACGGGGAACCTCAACCCACAAATGAAGGCAACCTCATAGAAGCAAACCTCACCGGGGAAGAAGTGACACGCCCGATCTTCCACACTGGGCAAACAAACCCTAACCCTATCAGGAAACTGAAATCTATCCCTAAATCTTGCCAGCGTGTCAACATCTAAACCACACTCCTCACCCTGGGCATAAAAAGCCCTAACCTCTCGAGAGCCCGAAACGGCTGTATCTTCGTCCATTGGGCCGCCGTTGGACGACAATCCAGTCTCAAGCTCACTCGACCTAACCTCCGACATATCTACTCACACCCCAACCTCGTCCCTAAACCAATCCAAAGACTGACGAAGCAAAGGCAACAGATCAGCCAAAGCAACACTTAAGCAGTTACCCTCAAAGACAAAATCCTCAATGTTCGAGGGAACCCCCAAAAATCCACCTAGCCGAGCAAAAAGAAACGAAATTGAGGGACAAGCTACCCTAACCTCTGAGCTACTAAGCATGAAAAACCCAGAAAACACAACAGCAAACTAAACCGCCATAAAAAAACAACAACAAAACAAAAAGAAGAAGAATAGAATCAGAGCCAAGGCAGTGACAAAACAGGGAAGCAAAACACTGGAAAATAAACATACCTTGAGGAAGCAGTTAGAAGAAGAAGCACCACCAAAAGAGGAGGAACCACCACACCGGTTGCTAGTTCGCAGGAAGAGGGTAGAGAGAGTTCGCCGGAGAAGAAGCTCAGAGCAAATGATTAGAAAAATTTTTGAAAAAAGAGAATGTGAGCAAAGGAAGATTTTAAACTGAGGCCTTGGAAAACTGAAAAAAACAGCGGGAAGCCCAATAGTCCCACCAAATCAGAGCATTAACTGCATCTACCAGCGCGTGCCACGATTTGCGAAGCGCCGCCACTTTGCATTTACTGCGGATTGAAATCCCAAACGACACTCGTAAGCTGTAAGACCCTTCACATTCTATGATCGTCATTTCAATGACGAACACAGAATCGGGGGGCAACTGACGAGACTGACGAAGTTCATGGACGCACTGACGATGCCATCGACACGGACGACTACAGACTCTGGCTAGGTGAGTCGGTCATACGCTTTACTGACGAACATATCCGGACCATTCAATGCAGGCAAAACGGTTACAGAGACAACTGTACAGTCCGTTGAAAGGCAATAATGGCACACTAAAGGGCCTCAGGCATTACCAAAAGGAGCATTAAAAACCTCCATAACTACCCAACGGCTAGAAGCCAGGAGAAGGTATATAAGCCTCTCACATTGCTGAAGAACAGGTACATACACACAGAAAAACCACTGAGCCATTTTCCTAATTCTTTCCAACTGCATTGTTTATTTTATACAAACATTCTTTTACTAACTTTGGCATCGGAGGCGTTGTGGCAGGCACCACACCAGTGTTCATCTCCAAGAGCTGAAAGATCGTCTCCGTCCATCGAACAAGTTACTGACGAGTTCACACTCATCATGATTCATAAACTTATTTTTTATGCATAATTTTAGACTATAAAAACTCTAAATTTAAAATTTTGATTGATGATATACCTATTGACCATTGATCTTCTAGAAATGTTGCAAGTATTGAGGATATAAGAAAGAAAGAAAAAAAAAAAATATATATATATATATATATATATATAATCTAATGGTGGATTTGTCAAAATTCACATCTAATAAAAAAAAAATATTAAGTGGAGTTTTAGCCTTAGTCTATAATCAAGTTTGTTACCAAACTTTAATTATATTGAGCCCAAAAAAATTTATGGTGGTCATAAACTTGGCTTCAATGTAGAGCAGCCCCTGAATGGAAGCACCAAGAGTACAATCAAGTTATGAGTAGTGATTATTAGTTATTACAGACACTTGGTTATGAGTAGTTCACATCAATTACTTTTACATGTGGTTTGTAAATGTGTGTAATAGCTTTTATCCTTAGGTCATATGGATATATAAAAAAATTTCATTCTCATACATCTACTTTTTTTTTTATTCACTTTTATAGGTTAAAATGTGGACATTTTTAAAAATTTAAACATTTATGCATTATCAATTGTAGAAATATATGTGAAATAGTAGATACGAACTAGTAAAAAAAATTATGTTTCCTAGATATATAATATGTTGTGAGAAAGAGAAGTATAGATGCTTCCCATGAGTCTCTAACTCTAGCTGATTGTGTCAAGGCATCTTGCTATGGCTGACCATCGATTAGTTAATATGGATTGTATGCCCTATGACTATTACAAAGGCACTCCTAATTTTTCATATTTTTTTTTTTTTTTGTTATCTACTGAATATATATATATATATATATATATATATATATATATATATATATATATTTTTTTTTTTTAATCTTTGAAGTTTATTAATTAAGCATTTTTGTCATTTTGATTTCTAAAGTTTCACCAAAGCATTATTGATTTTTAAACATTTAAAAATGAGCACTATTAGTCTCTCGTAAATTTCGGTTGCATATGGAATTCTCAGCAGCAACTGCATAACTTAGCAACGTATCAATTGGGCTAGTTAGGGGCAATGTGAAGGCAGCAATTTCATTCTTCACAATCCAAATGTGGAAGTCCTGTCCTTGATATTACCTCTACAAAGAAGACTTTAACCAAAGTGTGATAATGTATTCCTATTTAGACGTGACCAAGCATGATTAAATTAACTGTAACTGAATGCTGAACTGAACTAACTTGAACAAAAAGTAACAATACATAAAACTAAATTGAACAAGGAATTAAAGCAATTAATAGAATTAAAATTACTGGCATTACCGAAATAGAACCGCACAATAAGCAAGGCTAAGTTAACCTAAAGGGAGACTACAAAGGATAAACAAGCAAAGTTTTGACGTGAAGTTGAATTGTTTTCCCTCTGCTCAAATGCAATCTCTGTTTATAAGATTTTCTAGTGTTTTGGTTGATTAACAAATAGTAAATATTACAAGTCTTTTTGTGCATATAAATATCTCAACTAACATACATTATCAGCCATATAGAAACAACCACCATGGAAGAAAACACAGTGAAACTACCAAGGTTTTGTTGCTGCAAATCCAATTGTCCTTGTATGGTCTTCAACACAACAATTGTGTCTTTGTAACGCTTCCGTAGATTATTGTGCTTGAGTATATCACTACGTTAACATTAATTAGTTTGATGGTAGAATTCGCTTTATTCAATGTTAAAAACTTATTGATTAAATTATAAATTGACTGACGGAGACCAGAAATTGGTCATCGACAAGACCTGCGATTGATCGTCAGTGAGGAAGACGACATATCCTGCGTCCTTGTAGTAGACGAACATAGGGGCAAGACCCTGTCATCACAGTCAGCGCGAAATACGTGCATTAATAGCACACCTGAACACCCGCCGGATAGCTGTCCTTCCCTAATTACACCGGGAGCCGTTACGAAAGCAAGAGCGGCACAGCGGTCGTCCGTTACACCATAACTGAGGCAATCATTGTTCAATAAATGCAACGGTCAGGAGAGAAACGCTCAACCCAGCATTTAACGAACATAACTACGCCAACCCAGGGAAGGTTATAAAAAGGGAGCCCGGTGCGAAGAAGAATGTAAGAGAACAAAAAGCTAGAAAATAGCAATCTGTGAGCAAATTGAGTTTGGATTGTGTAATCTAACTTAAGCATCGGAGTATTCCCAGCTGGCCTCACGCCGGCAAAGGTACTTTCTTTGCTTCTTTCTTGTATTGACTACAGGTCCGAAAGTCGTCCATCCTTCTGATGAGGAACATACTAACGAGGCACATTTTCGGCTTCATCATTGACAATATATAGAACTATTACTCTAGGTATATAATGGGTTTCGGGATTTTATTCTTTCTCTAAATTTGAGCGGCCAATTATGTTTGGCTTCCGATCGTCTAATGATATTTTCTATTTAGTGGTTTATCAAATTAATTTTCAGCAATTGGTAAAATTGTGATCAATTTTCTTTAGTAGTGGTTATTTCCCATAGATTTATAGTCCATTTTCTACAAAATCAACCCCACTATCTTGGCTGATTGGTCTTAATTAACTTGACCTTACATTAAACTCCCACCCGCTAATCCTTTTTTTTTTTTTTTGAGGAATTCCCACCCACTAATCTTGGGTTTACTAACTTTGCCTTGAATCTCATTTATTAGCTTTTTGAGAGATATTTCTTGCAATTCTTGTGATATTTGAAAAACTAGTCGCTAACTCACGATGCACAGGAAAGCTATTGTATTAGAAGATTTAAACAATTCTTTGTTTCTTCCTCTTTGATTGTACATTAGTTTTGAATCTGTTTTACAATTTGCAACTCCTAATCCTTTTTTTTACCTTGATTCTTGATCTAACTTCAAAAAAAAAAAAAAAAAAACTGCAAAATAACAATATGCTTACATTAATCTCTATCACTCTGAAACCCTTCCACAGTCCTTTTCTTTTAAAGGGATAGATAATAGGTCATATATAATGGAACCTTAGCTTTGAGAATTAGTGGTGATATTAAGTTCCTTTTCTAGATTAGAAGGCCTTCTAAATTGCAAATTAATAATGAGCAAGTGGAATATTGTTGCAACCTAACCACAAGAAATACTTTTGTTAGAGTCATATTTTCTATTTGTTGGCTTATCTTTTGACAAAACACACTTTACTTGTAATTGGATAGATCTAAGTTAGGTTTAATGTATCAAGAAGTATGTGAAGACTACATTCTAAGTGGTATTATTAAAGATATAAAGATTGATTCAATAAACAAATGAAGAAAAGTAATTTCAGTAAGTCTCGACACTAGTATCTATCGAGGTTGAATGAAAAGAAGCTAGACACAAACTCAATCTATTGAGATCTACGATTTTAGAATTCACAAATCTGAAATTCAGCCCATGATGACTTGGATTGATAGGGTTTCTCTCTCTACAACTCTGGACCATATAAAAGGCTTATTTTAAAGTCATCAAAGACACAGAGACTCAATTAGAGAACTCATACACTTTGTGAGAAGTTACTGCATATTGTGTACCTTAAGGTTTTGTAACCAAGTGCTTCCAGATCTTCAATGTGCTTTGAAGTGAAGAACTTTGAAACCAACAATAGTTTTTAAGTTGCTTGGAGTTAGTCACTATAAAGTTGAATTTATTCAACTATGTGTTGGCTTTATTCTGTACCAAATTTGCTTGTAATTCAGCATTTAGAAATCCTGTATTTAGGTGGGAATAATGTAAGGGTTGTGTGTAAAAGAGTGTGAAGATTTGATCAAGAGTATACAACCAGAAGGTGACTTACGACTGACTCACGAGTGATGACTCACCAAAATGAAGCACACGTGTGAAACATGCAAGAAGATAAAGAGTTAGGCCAGCTAGATCACTATAGGACAAAAAGTACAGTTTGGCGTAGTCTGGTAACTGGCAATTGGAACTCGCAACTCATCCCAGTTGTGAATGACTCGCCAGTGCACCCTCTTTTGCTGAAAAGTGACTTTTCATATTTCATCTCATACTCTATTATAAATACCCTTATGCCTACAAAATGTAGAGAGCTTCCAGAGAGAATTTTGAAAGAAAAACCCTAGAGAAAAACAAGATTGATTCATCCACAATCTTATATACTTGATTCTCCAAATTCCTCTACTCTCAGCCTCTCCATTGTCATACACATGAAAGGATCATAAACCAAATCCTTACCTCACCAAATTCATCATAAGATGATTCTTGGTGTTTGGGAAGCAATTCAAGAGAGAACCAATTCATATTGGTTAATGTAATGGGGTAATTGCAGGATCCGAAAAGCTAGAGAAGATACAATTCGGCATAACCTTGTTGGAGCAAAAAGCCTGGAGAGCTTAGGTGCATTGGGTAGATTAGGCTTGGAAGGCCTATTGCTATTCATGTATCCTAACTAATTTTCTAATGGATCATTTACTACTTAGAGAGTGGTGGAAAGGTTTTTCGCCAAATTCTTCGATTTCCTCTTCGATAACACGTGCCAGTGTTATCTTATGTTTGCATCTCTCTTTCCCTTACTCTTAGCTTTTAATTTCTACTGGTTGTGATTAATTAAAGGCTTAAAGTAGTTTACTTATTTGGGTATTACTTATATTTCATATTCTGCACATATATTATTTGAATATAAGCTTGTATTGGAAAATTTGTATTTGGGAGTCTAGACATTCACAAGTGTTTTATACACTTAGTGAGTTTTCAACTAGTATCAGAGCAAGTAAACTTTGTCGTATTTCTATATCCTTAGTGTGATCCTTAACCCCTAGGATGGATCGGTCTCAATCCCTCAATGCACCTCCCTTCTTTGATGGGAGTAATTTCGCATTTTGGAAAGTGCGTATGTATGCATTTTTGTGCTCCATTGATGAGAATGTGTGGGATGCCGTAGAAATTGATTGGACAAGGCCAAAGGCTGCCAAATCCACTTAGGATAAGGCAGCTCTCACGACGACTAATGCTAATAGCAAAACACATAATGCTATATTTTATGGTGTCTCACTGAATGAATTTCATAGGATTTCTCATGTGTTAATTGCCAAGGAGGCATGACAAATTTTGGAGACTACCTACGAAGGCACCAAGATGGTGAAGGATACCAAGCTTCAAATGCTTACCACTTGGTTTGAAGAATTGAAGATGAGCGAAGATGAATCATTCGACTCATTCTATGGAAAGTTGAATGAAGTGGTAATTGGGAAATTGAACTTGGGTGAGAAGACGGAAGACTCCAAAGTAGTAAGAAAGATCCTTAGATCATTGCCGAAGAGCTTTTAAGCCAAGGTGACTGCCATTGAAGAGAGCAAGGATCTTGATGAGATAAAGGTTCAAGAACTTACCGGGCTCTCTTCAAACATATGAACTCACTCTACCATCTCAAAGGAAGAGCAAATCCCTTGCTCTTAAGACGATCAATGAGAGAATTGAAGCTCAAGATTCCTCGGAAAAGGATGATGTGGAAACAGAAGTGGTATTCCTTGCAAAAAACTTTAACAAGTTTTTGAAGTTCAAAAAGGATGGGAAGTCCTTTACGAAACGAAAATTCTCCAATTTCAAGAAAGACAAGAAGGACTTCAAAAGGAAGGATTCTAAAGACTCTTCTCCTTCTCAAGGAATCACTCGTTATGAGTGCAACAGGCAAGGTCGTTTGAAGAAAGAATGCCCTACCTATTTGAAAGGAAAAGGTAGAGCTCTTGCTACAACCCTTAGCGATTTGAATAGCTCAAACTCCGATTCTAAAGAAAGATGTGATGGGAAAGGAAACTATTCCACTTTCATGGCCATTGCACCCGTAGATTTTTCAAAAGATTTAAGTACTCTAAAGGAAGAGCTTGGTGAGCATACCAAAGTGGAATCTATTGGTGTTGGAGATGAATCCGATAATAATGAAGAAGAGTGTGTTTATGAAGGAACAAATAGATTGAAAGAATCCTGCAATGCACTTCTTGAAAAGAGTGATGAATATGCAAGAGTGGCTAAGGTAGCCATTAGAAAGATAAAGAAAGCTAAAGAGGACCATAAAAGCATCCTCGCGCAGTACAAAGAGACCAAGTGTGATGTTGAAGGGTTAAATGAAGAACTGAACAATGCCTATTCCAAGATAAAGTTTCTTAAGCTTAAGGTTGTTCAAGTAAATGCCAAAGTGGAGCATGTTGCTTCCAAGAAACTTAATGAAGTGCTTGCCAATCGAAAGCCCTCTTCAGATAGAAGTGGCTTAGGTTATACCGGAGAAGGTAGTTCAAACTCTAAAATACCAAAGGAAATGAAGTTTGTCAAGGCTAAAGAAGCATCAACTCCTCTTGTTGACAATGTAAAATTTGAAAAGAAGCCAAATGTGGTGAATCAAATGATTTTGACAAAGTCTCCCAAGCCAATTGTGGCTAAACCCAAGGCAAGAGGAAAGTCTCTTCCTAAGAGACAAAGAGGTCCACAAACCCAACATTATTGCCATCATTGTGGAATCCTAGGGCACACTAGACCAAATTACTACAAGCTCCAAGTATTGAAGAATGCGGATCTTCAAAAGCGAAGAAGACAAGGAAAAGGCAATGGGAAACCCAAGCAATCAAAAGGGCAAGAAGGATAACCTGTTATGAGTGATGTGATGAAGATGATTGACACCATCACCTCATGTTTGGCCAACTTCACCTTAATGTTTGAGAATCATGACTCAAGTACCCAAACCTCAAAGGATATCACCCCAAACACACGTGTCATGTGGGTGAAGAAGGTAACTCATGCATAAGCATTATAACATATTCATGCATTAATTCTTTCTTTATAATGTGACATTGTTGTTTGCTTGTTTATTTTACATTCTAGCATGTTTTTTTTTTTTTTTAAGTTTTGGGTGTTTGTTGGTTTTGATCATTCTTTACTTTGCTTTGTGTCAAAGATCCAAAAAGTTTGATTGACGGTGTTGTGCATTGTCACATGCATGTTTAGCCTTGTACCTCCGTACTAATGGCTTTGTGCATTAATGAACTTAGCTTGTTCTCTATGCACTTGTATCTTTGTGGAAAACATCTTGACATCTATGTGATTGTTGTAAATAGATTTTTAAACTTGTCATGAATGATTAGTCAATAGTTTTGTTGATCTTGAAACATGCGTAGACTTGTGCCTATATTTCTTCCCTCTCTTTTTTTTTTTTTAACCTAAAAGCTCAACCAATGTCAAATCTCGAAAAGAGATAATGAGCAGAAAAAGCCGTCGCACAAACTAGTATTTTACTAGGAAAAAGGAAAAACAACATGTATTTAAAATGTATGGTCCCAAAAGCCAAAAGCTTACTTATCAAATTGAAATATCAAAAATTTTAGGCATCAATCTCAAAAAGAGATGTAAAGATCAAAATGATCAAATGTTATCAAAAGAAAATAAGCTCAATGAAAAGCTTCCAACTCAATGTAATCAAGTTTATGTGGGAAGTCATATATGGTCATTTCTACAATTGAGATAGGTCACTCTACTTAGTGCTAGTTATGTATGACTTGATTGAATCAATTATTGAAACTTCACATTAGACTAAAGACTATCTCATAATTGATACCCAGCCACATCATACATGTCTATGTTCAATGAATGCTCTACTCATTTGTGTGATTGTACTTGATTAAATGTGATGTACATACTCAAGTATCTGTTGATCAAACCCAAAAAAAAAAAAAAAAAAAAAAAAAAAATTGAGTGTTTTAGTTGTTTTTGGAAGGTATTTTGATTTGAAAATTTTCACAATAATCCAAAATTTTGCAACTCTACATTTTTGCAACTCACTCACGAATCATGCTCAAGTTGCGAAAATTGGTTCTCTCAAGTTGCGACTTAGTCACGACTATTTGGCGAGTGTAAGTCCCAATCGTGAAAAAAACTTAGAAATTTTTTTTCAAAATCTAGGTTTAACGGTTTTTGGCGACTCATTCACGAGTCAGTTGAGGTGCGAAAATCACATGTTTTGCAAAAATAAGGTTAAAAATCAAATAATTTTTCAAAACTTTTCACTTTCCCTCGCATCACATGTTTATCCCTTTGTCTTCTCCGCCTCCCCCCCCCCCCCCCTCCCTCTCCCAAAACCACATTTTTCACTCCAAAAACCTCTATTATTCTCTTCAATCTGCACTCCAAATCCAAGAAAAAGGTATGGGTTTTCACTCCTTTTTACTATATTTCAAGTTTAAATCATTCTATTTCATGGATTTGTTGGTTTTGTTAACATATTGGAATACTGTTGAAAAACATGGGTTTTTGTAGTTTTGATGAAATTGATATATGGGTTTTGTTGAGAATGATGCTATAATGCTTGTTTTTTCATGTTTTTGTCAAGATTATTACATGCTCATGCATTATACAATGTTTTGTGTTGTGGTGTGCATACCATTTTGTTGATAAAATGTTTATTTAGATGTTTTTGTGTTTTTTTGGAGACTCCGTCAAGTACAAAACTTGGGGATAATCATGTTTTCATATTTGGAACAATTAATGGTTATATGTGTTTCACACTTTGCCCCTTGCATGATTTCATGCCTCTTATATGCACATTTTTCCATATGATGCACTCACACACACACACACAATCGTTGACATGTTGTGTGTCTAATGCCATAATTATATCATACTTTGATGTTTAGCATCTTCACATGTCAATTTTTTTTTTTTTATGAATTGCTCTTTGAATTTCAATTTTTAGGGTTTAATTCGTAGTTTTTTTTTTTTTTTTTTTTTTGGTTCTAACTTGTTGCTAATCAAGTTTATTGCCGTTTGTTTTCAACTTGCTCTTTGCTATTTCATGATCTCTACTTGAAGATGTCTCCTTTCAAAAAGTCAGCAGTGAAAGGAAGCAACAGCAAAGGGAAGGAACCAATTATTGACCTCACTAGTTTCTCCCCTAAGTCAAAAAAAACTCGATCTTCAGCTGGAGTTTTTGATGACACCCAATTCAGATCCTATATTGCATTTCAAGCGTATTCAAGCGACTTCAAAAGTGCCCCTTGGTAATTGAACAGGTTGTTGAGTAAGCTACACTTCTTGATACAAACATTCCTAAATGGCTCATTTGTAAGGATTGGAATTACCTTCTATCAAATCTTGATGATCCTTATGAAGAGCTTGTGAAATAGTTTTATGTGAATGCCCTATTTGATGGGAAAGAGCTACAATGTTGGGTGAGAGGAAAGGACTTCACTATAACGCCTTCATATCTTGCTCTCATTCTAAACATCAACCGACCAATGTTTGCAAAACCATTGGTGTATGATGAAATGAAATTGGATCTTGAAATTTTTCATGACACTTTTAGAGAAAATTTGGGTGTCTTCAAATGGGAAATCAATTGGTCTATCATCTTTATCTCCCAAGTTGAATTTACTCACAACAATAATGTTTCTTAATCTCTATCGTCTCTCGAGTACCGGATATATGAATCTTGGTCGAGCTCTATTTCTTCATGACTTGATTACCAATGAAGAAATTAATGTATGCTCATATATCTTTCACACTTTGGTTAAAACTACTGAGAGGACGGCCTCTAGTAATTATCTTCCATTTTCTTGCCTCATCACAAAGATATTGAAACTAAAAGGAGTACCCATAATGGAAAATGAGTTTCCTCAATCAAAGCAAAGAGCAATCAACATTAGCACTCTTAATGCTATAAAAGGCCATGTCCGAAAGAATGTCAAACAAGATAGTACTGCTCCTTAAGATGATACAAGCTCTAGTTCACACTCCTATGATAAAAAGTTGGACAACATCATGGCTTCCATTCAAGACATTAGCACAAAATTGTCCGGCCTCACAACTATCATGCACTCTCAGCACTCCCGATGTGAGACAAAGTTTACCTCTCTCCAAACTCAATTGGATCAAATCCAAAGGAAGCTAGAAGAAAATGATGACTAACTATTCCATGACAAAAATGGGGAGATGGTGTTCATGATAGGGGGAGAGCTATGATAGGGGGAGAGAGCTAAATTAAAGTGGGAGCAAGCAATGCAAGAGCAAGCAATCAAACAGCAATTTCTTCTAGTTTCTCTTTGTTGCTATTACTAGTCTATGTTCATATTTCGTATTTTAAGCTTATGTTGTGTACTTAACTATGTTATGATACTTCTATGTATCCTTGCTTATGTAACTTAGGTACTTTTAGTTAATATCTTGCATTTTCTTTAGTACACTTGTGCCCTTGTTGGATCTTGTAACTTGATGCAATTTAAACATAATGCTTCTTACTTTGGTGTTCTTGCATCGGTTAAGTGTTGGAAATGCAAATGATACTTTGCATTGAGCTTTTTTTTTGCTTTCATGTCTGAATGTTCATTCACCGAGTGAATGTTCATTGTAGTCACTATTTATAGTAATTGTTCTTATATGGTCAAGTTATACTTCATTATCATATTCATACTTGCTTGATCATATTGTGCTTGCTCCATATGCATTCTAATTTTTCCGCTTACAATGAACTTAATGAGTGCATTTTGTGATATTGTTTTCAGGAGACTTGTTCGTATGGTTCAAGAACTTCACAGGTCTAGAATTAGGTGTGAGTGAGTTTTGGCAACTGTTCCCAACTCACATTTTTAAATCTAAAGTTTGTTTTAGGGTTTTGTCATGGAATAGCCAAAGAGGGAGATTATAAAGATGAATTTATTCAACTATATTTTGGCTTTATTCCGTGCCAAATTTACTTGTAATTTAGGATTTAGAAACCCTGTATTTAGGTAGGAATAATGTAAGGATTGTGTGTGAGAGAGTGTGAAGATTTGATCAAAAGTGTGCAACCAGAAGGTGACTCACGACTGACTCGCGAGTGGTGACTCACCAAAATGAAGCACGTGTGTAAAGCATACAAGAAGATAAAGAGTCAAGCCAACTGGATCACTACAGGACAAAAAGTACAGTCTGACCTAGTTTAGTAACTGACGACTGGAACTCGCAACCTATTCCAGTCGTGAATGACTCGCTAGTGTACCCTATTTTGCTAAAAAGTGACTTTTTACATTCCATCTCGTACTCTACTATAAATACGCTATACCCACAAAATGTAGAGAACTTCCAGATAAAATTTTGAGAGAGAAACCCTAGAGAAAAATAAAATTAATTCATCCACAATCTTATACACTTGATTCTCCAAATTCCTCTACTCTCATCCTTTCCATTGTCATACCCATGAGAGGATCATAAACCAAATCCATACCTCACCAAATTCAGAGTAGTGAGAAGGTTCTTGGTGTTTGGGAATTAGTTCAAGAGAGAACCAATTCATATTAGTTGATACAATGGGCTAATTGTGAGATTCAAAAAGCTAGAGAAGACACGGTTCGATGTAACCTTGTTGGAGCAAGAAGCTTAGAAGGCTTAGGTACATTGGATAGATTAGGCTTAAAGGGTCTATTACTATTCATGTATCCCAACAAATTTTCTAATGGATCATTTACCGTTTGGAGGGTGGCGAACAAGTTTTTTGCCGAGTTCTTCGATTTCCTCTTCAATAACACGTGTCAAAATTATCTTATGTTTGCATCTCTCTTTCTCTTACTCTTATCTTTTAATTTCTGCTGGTTGTGATTAATTAATGGCTTAGAGTAGTTTGCTTATTTGGGTATTACTTATATTTCATATTCCGCATATATATTTTTTGAATATAAGCTTGTATTGAAAAATTTGTATTTGGGGGTCTAAACATTCACAAGTGTTTTATACACTTAGTGAGTTTTCAGTCATGTACAAGGATTTGTCCATGCAAAGGAGCCTTCTACAAGAACAAGTCTAATTGGGGATTGGTAGAAAGATTTAACTGTAGATTGGTATTTTGGGATAGTCTAAAGTAGTGGTAAGTTTCCTTATACTTGTAATCGCTTGTTCTTGCTTAGTAGATTCTTGGGAGTGGTGACCTGAAATTCACCCAGTGGGGTTTTTGCCTTGCGATAGGTTTTCCCCATTCATCAACAAATCACCATGTCTATTTAATTTTCGCTACACTTAATTTATTTGGTAATTTATTGGTGCCTCCACAGTTTGCATGTAATTTAATCTAATTAATCAACTTGAGTAATTGAATTAATTAACCAATGTCAATCTATAACTCAACAACTTTTATGAGAAAACTACAAATATATGCTGGGAAAATCATGCTCTTATACGGCTGCAATATTATAATCTCTCTTAGGAGTCATTGTAGGGGACATGTTATAAGTAACTCTTTGATCATGCCTGTCATCAGATTCAGCAGTTATTTGACTTCCTTAATCTTTGTTTCACCATGAATATGATGTCCAATGCTCCATAGTACACCAGGTACATAAGTGATAAAATTGAAGAAAGACAAATTTTAGAGAAAAAAAATTGATACATTATATGTTCTTGGCATTTTCATCCATTTGAATACGTAAGCATGTATATGCGCATGTTTCCACCATGAAAATGACTAATGTCACATAGAACAAAACTTTTCTAGGGAAGCTTGATATCAATCTGTAGTTTCCAATACCAGGGAGGCGAATCTATATATCTATGTATTGACTGGACCTTGTCCTTGCTTGCAAAGCTTTGCTCTTCTTCTTATTTATCTCTTCTTCTCTTAGTTACTTAGTATTTAGCATCTAACCACTCTAAATTATCACACACTCAAGTTGACTTAATACATAATGTTGCGTACTAAACCAAATTAAACAAATTCAACGCCACCAAAATAAATAAGAACATGAAGTGCTAAATTATATTTTCAATTTCTTTGTTGCATAGTTGTTACTCTACACAAAACCCAATTTTTTTTTGTTTTGCTACAAAGGACATAATTTTATGTTCTACATAGACACTTATAGTAGATGATATTCATCCTTGACTATTGGGTATTCTAGATACAACCAGCTAGTTCATGAGAATATCATCAGCCCTAGTTATTATCAGTCTTTGACAATACCAGTAGTTTTTCAAATTCAATATCTATTAAAAATTAGTAAAATTTAATTTCCATCAAATCATATATTCATGTTGGAACATATATTGAGTTTATAAAAACTGAGCGAATTCACTTTAAAAAGAGGTCCAAGAAGGCCATTATCAAGAAAATCTAATATGTTACTACCAATTTTTGTTGGATTCACCACACTAAAGAACTTAACACAGCATAATAACAACTTCATCACCACCAAAATAAATAAGAAAATATATGAAGTACTAAACTTAACATCAATCCACCCGCCGTGAGTTCCAATACAAATTTTGGTCACCAATAGTCGTGATATGCAATACAAATTATGGTAATTCAAGCCAAACTTGAGTTATAATAATTCAACAACAATACAAATTCTGGTAATTTACTCCACGCTTGAGTTATAATAATGCAACAAATAACCCAAAAAACACTATTTATAATATAGGGTTTCAAATTCTAAGCAAATCTGAATTCCTATTTAAATTTGGAGTTGGAATAAAAATTTTAATTGATGATAGTGATTATATTGTGTGGGATAGGATAATATGGTTTTGTTTTTTTGGGAGAAAGAGATGATAGAGAGACAGGGAGAGTTGAAGATGAAGAGAAAAGGAGGGGAGATGCGTTGAATGAAAAGAAGGAGATGGAAAATTGACTCAAGTTTGCGTTTAGAAGTTTTGGGGCTGAGTTTGCATTTTTAGAATTTTATCTTTTTTTGTTTTTTGGGGGAGAAAGAGAGTTTTTTTAAATATTGCTAATGTGAAAAATTGTGAGAGCTTCAAATTTTACGTGCCAAGCAATGAGAAAGTCAAAAAAAAAAATTAAATGTCATGAAAGTTATTGGACAATTACTTAGAATTCTTAATATATTTCTCATACCGTAGCCCAATCCTTTCTCTAACTAGTTGAGTTCCTCCACTATGTGCAGTGTACATTGTTATTAATTTCCTCCAATATTTCATAGATTTTTGCTAGAGTTTTGTTGCCCAACTAGCTGGCACCTCCCAATGTTTTCAACGAAAACATCTAGAGTTTAAATCCTCCACCCACCCCAACAATCTATTTATCAAACAAAGTATTTCAACAATTTTCCTTGTACAAAATTATAATCTTTAGCGTTCTATTTCACAAACAAAATAGAAAGACATTTAGTGTTGTAGCAATTCGATCATACTATATGTGTTTACAAATTTGTAAAATGCATGATATAGTGACTGATATAGATAAATATGATTCATGCCTATTTAAGAATGCAAACATCATTTTGATAAATAAAAATGCAAATAGATTTTTTGCATTCTTGATTGTGTGTTATTAAATTTATTTATTTCTTTTGTTAGTCTTCGTTTCAATTTTTGCAAAAGCAACTAAATTTGAGGAACAATAACATATTTAAAATCAATTGTTTCTCATATAAATGTTGGAAAAATGACATCAAAATTTCATTGCACTTAAGTATATTTATCTTAATAGTAAGTGTGGCGGGGGAAAGCCCAACCTTATGTATTGGCCTAAGGCCCTATTTGAAGGTTACTGTGTGTCCGAAGAGATGAAAGCGGTTGACAAGGAGTCCGTACGAAAGAAAGATAACTGGAAATGAAGGGGTACAGTCCAAAGAGAGCACCAGTGGTCCGAAGAGATCATTCTCCTCGGATGCAAATATTCTTGGTCAAGCAAATATCTGGAGGGTTCAAGTGATCTTCCTAACAACTTCAGTGATAAGGATAAGTTTTGAGCATGCCTGGAGATGATAAGAACGGAGAAATATCTAAAAGAAAAAGCCGCTACTACCACATTAAATGCATTGTATCTGTTTTTCTGGCCGCATTAATGTGGAAAAGACCCCTGAACAGTGTAATCTCAACTACTACCACTCACAGAGAGCTAAAGAGGAGACCTAACATGACATATACTCAAGTGGATACTTAGATGAAGAACAAATGTACGATGAAGATGATGAGGAAGGATGCCATATAAAGGAAAAAAGCCTTTGATAACAAAGGAGGGAGAAAAGAAGTTGAATATTGTAAGGGGGTGGGCCTTAATGGAGATGTTGGACAAATTCCTGCGACACTAAGCCCAAGTTGTTTCTGGGTGAGGAGTCGGAACCGGCCCAATTGGAGCACACCTTGGCCCGGCTTGTGCACAATCTTTGCCGCGTCTGCCAAAAGTCTATTTAAGAGCTCACAGCAGGCAGAGTTATTGTTAACACGTTATGGCAGGCAGACATAATAAAGAAAGCGCAAAGGAAATACAGTCACAAAACAACTTAACAAGCTTGACTTTTAAAGAATAATACTTAAAAGAATTAGAACGGGATTATATAAAAAGAACGAGTCTGCCAGACTAAGTATTGTCGCAGGATTCCAACCACGGAAGGGAAAACCACTCCCTCAACGCAAGTAACTTCACTTAATGAAATTAATTGCTTTGAGAGGACGGCCCCAAATGGTATGTGCCCAGGTATAGATTTGTATTTCCTTTTGAGGACAAGGCTATTGAGGGAGAGAGGGGGTTAACCCATTTAGGTGCATGCTTGCCATAAACACTCTGTTTTTCTCTCTTAGAATTCCTTTCTCTCTGTTTTCTTTCTTCCAATTCTTTTCTCTCTATTTTTTCAATGACTCCTTTTTTGCCTCCCCTCCCTTTTACACACAGCCACGGGTCCCTTATATAGGGCCTACCATGGTCGATTTTACTGTTCTAGCCTTCCTATGGCCTTATTCTGATGTGGTAGCCTTTTGCTGACCGCTTACCTAGTCAATGGTTCTGATCACCACTATTAACCTGTGGCTTTTAGACAACGAAGGCTCCTTCTATACTTCGTCCAGTGTGTCCCCTCTCTCTCTCGGTTTCTCACGACATGCACCCAGTGGTTCGATAGCACGTCATCCCAACAGGACTGTGCCCACCGAAAGAGTCTGGGCAAGAAACACAAAATGGGTTCCCACTCCTCTCCCCACCGCCAAACCGTGCCCTCACCCATGGCGTCACCCTTTCCCATAGTGGCTGGGTGTAGGCTAGTGATGCCTGAGTCGTTCACATGAGTTACCTTGTTGATGTTTCGTTCGTTTGCCGAGGTCTGAGAATGGGTGCGCATATCCTACCGTGCACCTTTTGGCATTTTCTAGTGTGGATTGTATTTCCAGTAGGCCAACGCTCATGTGTTGTCCCTTTCTTTGGAGGGTTGAGCTCTGTAGGATCATTTGGGCCTCCCTTCAGTTTGTGTGTTTCGTTTTGTGGCTTTGCGTCTCCTGCCATGCCAAGTTGCTATTCCCGCTGTTCATTTTTTTTAGTCCTGCCGAGCCTCTTTGGGCCTGCCGTGTGCTTTCCCTCTCCGTAACCCAGTATACTTACTGGGTTCCTCCTCTTATTTCTTGTGGGCTCCAATGTCCCTTTTTCTTGTGGGCATCCCTAGCCCATTTTGGTTTTGTTTCACACATAGATTTTTTGCTAACTCACTTTGGGCTTCCTTAGCCCAATTTTCTCTATGAACTTTATCCTTTGGGCTCATGGGTTCTCCATTTGCCCGTTACTCTTTTTTTTCTTATTGTAGTGGGCCTGCTGTGGCCCATTCTTTCTTTTCCCTCATCCTTTCTATGGATTTATTTCTTTTCTCTTTCCAGGCCTATTCAAGCCTATTTGCTTCTTCTGGACCCATCTCATGGACCCTTGAACCATTTACATGCCTTTTTTTTGTCTGTTGTTTCTTTCAGTCTGCCCACAACTCTGGGCCTTGGGTCTGTTGGGCTTCATAAAAAAAAAATGAGCCTCAACAATTAGCCCCCAGAGCATATGAAATGCTCCAGCGGTTTATATGCGAATAAAGACTATTCCTATCTCTCTTGTCTTTTTTCTTCTTCTTTTCCTTCGTGGGCTTTTTTTTTAAACAGTGATTTTCAATTCACATGTATATTATTCTATTTATATATATATATATATATATATATATATTTTTTTTTTTTTTCTTTTTGCCACGAACAGAGTTGCTTCTTCGAATTTCCCAGTTTGGCAGTTATTTCGAAGAGCAGCGTTGCTTCATTAATTCTATTCCCCATCCGACGGCTGACCCATCACCTCCCTTCACTTCGATTTTAATGACAGGGGCATTTAAAGGAGTCTCCTTTATCTTCCTAACCACTTCTCCTTTTTTCCATACAAGCGTCTTTTCAGTTTTCTCTTTTCCACCGTACTCTTCCTCTCAAACACTCCCCTTCACTTACTCCAATCCGTTATGTCGCCGGTGAAGAACCAGGCTTCCTCACGCCGTAAAGGAAAGGCGTTTGCTTCTGATCCTCCGTCCACTCACGACGAGGGTAAGGAGATTGAGTATTCTGAACCGGGTTCCTCCGACGAGGAGGAGGCATGCCGCCCTTCTAACGGCGACGTTGTTTCGCTGATAGATCCTTGTTATGACGTCCATACCCACTTCCCAAAGATCCCTGGTGATTACATTCCACCAGCGCTGGGCCGAGTGTGGCTTGCCCTCTATCGCCGTAGCACCGAGGCTCCTCGGGCTCCGTTGCCCTCTTCGATTCCTGATATTGTCATTCGCTAAGGTATTTCATTCCCTGTCCCTATTCACATTAAGTTTGGGTCAGGCCAAGCCTTGGGTTGGAAAGAATGGGTAGACCACGAGTTGTCAGATGTAGATTTCATGGGTTTGCTACGGCAGGCCGGTGTGTTGCAGGCCGTTGTTTTGTCTCGTTGCTTGTCAAACTACAGGGATCTTTTCAATCTTTGCCACTTGGTCCATCGATGGTGCACTACCACCCACACTTTCTTTCTCTCCTGCGGTGAGATCACTGTGACATTTGAGGATGTGACGAACCAACTTCTTTTACCCATTCTTGGTGACGTGGATCCGAGTACCCTGGAACTTTCTCCAGAGGAAGTGGCCGTGGAGGCCGAGTTGAGGAAAAGAATGGCTAAGAACGCCAAGCTGTCTTATTAGGTTAGTTCTTCTTCCAAGTTTTCCGGTGCTGCCCACTTTGCGGCTTTCATTTCCTTTTGGCTCTGTAAGTTTTTGTTTGGTTTGCGTCCTCATTATGCCGTTAAACCTTTGTTCTTTCGTTTGGCTATTAAAATTGCTGCTGAGGTAAGTTTGCCATTAGCCCCCATGTTTCTGGGCACTTGTATGTACAGTTGGACATCCTGCGAACTGATGAGGACCAGGCAGGGTCCTGCCATATAGTTACCTCCTCGGTTCACAACACTATTTTGCAGCATCTATTGTATGAACGCTGTGCGAAACACTTGACCAAATGTAGGCCTGTTCACTTTGCAAAAGAGAAGTACGTTTCTTGTCCGAAGGTTATTACTGATTTTTGTGGCAGGTTTGAATCTGAGTTTCCTTTGGCTTTTCGTTGGTCTGGTTTGAAGCCTATTTACCACCCTACTATTGAGTTCTTCGATAAGGGTGTGGGATTTTCTTGGAGAGCATATAAACATTTGGGTGCGGGCTACACTCGTGAAGATTCTATTATGGGTCAGTTTGCGGACACTGTTGGCATTACTCATCCCTTGGCTGATTTTGATGAAAGGGTGATCACCTACTTGGCAGCCACTAATGCTGGGTGGCTGCCTTATCTGGCCAATGAAGTGGTCTGATTTGTGTATTATCCTACCAATCGAGTAAGAAGGCAGTTTGGGTTAGACCAAGATATTCCAGATGATCTCTCCTTTCTTGCGGAGTCTCCCACTTTTGCCTAGGAATGGCAACGGGTCGGGTTCGAACCGGGTTTTTTCATACCCGGACCCGACCCGCGGGCCAAGACCCGCGGCCCGAACCCGGCCCGTTTAATAATCGGATTTTTTTTCCGGAGCCCGGACCCGCCCCTGCCGAGCCCCGCGGACCCCACGAGCCCCGTCCCTCATGACCAACCCAACCCAAAATCAGAAACAAAAATTTTGATTTAGGATTTTTCGGCCCGAAATCACAAACACAAACATAAATCCAAACACAATCACAAACATAAACACAGAATCACAAATACAGATTTCAGATCTACAATTTTCCCTTTCAAAATCACAAACCAAACACAAATATCAGTACAGATTTCAGATCTACAATTTTCCCTTTCAAAATCACAAACCAAACACAAATATCAGATCTATGATTTTCATTTTTCCCTTTCAGAAATCATAACACAGATTTCAGATCTACAATTTTCCCTTTCAAAATCACAAACCAAACACAAATTTCCCTTTCAGAAATGATAAACACAAACACAAACCGAGGCGAACTGCAAAACTGAACCCAGAAAAAAAGAAAAAGAAAAGAAAAAAAAGAAAAAAAATGGAGAATGTCGTGGAGTGAGGCCGTGTCACGCTTGTAGTTGTGGCCATGGGCGAGGAAGATGAAACGGAGTTGAGAGAGTAGACTGTAGAGAGCCTGTGCGGCGGCGGCGTGGGGTAAAGCATGTGCGGCGACGGCGTGAGGAAGATGAGAGGGGCGGTGGCGTAAGGAAGATGAGAGGGGTAGAGGACTGTGGCCGTGTGTGTTGTGGACTTGTGGCCGTGAGTGTGAGAGAGCAGAGCCAGAGAGATGAAGAGGGAGAGGCGGATGTGTGAGCTGATGATTCAGCTGAAATGAGGAGAAGAAGAGAAGAGTTTTAGGGTTTACTATATATATATGGGGGGGTAATTTAGTAATTATCTATATATATATAACCGGGTCTTATCCGGGTCGGGTTTCGGGTCGGGTTTCGGGTTTTTTATAAAACCCAGACCCGACCCGAACCAGCTTCGGATTTTTTTTTAAAAACCCATACCAGACCCTATTCTTTATCGGGCCGGGTAAAATCCGGCCCATTAGGATCGGGCCGGGCCGGGTATCCGCGGGTCGGATTTAAATTGCCATCCCTACTTCTGCCAGGCCGTTTCTGCGGCCTACTACTTTTGAATTCTAGAGGCAGCACTTTACCGCAGTCACTGTCCCCAGCTCTTCAAGGGAAGGTATTTACACTCCCCCCATGTATGAATATTGGCAGGTTATAATGACATCTTTTGAGCAGGCTCTATTGGGTAGCTGCGGTTTTTCTTTGATTCCCCTTGATGGCCTTGGCATGGTTGTTTCTACCAACCCCCGACTGGTGCTTCCTTCCAAGTTTGTGTTAGCATATGTTAATAAACAGGGTCGATCTTCTCTGCTTGAATGGGATAAGGGGGCTAAAGGATGGAATTGGCTTGCGGGTGATTACCCTCCTGGCTGGGATAAAAAGGTGAAAGTCTTGAATCCTCCCACATTGGGTAAGGAAGGTTCTGTCAAACCCAAGTCTGCCAAGAAAAGAGGTGAGGCAATGTCTTCTGGGAGTGATCTGCCACCCATGGGCCACATAGTTCTATAAGACTCTCCTCCTTCTAAAGCCCGTACTCTTCCCAGCACACATTCTTCCGCCAGCAAATCGAAGCATGCCATTTCACAGTCATCCACAGATGCTCCTCCTTCTACCAGGACACGAGGTAGCAAAAGAAAGACATCTCCCTCCCCTACCCCTACCACTGAACAAAGAGTATGTTATCTCTAATTTTTCTTTAGTCTTTTCTATAATTGTTTCTGGGCTTTCCTGCAACTAACACTTGTGCACGTTGACCTTGTTTCTTTTGCAGTCTAAGCACAGAGAGGATGTATCTGCCGCGCATCCCATATTTCTTGACGAGCCAGAACTTGCGGTATTATTTTCTTTTGTTTTGCATTTTTTTTTGTCACATGCCTTTAATTGTGCCTTTTCTCTTTGCTGCATTACTATCTGACTGCGGTATTCTTAGTCACCCTTACCTTCTTCTTTTTTTCTTTTTTTTTTCTTTTTGCTCTTTTCTTGCAGGATCAATCTGAGCCTCTCTCCATATATCGTCCCATAGCTAAAGGGACTTCTACTGAGACTCCTACCCTTTCTACTAAGCTGGTGCCCATGCAAGGCACTCATACTGAGGGGATTAGGAAGGCTACCCCCACTCCTGCCGAGACACCCACTTCTCAAGAAGGGGCCACTCCTCCTGTTGTTCAGACTGAGGTTACCTCTTCTACCACCCCCTTTATCCTTTCCACCAGTGATCCTTTTGCAGCCCTTTCTCAGGTTGTAAAGGAGGGTTCTTCCTTGGTAGTCACTCCTTCTTCCATCCCCAATTCTGCCACTTGCGAGTCCGCTACAAACTTGTCTTCTAAGGATTTTGAGGAGGAGGAGAGTGAGGTTGAGTTGGCGGGTATGTGCCTCTTCCTTCCTCCCTTGGTTTTTTTTTTTTTTTTTTTTTTTTTTTTTTTTTTTTTTTTTTTTTTTTTTTTTAATTATGGCTTATGCAGCTTTCCTTCATTTGGTGTACTCACGTTCTTTATTACAGAGACTTTCGAAGAACCAGAGGCTGCAATAACTGCGGAGCTACAGTCATTCACTCCTCATGCTGCTCCTACCGTGCCTATTTTTGCCATCCCCGTTTCTGCTTTAACCACAGCACCAGTCTCTGCTTCAGCCACAAATCCTACCATTCCCATCTTCACAGTTTCTGGTAAGTTTCCTCATCCCTTCTTCCCTTTCTTTTTTTTTCTTCGCTTTCTTGCAAGTTTGTTATTTTCTCATTGTAAACTCTTATATTGTGTTTCTCATTCTCGTCAGGCTTGCTTCCCACCATCTTTTCTCAATTTGAGGCAAAAGGCAGTTCTGCCGCAGTTTCAGACCCCATGAGCGAAGCTGCGAATTTCTTCATCCGTTTTGATCAGCTTGAGACGAATGATCTTGACCCAGCAGATTTCTAGGGAGTGGGTTCTCCTTATACAGACTTTCATGGCTTCCGAGTTCCTAGTGAGTGTGTTTCCCACTTAGAGAAAGTTTACAGCAGCCGTGGTGACTTTATGCAGGGGTTCTATTTGGGCCATTCTACAAGGGAACATTTCCTGAAGATGCTAGGCAGCGTGCTAAATGACATTGAGCACAACTTTATTGACTCTGTTTCTTCTGAGAGGATTCTGCAGTGGAGGGCTGCAATGCAAGAGTTAGTTAGTGTGGGTTTTGCTGTGGAATTCCTTTTGGACCATCTCCATGAGATTGCTTGTGCCTTCTTTATGAGGAAGGTTCAGCCTACTGTAGATGCCATGAACGCACAGATTGAGACTTTGAAGAAAGAGATAGTGGACGTAGAGGGCCGTCGCGAGCGCTTGATTGCCAGCATTGGTGGGCCTGACCGTTTTGGAGACTAGTCTTTGCTTTCAAGACTTTATTGATGATGGCAGGCCCCCCCCCCCCCCCCTTTTTTTTTTCTTTGGCCAGCACACTTTATTATGATTTTCTAGAATACTTATTTAACTATTTTGGCAAGACTAATACAATCTGGGGTTTGTAACTTAATATGCTACACTTAGTCAACTTTTGCTACTACTTATGAGATTTTTTTTTTTTAATATAATACTTAGCATACTTTTCATTGCGTAATTCATGAAAAACATATTATAAACTTGTCTTGTGACATGGTCACTTGAAGGAAAGCAAAATAACAAAGCAGGGAAGGGAACAAGCTAAACTTGGAATTAGTTGAACACAGCATAGAGGGAGAGTAATGTCTTGTTCTCGACTTTAGGCATAGTAACGCTTCAGCCATTTCCCATTGATGGGATCCACCAAGTTCTTGCCATCCATTTGAGTCAGTCGATAGTATCCATTTGGGTAGGTTTCTCTTACCATTAGGGGTCCCTCCCATTTTGGTGTAAACTTGGATGGTCCTGCCATACCCTTTCTAACATAGTCCGTTACTTTTAACATGAGTTGTCCTTCTGCAAACATTCTTTCTTTAGTAATCCTGCCATAGGCTTCTGCCATTTTTTGCCTATATCTGCGGCCACATTCCTGGGCTTCTTCCCTTTTTTCATCCAGCCCTTCTAAATCTTCACATCTTTCTACCGCAAAGATTTCTTCTTCTTCCTTCCTCTGTATCTGCATGACTCTTAGTGATGGGATTATTATTTCTGCATGACTCACAACTTCTATTCTGCATACTAGAGAAAAAGGTGAAAATCTTGTGGTAGACTTTGGTGATTTTCGGTAAGCCCAAAGGGCGTCTGGCAAGTGCATTGCCTATCCTCCTGTATACTCTTGACTCATCTTACTGATGATTTTTATGAGCACTTTGTTAGTTGCCTCTGCTTGCCCATTTCCTTGGGGATAATATGGTGATGAACGGTGATGCTTCACTTGGTAAAACTCCAACATCTTTCTTACTTCGCTATTGACAAATGGCGTACCATTGTCACTGATGATTCTGTGGGGCACCCCAAACCTTATAATTATATTTTCCTTGATGAAGTTCGCCACTGCCCCTCATGTGGCCTTGCGAAGTGGTATTGCCTCTGCCCATTTGGTGAAGTATTCAGTGGCTACCAAAATCCATATATATCTGCGAGATGGAGGGTTGATTGGTCCTACCAAGTCCAGCCCCCAAGTGTGAAAGGGCCATGGAGTAACCAAACTATGCAAGCTTTGCAGGTGAGTATGAATGAGATTGGCCTGTACTTGACAACTATGACATTTTTTTAAAATTCTGTTGCATCCTTCTTCATGGTAGGCCAATAATACCCTATTTGCAGTAGACATTTGTATAGCTTCTTGTTCTCTTGGTGTTCCCCACATTCCCCTGAGTGCACTTCTCTTATTATTTCCTTTGCTTTCTCGGGACCCAAACATCTTAATGGGCCTCCATCATACCCTGTTTTGAAAAGGACTTCCTAATGCAAGAAATAATGTGTTGCCAATCTCTTGAGTTTATAACTTTCAGAATGCTTCTGTGGCAGGATGCCTTTTGTTAGGTATAGTTTGAATGGGCTTCTCCAGTCTTCACTAGTCAATACAACATAACTTTCTCCCCTATCTGCCGCAAGCTGACAGGTCCCACATTGAGTCTGAATCTGGTCTACATTTTTGCCCATACTTGGCCAATAAAAGCCTGTTCTTTGGAGCCTGCGGTAAAGACTGATTTCTCCGTAGGATCCACAGGTCCTGTCGTGTACTTCTTTTAACTTTCTCTGGGCTTCTTCCTACCCCACGCACCTAGACAAGACTCCTCCTAGCATCCTGCAGTACAATTCTCCTCTTACCAAAGCGTAGTCTTTTAACACTTTTAGTTTTACGGCATCTTCGTCCTTCATCAAAACTTCTCTTATGGGGAACCGCCAGTCTTTCTCGTCCTGTTTCTCCTGGAACCTTTCCTTCAAGGTTTCGATGATAGATTCTCTTCTTTTACTGACTTCTACCGTGGCACTATCTCCTTCAAAGGTTATCTGCAAACCCAACGCTGCTAACGCATCTGCAAATCGATTTTCATTCCTTGGGGCATGTTCTATTTCAAAGGTAGAGAACTTTTCCTCCATCTTCTGGGCCATTGCTCTGTACGAAGCTAAGTTGGGTTCCTTTAGGGAGAAACTTCCCTTGGCCTGGTAGACCACTAGGTTCGAATCACCTAGTACCCTCAAATGTTTGACCCCGATTTCGAGAGCTATAGCTAACCCTATTAAATAGGCCTCATATTCGGCTGTATTATTTGAACAGGGGAATTCTAGTTTAAATGACAGTGCCACTACCTTGTCTTCCTCATGATACAAGACTACTCCCACCCCTCCGGACTGGGTAGTAGAGGACCCATCAAATTTCATTATCCATTATTCTCTCCTTTCTTCTGCCATGGCTACTTCTCCTGGGACTTCATCATCCAGCAGGAATTCTTCTTCTCCTGGAAACTATGCCAACAAATCCGCTATCGCTTAACTTTTCATTGTCCTGGGTATCCATATTCTCAAGTCGTACTGTGATAACAGTAACAACCATTGGGATAGCCTGCCAGAGAGGATTGGTTGTTGTAACGAAGTCTTGATAGCATGGGACTTGGTCATCAGCCATACCTCATAAGCTGAGAAGTAATGGCGTAATCTTTGGGAGGCATACACAACGGCTAGGCACGCCCTTTCCGCTCTTGGATAGCGAGTTTCTGCATCTTTTAGAGCATGGCTGATGTAGTATACTGGCTGTTCCACGTTAATTTTGTTTTCCTGAGCGATCAACGCCCTCACAGCAGATGAACTGGTGGCCAAGTAAAGTAGCAATGGCTTCTTGCGGACTGGGGCTTGCACGATGGAAAGGTTCATCATGATCTGCTGTAGCCTTTTGAAGACTACCTGTTGTGCTTCTCCCCAGTCAAAGTTTTCCCCTTTCTTGAGTAGTCTGGCGAAAGCGGAAGTGATTGATGCCAATTCGGAGATAAATCTCCGAATATATGAGACTTTTCCTAAGAAACTCTTCAATTCTTTCACTATGGCTGGCGGCTTCATAGTTGCTATGATTGTGGCCTTAGCAGGATCCACATTTATTCCCCTGCTATGGACCAAGAAGCCCAAAAAATTTCCTAAGGACACCCAAATGCACACTTGAGGGGATTCATTCTCAACTTGAAGGCTCTGCATCTCTCAAACACCTGCTTCAACGTGTAAAAGTGTTCTTCTCTCTTCTTTGACTTTACCACTATGTCATCCATATAGTCTTCCAATTCTTTATGCATCATGTCATGAAATATAGCTGTCATTGTTCGTTGATAAGTTGCACCTGCATTTTTCAATCCGAATGGCATTACTGTATAGTAAAAATTGCCTATGGGTGTTCTGAAGGCAGTTTTCTCCGCATCCCTTAGTGCCATCCTGATTTGATTATATCCGCTGAATCCATCCATAAATGAGAACATAGCACTTCCTACTGCAGAATCTATCAACAAGTCCATGTTTGGCAATGGGAACTCATCCTTTGGGCAGGCCCTGTTAAGATTTCTAAAGTCCACGCAGCATCTTATCTGTCCGTTCTTCTTCTTCACTGGCACTATATTGGATAGCCAGCGCGAGTGTTGGATGGGTTTAATAAATCCTGCAGCTAGCAACTTCTGTACCTCCTTAACTATTAGTCCTTCTATTTCCGTGTGGAATACCCTGGCAGGCTAGGTTACTGGCTTAGCTCCTAGATCAACGTTCAGCGTGTGCACTACTAGTCCTAGATCAAGTCCTAGAATTTCACTGTTGTCCCATGCGAAAACATCCTTGAATTCTTTTAACAATTGCACCAATTCTGACTTTTCCTTTTCCGTCAATCTTGAACTAACTGAAATAGGTCTTGGTTCCTATGAGACAGACTCCGAGTTAACCTCCTCTAATTCTTCTTCTGCCATAACCTGAGGATCCTTTTCTGCCATAGCTTCTTCGTGACTTTCTTTGCTATCTTTTTCTTCTGAACTATCTTGAATTGCACAACACACCAGACTCTTGTGCTGCCACTCTCACCTGGGACCCGCTTGTGTCTCACTCGTGGGCCCCGCGCGCCTTCATAACTTCTAAATAATTCTGCTATCAGGACCTTGGATTCTAACGCATTGTGGTGCGTCTTCTGTTCTTGCAGCAGGTACTGTCTTTCTTTTCTTCTTTTGTGCTAACAACTCCCTCAAATCGGGCTCTGGATCACTCTAAATGTCTCCCCACCTAGGTACAAAGGTACCAAGTGGCCTTGCTAATGAACTTTCTCTAAGTGGTGCCCATTGGTCATAAAACATAGTCTCCACAAGATGGGCTTTTGCTCACTCAAATGGTGACTGGTTTGTCGTTATGCGTATCATCTTACCATTTAACCTTCCTTTTACACACTGATGATAGGTGGATGGGACTAACCGGTACTTATGTAGCCAGGGTCTCCCTAGTGGCACATGGTATGAGACTTCTGTCTTTATTACATGGAATCGAGCCAGAGAAGCTATAGGGCCTACTTTTAACCATAGCTGAATGTATCCTGCGGTATATTCTCCCCTTCCGCCAAAGCTTGTTACCTCCATTGGGCACTCCTGGATTTTTCTTTCCGAAATTCTCGTTACTTATAAAGTGCTCAACGGGATGAGATTCACAGAGGCACCTGTGTCCACCAAGGCTCTCTTTATGAGGACTTGATTTATAGATGTCGCTAAGTAAAATGGCCTTCTGTGGTCCGGATATTCCACTTCCATGTCCTCATTGCTGAAAGTGATTTCACTTGATTCTTGTAAGAGGGCCCTGTCCCCTGTGCTTTCTGTGGTTAAACACTCTACCCCTGCTTCGAAGGCGATACTTACCAAAGCCTCTGTGGCTACCTTTCGTTCTCCCATAGTGAACCCCAGTTGGTCAAACAAATTCTTGAACTTGGTACTCTGTTGTAAAGTGGTGATAGCCGTGGCAGGCAAAGCTAGGTTCTCCTCTTCATCCCCTCCTGGGTCCGTGCAAATTACGACCGCCGCCACACCTTTCCCTTTATGATTTGTGAGTGGGTTTCTTTGGACTTCTGACTGTGACAACTCCAAGGTCCCTTCTTTGATCCTGCAATGTATCAGTCTGTGAAGTGCCCAACATTCTGCGGTAGGATGTTGTACATAGTTGTGTAAGCAGCAGAAGCGTGGGTCCCTTTGTTCTTCCTTCGTGGGTTCTTTCGAGACCTGGTTAGGTTTAAAGACCCCATCTACTATCTATTTATCCAGCAACACGTCTAGTTCCTTTGGAGTGCATGGTACGGATGGGGGAGTATCATATTCCTTCCCCTCCGTCTTCCTTCTTCGCTCGCCAGTAGTCACCGTCATTGCTTGTGGAGCATTTCTTTTGTCAGCACTTGGCTTTACTGACTAGGCTGTCCTTCTGGCCTTTTGTAACAACTGTGCAAACCGGAAGATGTCTAGATTTTCCAAGACTGCTTTGTATTCTCGTATCATGTTGGTCATACACATTTCTACCAAGGTCCTCTCTTCACAATGGTCATAGCAGTCAAGCGCTATGTCCCTAAATCTTTTTATATATTCCATCAAATCTTCGCCGCTCCTTTGCTCGGTTGCTTGCAAGGTTGAAAGCGTTACTGTTTCCTCTCCATGAAAGTACTTAGTACAAAATACATCCACCATGTCGTCCCAAGTCAGGATGGATCCTAGTTTTAGGCCAATGTACCAGGTATACGCTCGGTCGCATAGTGATTTAGAAAATTCCCACAAACATAAGTCCTCGTCTGCCGCGTAAGGGCCAAGAGTATCTATGAACTTACTTATGTGCTCAACAGCACTTCCTCTCCTGCCATCGTACTGGGCAAAAGCCCATGGCTCGTACCTTTCAGGATATGGCTTGCTGAGCACCTTTAATGGATAAGGTGGTCTGCGTGCATAAAACCTTTCTTTAGGCGCTTTAGCTCTCTCCTGCTCGAGGAAAGTTGCTACTTCTGCCATGGTGATGAAGCGTTGCTCTGTATTCTGCAGGACAAGTGTTTCCTCCTTGTCCATTGCATGAACTGGGACATGTTGGCTCCCTTTATCTTTTGTCTTTTATGCCTTCAGCTGACGGATTTCTTCCATCATTTGTTGCTGGGAGTGTTGCAGTGATTGTAACATTTCAATGAAAGTATTGGTGTTGTCTACGGGATCCCTTGGCGATGGCTAGAGACCAGCCCCCATTCCATTAGCGCCTTCTGTTTGGTTAACTTGATGTTGGCTAGGTGTAGTTGGCCTAGACTCTGCTTGTGATGGCACGACGCTCATGTTTCACGTCGTTCTGGACTTTGGTGGCATTATTTGTGAGGGATCTTGTATTTTGTCTCTAACTTTTTTCCTAACTCCCTAGTGAAGTCGCCAATTGTAAGGGGGTGGGCCTTGATGGAGATGTTGGGCAAATTCCTGCCGCACTAAGCCCAAGTTGTTTCTGGGTGAGGAGTCGGGACTGGCCCAATTAGAGCACACCTTGGCCCAGCTTATGCACAATCTTTGCTGCGTCTGCCAAAGTTTATTTAAGAGCTCACAGCAGACAGAGTTATTGTTAACAAGTTATGGCAGGCAGACATAATATAGAAATCGCAAAGGAAATACAGTCACAAAACAACTTAACAAGCTTGACTTTTAAAGAATAATACTTAAAAGAATTAGAACAGGATTATATAAAAAGAACAAGTCTGCCAAACTAAGTATTGCCGCAGGATTCCAACCACGGAAGGGAAAACCACTCCCTCAACGCAAGTAACTTCACTTGATGAAATTAATTGCTTTAAGAGGACGGCCCCAAATGGTATGTGCCCAGGTATAGATTTGTATTTTCTTTTTAGGACAAGGCTATTAAGGGAGAGAGGGGGTTAACCCATTTAGGTGCATGCCTGCCATAAACACTCTATTTTTTCTCTCTTAGAATTCCTTTCTCTCTGTTTTCTTTCTTCCAATTATTTTCTCTCTATTTTTTCGATGACTCCTTTTTCGCCTCCCCTCCCTTTTGCACACAGCCACGGGTCCCTTATATAGGGCCTGTCGTGGCCAATTTTACTATTCTAGCCTTACTATGGCCTTATTCTGATGTGGTAGCCTTTTGCTGACCGCTTACCGAGTCAATGGTTCTGATCACCACTATTGATCTGTGGCTTTCAGACAACGAAGGCTCCTTCTATACTTCGTCCAGTGTGTCCCCACTCTCTCTCGGTTTCTCACGGCATGCACCCAGTGGTTCTTACCCACACTTGCCTCTTTTGGGTGGCACGTCATCCCAACAGGACTATGCCCACCGAAAGAGTCTGGGCAAGAAACACAAAATGGGTTCCCACTCCTCTCCCCATCGCCAAACCATGCCCTCACCCATGATGTCACCCTTTCCCATAGTGGCTGGGTATAGGCTGGTGATGCCTGGGTCGTTCACATGCGTTACCTTATTGATGTTTCGTTAGTTTGCCGAGGTTTAAGAATGGGTGCGCATATCCTACCGCGCGCCTTTTGGCATTTTCTGGTGTGGATTGTATTTCCAGTAGGCCAACGCTCATGTGTTGTCCCTTTCTTTAGAGGGTTGAGCTCTATAGGATCATTTGGGCCTCTCTTCAGTTTGTGTATTTCGTTTTGTGGCTTTGCATCTCCTGCCATGCCAAGTTGCTATTCCCGCTGTTCATTTTTTTTAGTCCTGTCGAGCCTCTTTGGGCCTGCCGTGTGCTTTCCCTCTCCGTAACCCAGTATACTTACTGGGTTCCTCCTCTTATTTCTTGTGAGCTCCAATGTCCCTTTTTCTTGTGGGCATCCCTGGCCTGTTTTGGTTTTGTTTCACACATGGATTTTTTGCTAACTCACTTTGGGCTTCCTTGGCCCAATTTTCTCTATAAACTTTATCCTTTGGGCTCACGGGTTCTCCATTTGCCCGTTACTCTCTTTTTTCTTATTGCAGTGGGCCTGCTGTGGCCCATTCTTTCTTTTCCCTCATCCTTTCTATGGATTTGTTTCTTTTCTCTTTCCGGGCCTATTCAAGCCCATTTGCTTCTTCTGGACCCATCTCATGGATCCTTGAACCATTCACATGCCTTTTTTTTGTCTGCTATTTCTTTCAGTCTGCCCACAACTCTGGGCCTTAGGTCTGCTGGGCTTCATAAAAAAAAATGAGCCTCAACAAATATAGCTCGAAGAATTGTATTCATCTTTGATTGAATGATATACCTCTTCGAATATCAATTTGAAGAGTTTTTAAGTGTGTTTTTATGTCAGTTCATTCTTGAACACCATAGTTAACTATTGCTTAGTTCACAATTAGCCTAGCTCTTTTGCCCACTCTCTACAAATTCATTGTTCTGGGTTCATTGGGCTCATAATCCAAATCTTTTGGGCTTGGGCTACAATCTACAGTAAGTACATTGAATAAATATTACAATGTTGGTTCCATTCATATATATATGTCACTGAAAAGAGTTTGGAAATCTAAATGTTTAAAACTAACTTTAGTACATTCACAAATATTTAATTTTTTGTGGCTTTAATGTCGATTGTTGTCAAATAAATTAAACATGAGGAAGAAAGTCATATTCTAAATCTATTAATAAATTTTTTTCCTATATAGAGTTTGTGAAAATAATCATATAAATTCCTTTAATATAAATAAGTAATGTACAACAATAAATACATCAATAAGTTGAGTCTAGGTACAAATTTACTTGATGTTTGCCCGTGTGATTATTTTCTTCATCATTAGAGGTTGACTTGTTTCATCTTTAATATTTTTATATATCTTAATTGCATTTGATTATAGAGTTCACTATATCATTTTTCCTGCCATAAATTTTCCTTGGTGCTTTTGATTTAGTTTTACTATGCGGTTATTTCATATTCAATTTTAACTTAACTTTCTTTAATAATTACACTAATCTATAATATTTTCCAGCTTTGGAATTGCCAAGACTTATAGTTTAAATTGGCTAGGATTGAAGATTGATACTATTAGTGTTTAAATTAACACTCTTTTACTCGCCCATGTGATGCACGATGTATGGATAATATTATAATATTTTATATAAGATGGTTTTAAAAAATATTGTACATATATTATAATATAATTGTTATAGAACTTTTGTTGGAACATTTTAATATTATATAATTAAAATTGATTAATATGACCAAAAAAATTAGAATACTAAGTATTTTTAACACACACACAGGAAAATGGGAGAAGGTTTTTTAAAAAAATTACAGTAGTATATATCTAAAATGACCTAACTCTTGGATACACAATACAGGCTTTAAACCTCTTAAACTCACACTCATTTTTCAATGTGAAGTTAACCCAATGTTGATTAATATGACAACATAAATATAATGATATAAGAGTTAATATGGAAGATAAGAAGTTAGTGAAATGTTTAATCCCACATTGAAAATGAGAATAACTTTTTTATTCTTTTTAATTATAATTAATGAACTAATATATTTTGGAGTAGATATTAGACTTGCTCAAGGGAAAGGTGAAAGGAGGAGGTCTCCCCAAAGCCTTATTTAGCTAGTTATATTAGGGTTAAAAATTAATGAGTTCTTTGCTTTTAGATTTAGTAAGAAAAAAGTAAGGCTAGTTGTTATACTCTTTTGTACTTTAGATTTAGATTGATTTTATAGGATTAATATCTTAGCTTCTACTATTCTCTTTTTATTATTAGGGTTAAAAATTAATGAGCTCTTTAGCCTTGCTTATACGTACTCTCATGTACTTTAGATTTAGTAAAAAAAAAAGGTAAGGCTAGTTGTTAATTATACTCTCATGTATTTTAGATTTAGATTGGTTTTATAGGATTAATATCTTAGCTTCTACTATTATATTTTACATCGCAGCACATGATTGATTTTAGGATTAATATCTTAGATTTTGCCGATCTCTTTCTACATATTTTTACGTGGCAGAACATGATTGATTTTAGGATTAATATTTGATTGATTTTAGGATTAATATCCAATTAAGCTTCTACTATTATATATAATAATGGACATTGATTACAAGTCTCTTTCTACGTATTAAAATCTCAAGCAGAGTACATTATCAGCCACACAGAAACAAAATGAATAATAAAACCACGAAGGTTTTGCTGTAACAAATCCAACTCCAAGTATGGTCTTCACTCTTCATTATAGCAATTGTGTCTTAGTAATGTTTCAGTAGATTATTGTGCTTGAGTATATCACTTTTTTTTTTCTTTTTTTTTTTTTCTTTTTTTGAGTATATCACTAAGTTAACGCTAATTACTTTGGCGACTTATAGAACTCGCTAAGTTCAATGTTAAAAACTAATTAATCAGTAATCTAAATTGACAATATATTGGAGTATTATAATTTTAGGTATATAACGGTCTTTAGGATTTTTCTAATTTCTCTAAATTTTGAGCGGCCAAATATTTACGGCTTCCAATTTTGATAGTCTAATGATATTTCCATTTAGTGATTTATTATGGAATTAATTTACAGTAATAGGCAATTAATTGTGATTAATTTTCTTTAGTGGTAATTTTTTTCCCATAGATTTACTATCCATTTTCTACAACAGAACTTTGCATATATCTCTATCCTAAAAGGTTAAAAGTTTTTGTTACTTGTTCGGGGGGTTTGCTTGAAATGACGAGAGTTTGACATGAAAATTCAATGACAAATTGACAATATGGAGAATACAAACTATACGAATTTGTGAAGATCATGCTATACGACTGTTTTTAGTATTTTATCTGGACAATGTTGTGCTTACTATATTGAGAGACAATGTGAATATTAAAGTTTGTGTACTCCCTACGTTTGCTTCATATGGAAACAATAAATATTTTAGCATAATAGCAAACCCTTGAATACGTAATTCTGATAATATGAATGTAAATATTTGAAAGTTGGTGAGTTATAAATATTCTCATTTTGCTAAAGCCTATATAAATCGACCTAAGCAACCCATTTCCTGCATGTTTAAAAAGTAGAGGAGGAAAAAAAATGGTTTAGAACATTTCATTCTTAGATCACGTAATCAAGATGGTAGGTGGTCGTCTATACTGGCAAATATTTGTGCGCAAGGATTTTTGCACCAAAGGCTAGCAGTGGAGTGTTGTTCTTGGTATATCACCAGGTTTATGGTGATTACTACAATAAATTTTATCTTGCAATAATAAATTTCGATGAGCTCTAGCTCAAATGGTATCTTCTCAAATCCTCCCCTAACACAAGTATGGTGGTGTAATGAGTTTATAATAAAGTAATGGTACGTGTTCAATACTCATTTCCCTTGTTTTAAATTTTTGGCACTGAATAGTTTAAACCTTTCCTAATGTTTGATTGCAGTTCTACTGTTTCTTCCTTGTTTTTGGTTTTACACCTCCAAAACAAATTATCTTGTTGCGGGGGAAGCTTGCCAAAATATATACTTCATTTTCATTTGACTTTCTTTGATTGATCTCTTTGTTCTTTAGTCATTTTTTAAGAGATTCTTTGGTAAAAACAACAATCAAGTTTTAGTCCCGAATTTTTAGGTTGGTTACTGATCATCATATAAATTTTTTTTTCTTTTATAATGATCATCATATAATTCAATGATATAAATGATAAAAATAGATAAATCATCTAATTACTTCTCTGCATTACATGAAAATCATACAAAAGCAGTAGATTTCTGGAATTATAGTTCAGCATGGATTAGGGTATTAAAAGCAGTCCTTGTTTAATATATACTACATAGTACCACGCACATATGCTAATTCGATTCTGTTCCACTTCCACACATTCCAGATAATTTTATACAGGAATCTTGAACCCAAAACCTCACTAATCACGCACAAGGCATGAAAAGTGAAAACCACAGGACCAATACTTGAATTAATTACAACGTAGAATCACCTGGCAAACAATTATCAATTTCTGAGTTTCAAGGAACAAACTGCCAAATTTGGCAAAACACGCGGGTCTTAGGCCGCCAAAGTGCGCCACTATTGTACATAGCACTAGCCAAAGGTTGAGATAACACGGTCTCATTCCCCAGAAGTGCCTAAATAGTTCAATTTCATTAGGCTGGTGATTGAGATTGAGCAATTCTTTTAGCATTTTAAGAGATGATTCGAATGATAAAATTAAATGAATAAATCATACAATTAAGTCTCCATATCTGAACCATGCAAAGGCTGTAAATTTGTCATATTTGCTCAACGTGGAATAGGGTGACAGCAACAATGTCAATATCTCAGATCATTAGCCAGCATTAATCATATATGACATGACAATTTCCATGCCTGCAGAATTGTAAATTTTAGAAATAATAAATAATAAAATGGAAAAGAAAAATGGTTCGACAAATACTTCTTGAATTTTATGCGTAGTATAAACAAACATACCAAATCCCGTTTTAGAAAAGGTTTTTCTCTAAACCAATTTGAAAGAATCTCCCCCAATCCACTACATGGCAATTTATAAAATCATCCACATGCATTATTTAAACAAGTTATATAACTTATTAAAAAATTCATGTGACTAATATTACACATAAATGATCCTTTCAATCAACGTATAGTGAGTTAAAGGAAAATCCCCCCAAACCAGATTGGAGAATTCAGCCTCGTTAAGTAGATTTTGTTTGATTGTTATACATGAGGTATATATTGGCTTCAAACCCTCCAGTGTACATGGTTAAAGATTAGCAGCAAGCCAAATCTGAACCTCAAAAAACAAAAAGATATTTTAAATCTCTTGTTTACTGATACATATGAGAAACAATTTTATTTGATTTATATTTCCCTACTTCCAAAATTAAAGATCAGGTGATGTGGGCGTGAAAAGACTAAGTAAAGCCCGTTTTTGATGTAAGCACAACCTGGGGTATATGTGCAGAATAATGCTTTTTGTATTGGTTGACAGACCAAATACTACGAGTCCTTTTGTACACATTAAAATCTCAAACCAACATAAATTATCAGCAAACTAAAAACAACTACCATGGGTTAAAAAATAAATTAAATCAATAATACCATCAAGGTTTTGCTGCAATAAATTTGACTCCATATATGGTCCTCTGGAGCAATTGCATATTTTAGTAAAGTATTAGGGCCAATGTGAAGGCAAAGATTTCATGCTTGACCATCCAAATCTGGGAGTTCTGTCCTTGATTTTGTTGAATTTTGAAAAATTACTAATTTACGACACAACATAACACCCTCGATTTTGATGATGCTTTGAAAAATTATGAAATTCAGAGATCTACGCCACTTCAAGGCTCAAAACTATTGCCTTGATATCTTTGGGGCTTTGGAAAGTTGTAAAATTGAGAGATCTACGCCACTTCAATACTAAAAACCATTGCCTTGATAATATTTAGCTGCCCCAAAGTAAACCAGCACCTCTCCCAAACCAACATCTTGTAACAGAAGATTGTCAGTCTCATTATCAGATCAGCCCTTGTGGCTGCAATCTTTTATCCAGCTTCATCACAAGCATGATGTGGGCTTAAATCCATGTCAACTCCAAATTTTGTTTTGCTTCCAGTAACCAAACTAAGCTACCTCACGTAAGATGCATGAAAGCAGCTCCTGGACTTGTTGAGCAGTCAGTGATGGAACCAGGATTCATACCGCGCGGGGGGGGGGGGGGGGTGGGGGGCCGCCGCCAAAGCTTAAAACCAAAAAAAACAATTATGAAAATAAAAACTAACATCTATTTCATATTCAACAAAATACGACATACAAAATAAGTATTTCTTAAAACATTTCATATTATAAAACATATCAACAAAGTAAAACATACAAAATAAGTGTTTCTTATTTTTTGCGCGATTTTTGTTTAGTCCATATTTATTTTTTTATTTTGTTTTTTTAGTTAAAGGGGCATGAATTTTATTTATTTATTTCTTTTCTTGTAGGTCAATATCTAAATATTTTAGAGGAGGAGAGACAAATATATATATATATATATATTTAAATGCAAATCTTTATTTTTTTGTATACTGGGGGGAGGGGGGGGGGGGGGGGGGGCATGGCCCCCCTCTGCCCTAGCGTAGGTCCGTCCCTGTTGAACAGACCGACTTCTTTAAACTGGAAGGCAAGTTTAGAAAGAAGGGGTACCTCAAGTTTCCAACATAGCATCACCAGGTGAAATAAGGAAAAGGTTGTTCAGAATTAAGATGAACTGATAAGCCTTCTTCCGTGCTCAACCCAACTGCTCATATTCAACTACCGCATCATATGTCTCCATGTTTAATGAACTCTCTGCAAAACATCTGAAAGGAAAGTTTTTATAGTTAAAAAAAGCAACAGACGACAATATAATAAGACAAAACTCTTTTCACTCCATCCATATACGGTGTAAAGGAAAATATTTTTATAAAAAAAATTAAAAGAATGAAACATAGGAATCTAATTAACCTCAATTAGTGTAGTGGAGTGCTAGACTACTAGTAGTGTGCTAATGTAGACCACTGCTAACTCTTTTTACTAATGCGGCACAAATTTGCAAGGATGCCAGGCTTTTCAGCATAGTGATCAACTAAATTTCTTGTTCAGACAGCCAAAAATTCTTTCCCAACTAAAAATGCAACAGTTTGATATGTGTAGGCAAATTTTTTTGACAGATTCCCAAGCATAATGTATTCTGAGTTGTCTAAATTAGTGAAGCTTTTGAGGCTATCAATTGTGTGCAGATTCTGTACCTTAATTCATGCCAAAACATACTGGTTCTGTCATCCAAGAAACGATGCAAAGGAGCAATGGATTCATCTTCAACATTAAGCTGTTCCGAATGGACATTAATATTGTTTTCAAGGCTTGCAATGAAAAGTGAGGAGGCTACATGAACAATAACAGATGGATCTGGGTCCCCAAGGATAGCCTGTAGCTCCCTCCGAATCCATGGTCCTATTCTTTGCATTATTCTTTCCTTTGCACCAATATTTCCTGATATGTTCTGAAATTTCAAAGATGAAAAACAAATTAGATCAGGTTAAACTCAACCCTTTCTTTCTCATCGTAATTACAATTCAATAAAATAGTTTTGTACTAATGGATAATCAGATCCTTCGACAATGACTTTCATTACAAACAGGCATCACCTCAAGATCAAACACTAATAAATACATTATAACTCAACCCATTGAAGAGGGAAAAAAAAGTTCGTAGAGCTGTGGATGCTAGAAAGAATAACGTGCTTGGATAACAAAAGGCAGTCTTTTTATTCAATTGGTGACAAAGATTGTATTCTGATAATGCAAAAACAGTGATACTCCATACTTCTAAGGCAAGAAATAAGTAATCATACCTGCTCACGACAATTTTGGGAAGGTGAAGAAAGAGCCCGCAAACGCCGGCTATAAATGCTGCACAAAATCAAAGCCCAAATGCCAAAATTAGCATAAAAACCATCAGAGCTATCAGATCAATGCCTTTGGGAATAAAGAAAAATTTAAGTCCTTTGCTATGTATGTATGTATCATGTATGTATTTATCATAACCCAACTGCCAAAATTAGCAAAAACCATAGGAGCTATCAGACTAATGCCCAAATAACAACAAAAGCACAAGAAAATTCAAGACCACATCTAAATGTGTAAGTATATCAGTATATGAGCATATCATAACCCAAATGCCAAAATTATATGTATAATTTTTATTTATTATTTATTTTTGATAAGGTACCTGGCACGCCATTGAAGTTTTCTTTCAGCAATAACATCAGGAGGCACAGATCCTGGCCGTCCAAATGATCTCCGCCACGGCAATGACCTTGGTTGCCAGCTAAGGCTATTTAATTCATTCCTTATTCTCCGAATACTCCTATATCAAGTTGGGGAAAGGTAATATTTGAGTTCAAAATACCAATTCTAACAAAACTATATATACAAAACAATAATGAACTAAATTCAAAACAAAAAAAAAAAAAAAAAAAAAAAAAAAAAAAAAACAGTCTATTTTTCTTCTTTGCCAAACAGAGAAACAAATATAATAAAAACTCAACTTCGAGACGCTATTCTATTTAAAACAATTTCAATCTGAATTTTAAGTTAAAAACACAATTTAAAAAATATATATAAAATAAAAAAGACCTAAAAAGACTTTTTCTTTCATTCCAATTTTTTTTCCTCCTCCATACCGTAAATTTCTTTTCTCTTACTCACACTTTCTCAGCAACCAAACAGAGAAAAAAAATTTAAAAAAAAAAAAAAAAAAACACACACACACACACACACACAAACATAAACACAAACACACATACATCCAATGATCTATAGGGCTAACATCAATTTTAATCTAAATTTTAAACTGAAAAACAAAACACCACAACTATAGAGAGCCTAATTCACAAATTAACAACTTTTTTTCTTTTATTCAAAAGTGAAATTCCTCTTATTTTTCCTACACTTTCTCGGAAATCAAACAGCAATATATACAGAAATCTCAAAATTACTCACCTTCGATGTCGATGACCTGTTCGGCGGAAACCGACTCGAACGTCGTTGTTTCTAGTATTATGAGCAATATTATTGTTCAAAGCAGATAATCTCTTTTTGTAGAAGGTTCGAGAAGAAAGGGAGATATCGCAGAACCAGGAATCGAAGTGAGCGTTACAGAGAGGGCAGTTCCGTTTGAGACCACTCCACTTCCGAATGCATCGGACGCAGTAGGCGTGTTTGCAATCTGTTAGCACCGCGGCTTCTCGAGCTTCCAGGTCTTTGAGGCAGATTGGACAAGATCGCCCTCGTATCGCTGGCCAAATTACCTTCTTTACCATCTTCTCGCGGTTCGGTCGAGAAGACGATGACGATTCCATGATTGCTTTCACACAGCGATAGAGAGAAGAGACAGAGAGAGAGAGAGAGAGAGAGAGGCCTTTTGTTTTTTTTTAGTCAGGATATGGGCTTTTTGGGCCGAAGAACAGGTTGTTCGTGGTTGGGCTTTGGGCTGGCTTTTATTTGCTGTAAGGCCGGTCTAACCCACTGGCAGGGTGCGCATCCAACCCACCAAACCTGCTACCTAAGGTTGGTTTGCGTGAGATGGTGGGATGGGTAAGGTTGCTTTCATTTGAGTTTTAGGATGAGTCGGTTTAGGTTGATAGTTTTTTCAATTCATATAATATCACTCAACCCAACCCACTATATGCATATAAATTTATTGTGTTACCTTTATTTTGATTCATTCTAGTATTTAGAGAATTAATTAAGAAAATTTGAAATATAATTTAATTATATTATGTAAATTGTAATAATAAAATAAGAAAAGCTTAAATAATTGATGAAAGTCTAATTTTTTACAAGAGATAAACACATTGCAATGCAATTCACCAACCCAACCTAACTTATGTGGGTTGGGTTAGGTTGGTTTCAACACGTGATGGTTATGTTGGGTTAAAAAAATCCTCTAATCTGAGTCAAATCAACCCAACCCATGTACATTCCTACCACATATAACATAAAACATAATGTAAGGGATGACAAAATTTCCCTACAATTAAAATTCTAGAGTCAATCCCAATTTTGTCTCGTTATAATTGATGTATAATAAAATGATGTTAATGGTAGACTGATAGACTAAAATGAAAAGATGTTGCTTCAATCATAACATTCCATGTAAATAGTTGTAAAAAGATATGTGAAAAACCTTGATTTAACTAGCCTCGTCACATGTGATTTACTTTGACTCAAAGAGGCCAGGACAAGATGGAATTTGCCTTTCTTGTCTTGCCTTGCCGGAGTATGTGTTTCCACACACATGGTTTAACCTTTTATATTTATATATATATATATATATATATATATATAGATATAGATATTCTTTTACTAACTTTCCAAACACTCTTATGGGTCTGTTTGGATACTGTTTATTTTGTTTAAACTGAAAACTTATTACTGAAAGTACTGTAAATAAAGGTAAAAGTTAACTGAAATAGTACAATATGACCTATGAATAGTACTAAAAATTGCAGTAGGGTTTATGAATAGTAACAAAAATAAACTGAATAGTGAAATATTTTTCATTTTTCATTGGTATCCAAACGGAGGCTATATCTGATTTATATTCTTACAATCACCCCTCTCCCCTCTCCCCTCTTCTCTCTTGTCTTTCTTATTACTCTTAAAAGTTTCAAAACTAATGCATTAAGGATGGCAAAATGTACTTATCTTACCTCACCCAACCACTCCCACCCTTGGCCCAGGCAGATTTTTATGGTTTGACCTCGTTCTACTACTGTTGTCATACCTATAAAACAACACCCATTATAAAAACTCAAGATTAAAAAAAATAATAAAAAACTATTAAAGGAAAATAATTAAACAAAAAGAAGTTAGTTCCATTAACATTAATGCTATTGAGCTATTAGCCCATTATCACACATCCCATAAAAACTTAAATCAATGACTTTTTCTTATTGAATAAGAAATCCAAGATTGAATTATATCTACATATAAAAAAAACACGTCATTATTTTAACAACATAATAAAGAACAATTATCATGAATCATACTTAAAATGATACAAAGTTTGAACAATTTGAATTTGGTCAAGCCCTTAGGAATAGGGAGGTAAAACCTCAAACCGTTCAAAATGAAAACAGTAAAATTTTACCACTTCATACCAAAATGGCAAAATCCAAACACATTTGCACTGCCACTACGAGAGACAGAGAAGACGGGTTTTAAAAAGTGAGCGGGGTTAGAACCGGAGGCTTTCTTCAAAAACCTCACTCCCAAAGCAACACAACACAAAACGCGCTTCTTCTCTCTCTCGCTCTCTCTCTCACTCGTTACTGTCTCACTCAACACAATCAATCAGAATGGACGTCCCTAAAGATCAAATCACTACTCTCCTCGAACACGGCCTCTACACCTCAGCTCAGACCCTCGTATTTTTCATTTCTCACTTCCCCAATAAAATCAATTTTCACTTTTTTACTCTTAGATTTCAATTTCGCTTTTACTTTAATCCGATTGATTTGTTTGAATCAGGGTTGTTTTCTCGTTTCATCGCCAGCCGCTAATGCCGAAACCAGTCCTCACATCAAGGCCGAAAGCTTGGTTTGGATTTTTCCTTTTTCCCTTCAAATTCGAAAATTTCAAGCTCTTTATTCTCATTTTGTTTCCTATTTCCACTGCAGGTTCTTCTCAGCGACGCATTGTTTCGCGAGCGAGAGTATCGCCGAGCAATTGTAAGAACAAACACACTCAGGCTTAAACTTTGTTTGAAATTTACTGTGCATTTCAATGCTATGGTAACTTCTCAATAAGCAGAAATGTAGTCATTTATATCCAAATCTGAATGGTGAATACACAGTTATATCCAAATGTAGTAATTTTTTATTTGAAGCTTTCTGTTATGTGTGTTCAAAAGAGTTGGATTGAGTTTGTGGCTTGATTCAATGCTTAATAGGCTAGGATCTGCTGTGACTAATTCATTCAAATTTCGCAACTTTAGTGTCTTTGACACAAAAACTTGTAAGAAGTCGGGTCATCGTTAATGTGCGAAACTGGAAGGTTTATATTAAGTGTGGTTTAGGACTTGCTGTTGTTAATTAAGTTGGAGGATCGAGCTTAGAGTCTGTGGAAATCTAAAATTTTGGTGCTGTGTTAGAGTAAAAAAATTTGTGTGCTTTCATCATTTAATCTTCTTTACATGATTATACCATCAAGATAAGAACTTTGCCGTCTTTGCTTAGTATCATGTATTTTGTTCATAGCCGGTCCCAATCCTGTAAAAAATGAGAAGGGTTAGTAGGTCGATGGCCAGGGTAAAATTAGTCACTTTATTATATGCAAATCATGCATTTAACTGTGGTTCGAACCACAATCCTCCTTCCTATTTGAGGAGAAGTACCGCTAGGTTACAAGAAAATTGTTCAATCACGTGTATATTTATTCTATATGCAATTCTCCTATTGAATTATGCATATGATTATCATTGTTGTTATTTTTTTTGGGATTTTTTTTAAAGTTTTGATGTCTTTCTGTTTTCTAACAGCATACTTACAAACAAGCATTGCAATACTACAAGATTATTCCTAAACAGAATTCAACAACTTCTAGAAGTTCATTGCCACCAAACAGGTCATCTTCTCCAAATTCTTTTAACATCTCAGCAATTAATGAAAATGAGGTAGATCAATTATGTTCGTTATGAATTTGGTTTCATTTTCAGCTTATCTGGAGCTTAATAATAATTTTTTTTTTTTTTTGAAACTTTTTATGTTTAAGGTTAAGCTGTTTATGCATTGTTATCCTTTTCTGTCTAATGGACAGGTCAAGTTCAAAATCGCATCTTGTCACTGTGCATTAAATGAGAACAGAGCAGCCCTTGCTGAGGTTGAGCCTATTGATGTTCTCTCTCTCTATGCACATTCTTGTTGCTAGTCTCTTTCATTTAATATGAAGAAGAATGATAAGAAAAGTTTGTTGGTGGAGGAATTATGGATAGGAAAGAGATCAGATTGCTTTTATTTTTGTAAGGGATCCTCATGTGGCATTGTATAATGATGAACCAAGATCCTAAAATTTCTGATGTATATTTTGTTGGTTTTGTTCAATAGCTGCGTTCTTATCTTTTACCTTTCATCTTTTATATGTGCAATCTCATTGCTTGTACTTCACAGATGGAGGGTATTCCAGGAAAATCAAGAAATTTGCAGATGAATCTGTTGATGGGGAAGCTTTATCGAAATGCTAGACATAGCCGTCATGCCATGAGCTGTTACAAAGAGTGTTTAAGGTTTGAGAAGTTAATTGGGTTTACACCTACTTCCCTTCATCTTATACTTTAATATATCTTACATCTGTTGATTTGTTTTCTTCGTTATCTTTATTATCTTTTGCTCAAGAATACAAACTTCCAAATGTGCTTTCTATTCTCTCCACATGCTGAATCCTAATAAAATGAATTGTGTGAAGTACACAAATCTACATATGAAAAGGATATTATTTTATATAGGTAAAAAAGGAGAAAAAATTTAATTACACAATTTCCATTCTTGAACTTGAGTGGACATGTTTATTGTATGCTTACTTGAACATAGATGCTAGAATGCATAGCCAGTGCCAGTAAGCATAGTGGTGAAGGTGCTGCCTTTGAAGTGAGGAAAGGTTGTGGTCAGAATCAGATCTTCAATTTGTACTGTAGGCCAAAATTCTCTCCCTCTCTCTACTTATCAAAAAATAAAAGAAAGAGAAATCTCTGCATCTCTCTCTCTCTGTATGCACACACAAGCCGCAGTGGTGTAGAAATATAAAGGGAGACAAAATATTTTGTTGAATCTATATAATAAATTGCGCAGCTCTTTCTTAATTCTATGCCTCAGTCTTTCCCTTGTGGCTCTAATATAATCTGAAATTAAATCTTTGACTAAAAATTGCTTACAAGAGTACAAGACCTGACCAACTTTAGTAGCCCTAGGCATATGCATTGAATGTTCTTTGGATTTGGATTGCCAGTTTCTCTCACTAAGTTCCTAGACCCATGGATGCTGCTCCACTAACATCCTTCTTGGCAAGCCTTTGCTTGCCAACAGGTGTATACATAAAAGTGTATTGTTATCAAATGGATCTCTGCTTTCAAATAGCATGCTAAATCACCTGAATTATAGAAATAGTATTGATTTTTGTGATTTATTATATTGGTTGTCAAAATCAAGCTTTATTTTTGTGTCTTTTTGATAGGCATTGCCCTTTTGTCCTTGAGGCTATTACTGCTCTAGCAGAGATGGGAGCTTCAGCCAAGGACATTATTTCATTGTTTCCTCAGGTTTGTTGGTGAAACCATTAAACCAACTTCATATTGGAGATCAATCAATTTATGCATTGCACAAATCATATTTTTCTTCATTTTCAAGGACTTTATCTTGTATGAGTGTTACATCTTCTCCTAACTGTAACTTGATTTTATTACAACAATTCCTCCTAGTTCATAGTGTTTGAAAAATAAAATATCATCATTTTTATGCTGATGTTCTTCCTAAATTTTAATTACAGACTCCAAATAGAAGTGGGAGGGCTTCATTTGATCATTTTGATTCAAGCCGCTGGCTGCAAGTAAGTACTTAATGAAGAGATATGATATTTTGTCCCATCATGAGTTACTGGCTTCATCATCCTCTGTATTATCAGCTTTTTGTTGGCAATTGCCAGTTGCAGAACCTCTTTCCCTTCTGTCATGAAAATCTTGTTCTGTGGCCTTATAAACCAAGTATGCACTCCAAGTATGATCATATGTATTGTAAAATGTGGATCTGGAATTTATTTTGATAGTTCAGCAAGCTTTCTACCTAGTATGCCGTTGGGCTGTTTTCTTTGGTAGTTTGCTGCACTGTTTTGTTGATAAAGTGCCCTCTAGATATATTTAACTGGTTAATACTAACTTAGCAATGATAATAAAGTGACTTGCTGAGTCACTGGAGTAAATATGAGTTTCTATAGGCTGCATTGATAGTTGATTTAGCTGAAACCACTTCTGACAGGTTGATCCTGTAAGTCTATTTTATTGTTTCAATGTGAATTACAAATATTGCATAGATCAAGGGCATTGTACTCAGTGGTATTGCCTGGTCTCCTTTATAAGGAGAGACAAGGTTCGAATCCACCTCCCCTGTTGTAACAATTGAATTATAAATAAATAAAAAATACAAATATTGTATAGAGATAGAGATCTTTGTTCTTAGCATGGTTTTAATTTCAAAAAGCACATATCATGATCAGTTGTCACTTAGCCTATGCTCACTTAGTCATGCAAAAGACAACATTTTTGCACTTTTATCACTCAGATTGTCCCTTTTTCTTCTTGGAATTAGTCTTTTTTTTTTTTTTTTAAACCCATTTATTCCAAGTCTTAATTTATTGGCAGTGTCCATGTTATCATTCGTTGGCTAGATGCTTGATTCGTCTTTCTTATAAAATTAATAAACTTTGTTTATCCATTAAGTCATTATTAAAATACACAATGCTATATATACTGTTGGAGTTTTTTTTCATTATACACTAAGATTGCTATTCCCAATGCCCCCCCCCCCCCCCTCCCAAAAAAATGAATGTTAGTTAATTATTATTCCTTTTTGTGCAGCGCTATGTTGAGGCCCAATGTTGCATTGCTTCAAACGATTACAAAGGTAGACTAATATCTCTTATGGTTTTGAGAGTTTTATCTGTGTGGCGTGTGCTGTAGAACTGCATCATATTCAGATCACAAGGCGTGATCTACATTTTTCAATTTTTTGTTGGTGACTTATGGTGAAATCTGTTATCCAATTGTTATGAAGCTTAGAACTACTGAACTTGTTTCCAATTGGCATGGTCTACTGATAAACACTGTATTTGCATGAAAGTGTAATCTCTTCTCATAGAAACGTGTAAAGGATATCTAAAAGCACTCAGGCTGGTGAAGATTACACAATATAACTTTAATTTTTTGTAATGATCCTGGAATCACACTATCTGTCAAATTTTGATAGTTTGTGCAATCTTCACCTCTGGTTTAAGAAGAGGATTGCTCATACTTGAACTCTTACCCAAGGCAAATGATAAGGAAAAGGACATAGAGGAAATAAGGCTAGGAATTATAACTGTTGATCACTTGGTCTATTGTTTGATTAAATTACATGGGAAAGACATGTAGATGATATCCTCTATGATAGGGAAAAAGTTGTTTGCTACTGCTACTCCTAATATGTGTTAGTTTATGCCTCATAACTTTTCTTATTCTCAGGTGTAGTTTCATTGGCAGAATTGATTAATTCTAAACTTTTGCTTGTTATCTGCCTGAGTTTTAACTTTTAATCAATAATTTTTATTGTTCTTTTTTCATTGCCAGGTGGTTTGGAACTCTTTGCAGATCTCTTGCAACGCTTTCCTAATAATACACACCTATTACTTGAAATTGCAAAGGTAGGGCTGATTGTATTTCAAAAATTCCAAAGCTTGTTTAACATGCCAAAATTTTCGCATTTAGTGCTCTTGAATGTTACATTTAGTAGGTTGGTACTAGCAAGACAATGGCATTTTGATTAGTCTTTCTGTTTTACTTGTACATTTATAAACCTATCATGTGAAGATTGAAGCCATTATTGGCAAGAATGAGGAGGCCGTAATGAATTTTGAAAAGGTAATGAGTTCTTTTTTATACAATTACTATCCCCCCCCCCCCTTTCCTCTCTCTCTCTCTCTCTCTCTCTCTCTCTCTCACGCACGCGCACACACGCATCAACCAAAACACAGGGGGAGAGGTACATGCAAGAAGATATAAACATAAAGTTTTTGGTCTTTACAGGCTCGATTAATAGATCCATACGTTGTTACTTACATGGATGAGTATGCAATACTTCTAAAGACAAAGTCTGATTATACAAAGCTAAACAAGTTAGCAAATGATTTGCTGAGTATTGATCCTACAAGGCCAGAAGTGTTTGTGACTTTGTCTGTACTGTGGGAAAGGAAAGATGAAAGAGGAGCTTTGTCTTATGCTGAAAGGGTCAGTTGGTTAATTTGAAAAAAAAATACTGCATAGATCTCTTTTCTTATTAACATATCTCATGAAATCCATTAATTCTTTGCAAGCAGAGCATTCGAATTGATGAGAGGCACATACCAGGTCACATTATGAAGGTATTAAAACAATTTAACACCTGATAGAATAGGTAGTTTGATTCCTGGATTCCGATTGAAGAGCCATATACCCCATAAATATTTCATTATATTTTGCTCTTTATCTTCAATTCCATGATCAAAAAAATTTCTTCAAGTTTTCAGGGTAACCTGTTGTTAACAGCAAAGCGAGCTGAAGGTGCTGTAGTTGCTTTTAGGTCAGCTCAAGAATTGAGACCTGATATTCGTTCGTATCAAGGTGCAACTTTCAAGGGGGAACGCTCACCTGCATAACATGCAGCTCACTTTTACCATAGACATGTATTTATTTTCTAAAGAAAGCGTGTATAACAGAAAAATGCAGAAGCCTTGAAATGATTAAGGACTCATTTATGATTTCAGGTTTGGTTCAGTCTTATTTGGTTCTCTCTAAAACCAAAGAGGCTTTGTATGCTGCCAGGGAGGCAATGAAGGCAATGCCTCAATCGGCAAAGGCACTAAAATTAGTTGGTGATGTTCATGCTAGTAACTCTGGTGGCAGAGAGAAGGTAAAGCTTTATATATCTTTTCAGCATCAGCTTAGAAGTAAAGGTTGCTTTCATCCAGATTTCAAAGATTGTTAATTTTTCTAAACTTGTAACAGGCCAAAAAATTCTATGAGTCAGCACTTAGGTTGGAGCCCGGTTACCTAGGAGCCGCATTAGCTTTGGCTGAGCTCCATGTTATTGAAGGTCGAAATGGAGATGCTGTATCTCTGCTTGAGCGATATCTCAAGGATTGGGCTGACGACTCTCTTCATGTTAAACTAGCTCAAGTATTTGCTGCAACAAATATGCTTCAAGATGCTTTATCACATTATCAGTCTGCGTTGAGGTAAAATCTAATATAAGATATGAATCTCTTTCTGGATCAGGAGATTCTGGACATAAATTCTGCATTGTTGCAGATTTTCTTCCATTCTCAGGCTTTTGAGCATGAGAATGTCTCATTGTAATTTACAAAGTATTTGAAGTTAAAAGTTCTTGATTAGAGCCATCGCCACTACTGATGGCATGGTCTCATTATTAAGTTGTGCTGTCCAGTTTGAAATGGCTGTTACTTATGAGTTTTTTTTGGTAACATGCTACTTTTGAATTTATCTATTCAACTTTATGAATTTCTATGAGTGGTTTCAGGCCATTCTACTTCCTGAGGATGTAAAATTGGACACTGAATGTCAATGAAATATGTGGGCGGCCTATGATTAAAAGAACAGGGGAGGGTAAAACCTCCAATGCCTTTATTCAAAAATGCTTTCATTTTTACTCTTTTACTGTGTTGCAGGATAAACCCACAAAATGAAGCTGCAAAAAAGGGGCTAGAGCGCTTAGAGAAACAAATGAAGGTTTCTGATAATATTGCTCTTTCAGCTTATTAGTTACAGTTCCTTCAATTACTCTCCATACACTTCACTATTCTTTGCTTCATGATTATTTTTTGTATTTTATGTAATATACTTCAAATGAAGGCAATTAAGAAAAAAATTTCTTAAAAAAAAAAGGAAATGCAGCATGGGAAATGCAGAAGAATTAAACTTGTTAGAATAGTGGTTAAGATTAAATTCATACTTTTCTATCAATTTAAGATTTTGGGAGAAATGATTATTTAGCATGGTAACAGCAAGTGGTCATGAGTTTTAATCATGTCTCGTCTCTACCAAGAATTTAGAAAGTTCAAAATTTCATGTTTGGGGCAAGCGGTAAATTTACCAAAGCCCTAAGAGTGCATTTTCCCTGGGATTAACCTTGTATTTTATTGTAGGGTGTGGATCCAGATGCACCTGAAGAAGATGAAGAAAATGAGGTAGAGGATGCCGAGGGAGACCAAGAAGAGACTGATCTTTTATGAGGAAAATTTTAAAAAGTTTACATGTATGAAACACCTTATAATATTATTCAGTTGTAAATGAGTAACATGTAGTGTGAGATTGCTGTGCTGCCTTGCAAGCAAACTTGTGACCCATAATTACAGATTTCACGTTAGGGAACTGAAAATTTGAAATTTTGCTGCAAAAACTTGAATTTAACCATTATAAAAAGGTGACGTGGATGTATCATGTGGGCTGGATGTTGATTTATTGGGGGTGTACCTGTGATGCGCGCAGAAAGGAAAGATAAGTTATTTTGAAAAGAGCAATGGTGTTACACACTAACACACTTGAAGTCACGATTTCAATTAAAAACAAGTGTGGATGTGTGGAGCCCCTTTTTCGAAGGGTTTTTTGGGTTTTTAAATTAGAATGTACATAATATGCTGTGTAATTTTAATGGAATTATTTCTTTATCAAATGTGGATTGTGCAAGTCAAATTGACAAGACGATTCTTACACTGATGTATCCAGTTGTCTTAGACATATACTATATTTTCTCTTTATTCAACCAAAAATAAATAATAAAAAATCAATATGCTCTTGGACTTATTATGTGGTGGATTGTGGTTCCTTACGATGATTGTAGCGTGATAAGATTTTGGAGCCATCGAAACAGAAACCCAGTAGAAGCAAAGTCCAAAATATGGCAGTAGTACCGGCGTTTGAAGACAAAATTTTGTCTTTTACAAGCTTGTCGTTCACTGAAGAGAGTAAAATTATTACATTTGTTGATGGTTTTCAATTCTCAAAGGTACACTTGTAAAATAAGGGTATTCGAACCCTAATAAAGAAGAGCAGATCATACTAAGTAGAAAGGCTTCACTCTTGCATCTTACTAAGTAGGAATTACCAATACATATTAATGGGGTTCCCTCCACATTAAGCTTGCCTTGAATTATGTTAGTCTGTAATTACAGGTGTATCGCTTGGCATCAGACCTAGTCCCAACCGGTGATTAATGGTGCTATATATGCACTTTTGACCAATGTGTGTAGAAAATTGGAGTGCGAAACTTGGTAGAAGCCTATTGAGGATGAATGTTCATATATTACCCGGCAACTAGTTCTGACGGATGGAATCAACTACCCTTAAGTTTTACTGGCTGAAGACAGAGTCCAAGGACTCTTCTAAACAAAGATTTCCTATGTTATTAAAAATAAATAAATGGAAGCCCTTTCTTATAATTTCAAATTTTTAATACATAAAGGTCGCAATGTACAGGAATGGTCAGCACACAAAAGCAAGATTAACTTCTTTTTGGCCGTTAATTGGTCTTCCAATAAAAGAGGCAAGTATGGCAGTCAAGCAGAACAGTGGAAGTGTTTTCTTTAGCTATTATAAAAGACATAAAATATTACAACAAAACATACGTTCCCAAGTCACATTAGCTTCACATATGTACAGAACTGAATTACTAAAATTCTCTAATGCTAAGCTTGAAAATGTAGATTATTGCTTCCAGTTGGACAATTGAGGTGGTTTTACAGGCTAGATAGTTCTGGGTTTTGTCCAACGATTCCCACCATAGTTATCTTATGTTGCCTGCCCCCATGGTCTTCCATAAGACAGCCTGTTACTCACTGTTGATGGATGGCCTTGATCATTCAGATCTGTTCTCCATTCTCCACACTACCTACACATTGAAAGGTTTCCTCGGGGTGGGCGCTCTGTTCTCCATTGATTGCAATCTTTGTTTGAGATGAAAAACTTCAACCTGCATGACAACATGAGGCAATGGTGGCCTAAATAAACTCAAGAAGGGAAAATAGGATAAATATTAAGACGGATATGCTTGTTTAATAACATAGCTGCAAAGATATGAAGATAGTTTGTTTGAGATGTTTGAGACTCACATTCCATTGTCCTTTCACAGCCACAGGCTTTACCTCATAACAACAATAATAACCATCAACACCTAGTCTTTTAGTCCCAAACCTTTGGAATCAACTATGAATTCTCAATAGACTAATCAGGATCAGCCACATATATTCTTTTTTGTCACTCTATTCTATCCGGAGTCATACCCTCTGCTATTTCTTTAATTGTCATATCATTTTTTTACCACCTCTACTAATTTATAAACAAGTTAGTCTAATGGATCAATCACCTACAATGTCAAAACATCCACCTGACAACCCTTTTATAAAAGGGTAATATATAAATCATAAAAGAGAAGAACAATGGTAAAAAGATGGCTATGCCATGTACAAGTTAAGCAGCAGCAATAGCAGATAATTATCCCTCTTTCGACATTTTGTGGCTACTAGTACATTTCATTCAAAGCCATACCTGTAGTTGGAAGGCCCTTGCCCTTTCTCCTGCAAGAACTCCTCTAGTTGAGTGCAGCTCCTACAAAAGATTTCAAAAAATCAGCAAAATGCTATATTTGATGTAACCATTCATAATACAAGATGGCTGCATTTACCTTCTGAGTATCATCCAAGACTGCCTTCAGGAAAGCCACATCATGTTCAAGCCTTATATTGTCAGAGTGGACTATATTTGATAGGCTGTTAGCGTCTTCTTGTGCCATCTCTACACCAGCCAGTTTCTCTTTTAGTACCTCCATCCCCTTCACAGTGTCGGTCAATTTTTTCTCTATCTCCTGTCTGCTTTTGAGAACAGATGACAAGTTCCTTTCTGCAGCTTCTCGGCTTGCCACTGCAGCTGCCAACTGTCCTTCTAGCATTCCATTCTTCCTTATTAAGGTAGCCATATTTAATTCGTAAAATTGATATACACTGGAAGAAGTTGAAAACACTCCAGATTTGATATCACTTTCTGGGAATGCCACATCCTCAAATTCAACTGGAACATTTCCAATTCTGTGGTTATGAGTAAATGCATTATCAGATTCATACAAAGAGGCTTCCTCTGCATTGAGTTTGCCTCCAGTTATGTTAGTCTGAATTCCCGTATTAGATCGATTGATTCTTTGTTCTGCCTGAGATTAACACAAAATGCAATATTAAATGAATTTCACATTAAAATCTTAGGAAATTCCAAGAGTAGAGCATGGAATCAAACTTAGTTATCAAACACCCCCCCACCCTTCCTTTTCTTTTTAAGCGGGAACACGCCAGCTTATTTATTACCACTGGAATACTATGCTATATTGTGGCAGTTATGGGTTGAGATTAGAAGAAGAAACCTATCACAGAATAGATAATCAAGATCAAAGATACAAAAATTCCATTTTGTAAGTTAATTACTGTTGGGAGGGAAAATATCTTTCTTTTGGATAAAGTAGGCTCCCAATTGGACCCACAGTCAACAACAATCTACGAGAAACTACCCAAAATTAAAATTAGAGGTTTTCAATTCATCCAAAATGAATCTGCATGTCTATATCTCAAATAAATTTAATAAAAGAAGATTGACATAGTAAATAATTGGAAACTTCTCAGTTTACCTGTAAGGTAGAATTGTCGTCTTCTGATCCATTTGCCATCTTAACAGGCATTTTGTATTCTTCCTCATTATGAAATTGCTTGCGAAGTGAAACATTGCCAGGAACAGAATTTGGATCAACAATTGACTCTGACAAAGATTTTCTTCCTGAACCATGTTGTTCAATGGCCGATGCTAGATTTTGTCGAGCAACAGAATCAACAGAACGTTGGGAAGAATCATTACTAAGGTGAGCAGCCAATCCTGTGGACGATAAGTGTTTCTCAAATAGCAGAGCTCCTGTACCTTTTCCAGGGGTAGATCTTTGTCCCATGGATGATTTACTCTTTTCCATTAGCAGGACCTCAACCTGCAACAAAACAACATATGGTCAGAAAATAAAGGAAGTCAATGATCGAATGCAAGTCAAAAAATGTGCAAATACACGATTTCTGTATCCAACCTGATTTGACGGCTCCTTTTTGGATCCCCCAAAGGCAACAAGAAAATCCTTTTCCTTGTGCTGTACAGGAACTAGGCTGAAACCCTGAAAATACAACAATCTTTAGACAAATAATTTCATCTTGCCAAGAAGAATGCAACTAACACTAGACACATCATCTCAAAATGATATCACATAACAAATATCATAGCAATTATGGACTAATTACATCAGCTCAGGCAACCCATAAGTTCAAATGTCATCTTTATGCGGTATTCCCATAAGCTCAATAGCGAAAGTGAAAGCCATACAAAGACTTTGCACAATTTGAGATGGCATCAGCTTACCATGAGGGTGTGGCATCAATATGGACTTCCCATCCTAAAGCTAAAAGCCAGAATATTAGCTTTTAATTCCAAGGTTAAACTAACAGCAAAAATGGATGATAAGCTTTGACAAATTTGAGATAGTAATCAAAGAACCAACAGATAAATTCAAGCCTTCAAGGATAAAATAGAAAGCTCAGGGATTTATGGCCATTAAAATGTGTATTACTTTTATAGAGATATCAAAAAAATAAATTGATGCATAATTTTGGCACATCATATGGCATGAGGCTAGCATTAAAAAGATTTGCAATACTTGATAATGCAAAGAACAAAATCTATATGACTCACCTTGTTGGTGGTGATGGAAGATGACAGTGATGTAACAGCCACAGACCACTCAACCTTTAAAACATCAAAGATCAAAGTCTCCACATGTCCTGGAATAATTAGGAATAAAAAGTTCATAAATGAATGTCAAAAAAAAAATTTATTGAAACTAGAGAAAAATTGCTCAAAGCTGCACTGCATTTGATCCACATCAGAACTCAACTCCCAGGCCAGTGAGACATTGAAGATCTTAACACGAGGATAGAGGACTTAGTTATGAAGGTGAAAACAACATCAATAGCAGCTAGACAGGGTCTGAATGTACACAAATTTTACAAATATAAACTTCTTCAAATCATGGGAATCAAAGGAGTTGAAAGCCTTCAATCTTCCTCTCGTTTCTCTTTCTTTTTTCCTAAATCATCAAATGCTTTCTCAGAACCAAAATCAGGTTGATTTTGATAGCCTTCCTACATTATAGTATAGGTGGCAACTTATATGGTTGAAATCATCACCATGCTCCAGAGTTTAGAACCATTGCGACTCCTTGTGTATAAAACAAGCCAAGAAAAGAATAAGAAACACTGAAACATATGGCAGGAAAATCCTAAAGTAGATGGGTCAGGATTGTCTATCCAAGAGTGAATGATGTGAAAGCAAGGATATCGGAGGCATGAAGACCCTTGAAGATCTATTAGAGGGGAACAAAAGGAGGAGCAAAAGCTACTTCTTGAAACAAACCTAACATAATACTATAATGAGCAACAAGTTCAATCAATTCATGGTTGCAACATGAGAGAAAGGTCCACATGCTTTTTAAGTGACCAAAAGAGAGAAAAGGGTCGAAATATTCTAACAATGCTTCTAAGCTCATAAGGCATACGTTTTTTCCTGCTTCCACCCCCCGCTATATACCATTTAGTTCCACACAGGACTCCACAGGAACCGGCCCTTGGTGATGGATGAAAACCGCGTATCTTTATTCTTGTCCATACCATCTGAGAAAGATGTAATTATCAAAATGTCAAATCTAAAGAATTTTTGTCTTGCTTCTAAGAGAGATGAAATTACTCACTCACATAATACATTAAAAAAAAAAAAAAAAAAAAAAAGATGAGGAGATGTTCCACATACCGTTTCAAAGTCAAAAGAGTACAAGTCATTCAAAGTCTTCGACTTTGATGCTCCTCCAAATAAAAAAAGAGTTTTATCATCATAAAGAGTTGCCACATGGTTAGATCTTGGAGATGGCCCTGTTCCTCTGTACGTACAATTATAAAGAATAAGAAAAACCCTTCACTCCCAAATCAAGGGATATGGCAACAAGAAAAGCAACCAGAATTCTCCATGACAAAGGTGACAAGTACTAAACTTGGAGCTTCTGTACAAAATAGTATCAACAAATTTCACAAAGTACACTAGAACCTACTCACGTGTAATGAAGAGGAAGCCATGTCAAAGATTTCAAATCAAACATGTGTAGATCATTTAGTTTCCTCTTTTTAGCATCTTCACCCCCAAATAGGAGTAAAACAGAGCTTGCCCTTACCACAGTATGACCACTACGAGCAACCTGCAATACATAAACTTCAGGTTAGAATTTCTTATTTTTCATGGACCTTTTAGATTATAAATTTGGTATCTTAAAGGAAAGAAATGTAATATCATTTTTCCACGTCAGTAAGGCATATAACATTGTCCTAATCCAAGATATGGACTACCTGCATGAATTGCATTCATACACCCCTCAGCAAAATTTGCATAATAACAAAAGCTACCAACAAGTTCTTTTCTCACATTTCATGCTTGCCAATTATCATGTTTGTTGGAGATTGATAGCCGTCTTGTCCAAATAGCAATCCAAATTAGCATTCTAATTTTAATTCATTATTAAAAATAAATCAATTATATGGATCATGTGGGTAGAAACATCTAATTCTCAAGATATTTGGCACACATGATAAGCATGGGAGGGGTTTCTTTTCCAATAATGACCTTTCCAAATTGTAACTTCCAAAAGAAGAAACTGTGGGTAGTTTTTTTCTTTTTTCTTTTTTTTTGGGGGGGGGGGGGGGGGGGGGGGGGGTGTGGTGTTAAGTAAAGCTACTTCTACAACACAGCTAATCTAAAATTTTATCAAGCCATGTGATATACCGGTATGTCACCCTTTGCTTCTATAAGTGACCAGCACTCCGTTTCAGTGTCAAATGCCCACACTACAAAATCCAAAATCATGTGATTAGGCATCATTTGGAAAAATATAGTAAATGAAAATATGACCAAAAAAAAAAATCAAAATCAAAGCATACACACAGAAATACCCAACCTGAAACTCTGTCACTGCTAGGGTCAGTCTTTCCTCCAATCAGGAGAACCTTTTTTCCCCAAGAAACCTGGTCAGGGAAGGCAACAAAAATAACTGTCAGCACTTGAGCAATTTAAGGTTTTTGCAGCCTACATGACCTGGGACAATATGATTAACCAGCAAACTAACACTAGGGGATAGTCTGCATATTATATGCATTATGCTTGATTCAGGGGAGGAAAAAGAAGTGCACACAAAGCTCTACTGACATACATACAGGGGAGTGGCATTAAATAACTTCTGCAGGGTGCAAACCATGGTGCACACCAACCTTTTGCACCCACAAAATAACAATTGTTCTTACTTCTTTGCTAGAGTAGCGGGTGTTCATAGATCCTCAGAAATAGAACCCTAAATTTTCTCGTCCATTACATACAATATCCCAATATTGAAAAATCTCAAATAAATAACAATTCAGCTACAAAACAAAGCAAAACAAAATAGTAGTTGAGACATATAATAATACCAGACTATGGCCCTTGCAAGCAGGAATCTTTAGTGGCAGACTGCTTGGTGACAAGTAAATCTTTGATGATGCTGTTGACCAGGTAAATCTATCGAAATTAAGCACCTGAAAATACACATGAAAAATAATGTACACGTATATCATGCATTTATGGTGTGAAACTAAATTAAAAATCTAATTTAATCAATTACTTTGATGTTAAACATAAATAATCTGGTGTCCTCCCCCCCACCCCCCTCTCCTTTTTTTGAACAACTTAAATCTATTGGTGCCACTTTGAATGTAAAGATTTTAAGGGAAAAGGAACATTCCCTACCTGTACATCATCCAACAACCCATTTCCAGATTCACCACCGACCACTATCATCTTGTTCCCAATCAGAGTTGCTGCATGCTATTCATGAAAAGAGTAAAATGGTGATTTTTTTTTAAAGCTTAAATTAATCAAATTCAATCAGCTACACCATATAAATCAAGCTCATTCACGAGTTACTGCTAAATAACATTATACATTAAATCGAGGAGTAGGTTTTTCTCCAGCAATTGACAACACCATCCAATTCTCCAAGTTACCCGATGCACAATTACTAATCTCAGGTGCAGCAGCAGAAGACAAACACTGGCGATTGAGTTCATCAGAAACACTAGTTGGAGGTGCAGCACCTTCACTCTGCAAAATTGTAAATACTTCACACACATACTCATCAATGCAAACCCACTTGAAAAAAAAATTCAGAATTAAAATCAAAATCCATACTTTTGATCCACTAGTCTTCTTCGTGTGTCTTATGGGACTTCGAGTTCCCTGAGCAGTGTCTGGTAGATGGACTTTCAATCTGATGCACCTCCCCACATTTCAAAATTAGTATCAACAAATGTATAGTATACCATCTTTCTGCTTTTTCAACATGATTCTAAACTTTACAACATTTGTTTTTGTCAATCAATAGAATAACATTATATGAATTAACTACAATGTTGGTGTTTATCAAAAAAAATTATATAATGAGCTAAATGGCCCTAACTTTGGAGATTTGATATTGATAATGCATTTATGTTTCAAAAACTTCAATAGTCTTTTATTTTATTTTCCTTTTTTTATATATTTGAATAATCGATATGCTTCAAACTCAAATTTCTCCACTAACTAAAACAAAAATTAAACAACATTTCTGCATAATAAAATAAAAAGTAAATGGACAACAAATTTATAAATAAAGAAGTAAATAAAGAGAAGCTGACCTTGTATGCTTCAATTTTTTACGAGAAAAACTGAACATTTTTCTGAGATCAGGGCTTGAAATGCCAAAACCAGACCCTAAAAATTAACGAATAAAGCCACATTTTCATATTACTTAAAAAAATAAATAATAATAATAATTATAATAAATATTCACTGACAATAATAAAGAGAGATTAATCTTTTTTTTTTTTTTAAATGACAAACAAGCTCACCTCTGAGAAGTATTTAACAAAACAATGAATGACCGCGCTAGCTGTTTGGTTACCGAGAAAGTAATGGAAAATAAAACAATATGTAGGTAAGTAAGAAAAGTAGGAACAAAAGAGAGTTATTATTGAAGAAGCAGTGGAAGAAGAAGTCTGGTGAGGAAGAGCAACATTGTAATAAGATGAGAGGGAGATTGAAGACAAAGTGTTGGAAATGAATATTGATAATAAGTGGAGAAAATAAAAATAAAAATAGTTGAGACTTTAAGAGAGAGTACAAAAAGAAGACCTTCAATGATAGACAGTGTTTTATAATACTACTGTTTTTCACACATTGTTGCTCTCTCTCTCTCTCTCTACAGTGAGCTGTAATAATAACCAGTGAGTGAGTGAAGTAACGTTATAGTGCGTAGGTTAAGCATTTTTGGCGTTTTTAATGTTGTTGTTTTGTGGGGTCCTGGCCCTCCAAGTAAATTCACAACTTTTATCGTAATTTTTACGTGGGAGACTGTAATTAATCAAAAATTATATTATGGTTCGGGTGTTTATATCATCTTTCTCATAACAGTTATGTTTTATAACTGAGTGAGACTCAATTATTATGAGAGAAATGACATATATATCCGAAACATGATACACTATCTCGTAATTAACAATCACTTTGCATAAATTAACTGAATTTTTTTTTTTGTTTTTCTTATTATCTCATTTTTTTTAATTTTATAAATAGCCGGTCGGTGCTTATCAATATTTTCCTTTTAGTAATAATAATTGAATAAAGTTATGATCACAATTTTTACTGTAATTTGTTTATATAAGTTATAAATAGTAAAATTACAGCTCACCATTTTTATTTTATCCCTCACAACTTATTGGCAAAAGTTATGATCATTCAGAGAGATTGCTGGCTAGCTCAAAATAGAGGGAAAGAGAGAGCAACAACGTGTTACTGAACTAGTGAAGTATTAATAACCAGTGAGTGAAGTGAACCAATGAAGTAACATAATAGTGCGTAGGTTAGCATTGGCTGTGCTTTTTTTTGTTGTTTTGTGGTGAGTGTGGGGTTTATTTGGGTTTTAGACTAGGGAGAGAGGTTTTGGTTGGTAGTGGTTTTAAAAACATTGTGAATGACCGTTGAGTGAGTGAAGAGAAATACGTTGATGGGGTTTTTGTCTGGTTTGGTACTCGAGGTAGAGACTGGAGAGTCGTGACATGTGACTTGTAGAGAGAGAGAGACATTTATTGTGTATGGGCCATAGCTTCAGTGCTTGTCTCGGGACTTGGAATATGTGAGAGGAGACTCACCCATGGGATCAGAATCTCTCTACTCCGCACGTGTTGGGATTTGGAACTTTGAAGTTTGAAGCAATTCAAGCTGACTCTCTCTGCAATTGCATTTCGTAGACACTCTGATATCTTTTCCTTTCATTTATCCAAGTAAAGTCGCTTTTCCTTTTTCTCTTGAACAGAAGTAAAGTCACTTTTTAGCAAAAAACATTTGTGTCAGGAGTCGTAACATTTTCGATAGGTGAGATGTCACACCTTTATAAGTTAAATAAATAATATATATATATATATATATGAGACTGAGAACTAAAAAGATGGATATTAGAGCATTCTGATCAGCTATTGCATAAAAAATGTCATTTTAACACATTAAAAATTTAATTTACTATTTTACAACATCATTTTACAATATCTTATTTATCAGATGTTCTATTTTTCAATCTCATACATTAAAATAATATATCCGTCACATTAAAATACCATTAAAAAATAAAAACTTCAAACGGTTTCTCCCTATCTCATTCTCATCCTCGTCCTCGTCCTTGTCCTCGTCCTCAACAACAACAACAACAACAACCTATACTGCCGCAACAACAGCCACTAACAACCACTGTCACAACAACACCGATAGTCACCACCGGCACAAACTCACATCCACCAACGCCACCTCAAAAAAATAAAAAATAAAAAATAAAAAACACAACCAGAGAGATCGGCTTCACCTAAAAAAAAAAAAAAGAACACAACCAGAGAGATCAAACCCACATCCACCAAACCCACCACCGGCGCACAAACCCACATCCACCAAATTAAACACTGGCGCACAAACCCACACCCACCACCGGCGAGACGAGGATGAGACGGTGTGGCGAGACGGCAATGAGACAGCGTGGGCATGGGCGCGGGCCGGGGCCGCGAAAAGCCCGATGAAGATGAAGGTGGCGACGAGACAGATGAGAAAGGATATGATGAGAATCAGAAGTTTGACGAGTTTGAAGGTAATGACGTTGGTCTGTTTGCTAATGGTGAGTATGATGAAGATGACAAGGAGGCTGATGCTGTTTGGGAAGCGATTGATAAGCGAATGGATTCGCGGCGGAAGGATAGGAGAGAGGCTAGGTTGAAGCAGGGAATCGAGAAGTACCGTGCGTCGAATCCGAAAATTACAGAGCAATTTGCCGATTTGAAGAGGAAATTGTATAGCAAACTCCAAAATCTAAAATTTGGAGAGAGAGAGCAAGAGTGAGAGAGAGAGAGAGAGAGATTGGTTTCAGAATGACCGAGAGAGAGAGAGAGAGAACTGAGAGGGGGAGAGAGAAAAAAGAATTAAATATGCCAAACAGTGAAATGGCATGGCTGTCCGTACGCTCTCATATTTGAGAGCATACTGTAGCATGTCTTATATTTTTGCAATATTTAGCACACCTCATGAGAGGTTGTTTTTGTGTTTGGTGTGCTAAATGTGCCAAATATTTAGCATTTGGCACATTTAGCACACCTAGTGGTAATGGTCGCATAACCAATTCTATAAAGATATAGTATAAAATTTATATTTTATTTTTCAAATCTCAACATGTTATATAAGTATAATCATATTTAATTAATTTTAATATTTATATATAGATTCTATTGAATTGTGAGTTTATTAAGAAATTATTAAGTGTGATAGAATATATTGAATTTTAAGTATAATATTATTGTGGTAATATCTTATTAGATGGTATAAAACATGAATTTTACACCCAATTTTTGCCAAATTTAGACTCATTATTAAAATGTTATGACATTTTATCAAGTTACTATACTTTTCCATTTAAAAAGAAACTTATAAATTGATATTATAACCAACTTAATTTTTCTTTTCGATTTGTACAAAAAAAATTAATTGGCCATCAATATTCAATAATATTAAGAATATTTTTTTAATTAATTTATTATTTTTTATTTAAAAATTAGATAGATCAATTGGTAAAAAAATACATTCAATAAATGTTATAGTTTTCATAGCAATGCTCATAAAATAAATCCATTTAAGAGTAATGTGTTTTTGATCATGCAATTAAAACGCTATACCTAAAAAAAAGGTGGGGTTTAAAAAAGTTACAGTTTAAAATGGCATGGTTTTATATGAGATGTCAAACATACATTTCAACAACTTTTGAATTTTCTTGAGATTATATAGGAATTTGGCTTCTCTCTACTTGTGGGAGTTTAAGAGAAATTTTTTTGATTGTTGACTTCGTTATCAAAGGAAGAAAATCAATTTGTATTATAAGAAATGCGATCGATTTTTCTTTTTTAAAAATTAAATTTGGCATATGATTTTGTGTAATTAAGTGCGATTGTAACGGATTCTCCCCCCAAAAAAAAAATGCAATGGTAACTATCTAATTTTATCTTCTTCTTTTTTTAGGGGTAGTCTAATTTTATCTTAATAATCTAATTTAACCAAACTTGACATTATTTTATAAGAATCTTGAAAGAATTTGTACCTGCATATTAGAATATTAGAAAGATAAACTCCAGGGGTTAACCTATTAGCCTCTTGGGGGCTTGGTGCGTTGGTAAGAGTTTTGGACTTGGTCATATTTGTGAGTCTAGAAGTTGCCTGGTTTGAGTCATGTGCTTCGCAAAAATGCTGTGTCATGACGTGAATAACCATAACACGTCTAAGGGTGCCCTACGCCATCAATAGCAGGCTTAAATGGGCAGGGTCAATGATCACATGCGTGAGACCCTTTTTTGTTCATTAAAAAAGGGGGGGGGGGTGTTAACTTATTAGGTTCTCGCAAGATCCTTAAGTTTTTGGATTCAAAACACACACGCTTTATTTGGTTGAGAAGATGAAAAAGTTCAAGAATGGAAAATTTTGGGAAGATAAAAAAAATGTTTTAATTTTCTATTTTGGTAGGAAGGATGGAAAAGTCAAATGATAGAAATTAAATTACTATTATGCCCTTATTATAGTTTGAAATAATGGGATAATAGGGGTAATAGTGTCTTTTAAACTTCACATCCTCTTTCTCTCTCTATTTTCTCTCCATTTTAGGGAGATTATATTTTGTGGGCTGGTTGGAAAATCACCCACCCATTTTCCTTCCCCTCAATCAAACAATGCAGAACACTTATTTTCTCACCCACCCCTCTCCCCCTTTTCCATCATTCACCTTTTCACTCCAAGCAATTGTAACATTAGTCAACATCTTAAAGACACCTCAAAAGAATTTCTCCTTATAATTACCTGATGAGTGAGAGAAGACATAACTCTGATGAGTGAGAGAAGACATAACTATAAGAATAGTCAAGTGTTTGAAAGCCCTAAAACATTGCCTTCCCTACGTTACATAGGCATAAGCCGACCCTCTAATTTCCTCCCCCCCCCCCCCCCCCTCCTTTTTCCATCATTCACCTTTTCACTTCAACCAATTGTAACATTAGTCAACATTTTAAAGACTACTCAAAAGAATTCCTCCTTATAATTGCATGATGAGTGAGCGAAGGGAACTACACGTTATCACAAGAACAGTCAAGTGTTTGAAAAGCTCTAAAACATTGCCATCCTAACATGACATAAGCACAGGCGGATAGGCCATATGCTGATGGGCCTCTAATTTCCTAAAAAGAAAACACAAAACTGAGTTTTAAGTGCCCAATTGGGAACCGAGGACCAATGGCCTGCCTAAAGATTCCTGATCAAGCCCAGTTCGCTCCCAACTAATTTCTTTGGGCTGAAATTAGCCCCATTCATTTTCAGAAGTGGTTTGGACTGAGTTTTGGGCTAGCCCATGATTGATTAGGCTAATTTTAGTTTTATTTTTCCCTCAAATTAAATTTTTTCCTTCTTTTACTGCCAGCCTATTGCTCGAGTGAATTTTTATACAAAAAAAAGAAAAAGAAAAAATTCCAATGCATTAATTATATATACATTTGCCATATGCATGGGATGTTGATTTGTGGCATCTAATACATATTTGACATTTATGAGTCTTATACCTAAAAGGGAAAATGCTCATAGTGAAGGAGGGACTAATGAGAACTTGATGCACAAATATGTCACTATCATTATACGTACCATAGAATGCTTTGTCATTTGGATAAGAAAGAATTAATTGGGACTATATGCATGAATTTAAAGTCCGAGAAAGCCATATTGATGGAGATAGTACAGCAGGCCAGGACTTGGAGAAAGAGAGAGGGGGAATAAAAAGAAGCTAAGAAGGTGTCGGGGGATAAACACCTTGAAGAGTTTCCTTAAATAATTAATATAACACATAAATACACACTTTAAACCAAAATGCTTAAGCCTAATGGGTATGTGCTCAATTATGTTATATTAACCACTAATTCTTCTCATCTTTATTCAATGTGAGACTTCACTCATACGTGTAACCCAACAATCTCCCCCTCACATGTAAGTCTCTGCCTCTCTGTGGGTTTCAAGACCTCTCTGTGGGTCATGAACAAATCCTACTCGCTCCCCCTTACCTAATAAGTTTTTCACTTCATCAACGCATCATCCATGGGAACCATGTGTCAACCCCGCGTGCACATCCATGGAGACTCCATGCGTCCATGTCTTTGTTGCACACCACCACCGGCTCTGATACCACTTGTTGGGAAGATAAACATTTTGGAGAGCTTCCTTAATTAATTAATATAACATGTAAAGATACATTTTAACCCAAAAGGCCTAAGCTTAATGGGTATGTGCTCATTTATATTATATTAACCACTTGTTTTTCTCATCTTTATTCAATGTGAGACTCTACTCACACGTATAACCCAACAGAAAGATCAATTTTGTTAATTTCCTATGAGTTTAGGATAAAACCATTGCTTGGAGCTTTGGAATTGATCTCTATTGTAATTATTGTTATATCTATCATACATGTTGTGTGTCAAGCTTTTGTAATTTTCCTTTTCCAGTTTACCTAACAAGTACAAGAACTTCAAAACTTTTCAAGAAGATATGGCAGTTTTAAAATTATATTTTAGATAAACAAGGCAACAAAACATAGTATTTTCTGAAAGGGTATTTTGATAACATTTTTTTAGATGAAATCATATTTTAAAAAAATATAATTTTATTTAAAACTATCACAGTAGGTATTATATTATTTATATAAATTATTAAAATTTATGTACTCCATTATAAAAGCATATAGATGAATGGCAATAAAGCCTGCCAAGTTGAGGCAGGACTTTTCTACTATCTATAAAAGAGATACCACATATAGTTTGTCCGAAAAACACTTTGCCTACTTATTGTTTAAAAATTGGCACTTAACTCACTTAAGGTAAGCTTCACCTGCTACCCACATTTATTAAAAATAGGAGTAAGTTTGTATTTTTGCTATCATTTTATGTCTATCTTCTCTCAAAACATAAAAAAATAAAAAATCAAGAGAAAAGAAGATCTAAAAGTTAGGTTTTGTAAAAATTAAAACCTAACTTTTAGATATTTTTTCTCTAACCTTTGAAGGAATTCATTGTCCCACGCTAGAAGTCTAGCTAAGAGTCTTTCATGTTTGAAGTGGCCCGATCTCTTGTCTGAGGATTGCAGAACACCAAGTTATGATTTTAGTTTACGGGGTCAAAGCAAGTAGTCCTTTGCTTTCTTGATGCTATGCTCTAATGCATTAATCCTGGTTAAAGACACAGATACCCCGAGTTCAAACCAAAAAGACGGAGAACAAAGTTTGCATTTAATTTCTTCTATTCTGGGCACTATTAATTTTGCTACGTACGCACGTGTGTCTAGAGAGAAGGGAGTTCCCAATCCAAATCACTATGCTATTAAGGCCTTCAAAGACAATATCAAAAACTTTCAGCTTGTAAGGCCTTCCATTGATATATTTGAAGCAGAGAATAAATATTAACCCATGCATTTCGAGTTCAAATATTTTGAATCCACAAAATTCAAATCTTGGTTATCAAAGCATGACCTCAATTCAATGACTTAGAAGGTCCTCGAGTATTTTTTTATCTCATACATGACTAAAGATATTTAAACAAGATCCTTGAAGCATGTGTTCTTCGAAACATGAAGAGTACTCTTAGACTTCAAGCATGGGACAATGAATTCCTTCAAAGGTAAGAGAAAAAAGATCTAAAAGTTAGATTTTAACTTTTACAAAACCTAGCTTTTAGATATTCTTTTGTCTTGATTTTTTTTAGTTTTTTATGTTTTGAGAGAAGAAAGACATAAAAGGGTAGCAAAAATATAACTCTGTCCATGTTTTTAACAGATGTGGATAACTGAAGACAAACAGAGCTTACCTCTGGTGGGTAAAGTGCCAATTTTTAAACTACAGGTAGGCAAAATGTTTTTCGAACAAACCACAGGTGGACAAAGAGTCTGTTTAGTTTGCGTTTGCGGACTGTGAGTCTGCGTTTTAGGCCCTTTTCTTTTTTTTAAGTCCAGCGCCTTTTGCACTGTTCATGGAACATGAACAGTGCAATCAGACATATGAATAGTAATCAAAACTCAAACAATAACTTTTTTATTATTTTTTTTATTGTTTTTAGTTTTTAATTTTTAGTTTTCAACAAAATAAACGATATCCAAACGCACACAAAGTGTAATTTCCCCTACTAAATAAATATTAAAAAAATTGAAGCTCGTTAATCAAACAATGAGCTTATTAAGAACAATATTAAACTTAGAAGTTATGCCATTGATGCAAATTGGGACAACATTAGCAAAAAGCATAACATTCCATTATTGCAAAAAGCTTAAAGTACACGTACGTAGTAGACTTTATAGTAAGCTCTCACTCTATAGGTTTAATACATCTGACGGCTATTTCTCATGCATATATTATTATGTTATAGCCACAACATTTATTAGCGCCTGATGATGTTGTAAGCTATGTTAATCAAACCCATATTGCCCCAGCACGTCTAAGCATTGGGATTAAGGATCTCTTAAGGTGAAGACTCATGACCTCATTGGCTCCCCCCACAAGTTCACCTCCAATGAACACAGCTGGGACACTTGGGCTACAACCAAGCCTTGAAAGAGCTTGCTCAATGTCCCTCCCTCTTTGAATCTCATCAAGCTCGTACACAGTTGGGTTCACCCCAAAATCATTGAAGAGGGTCTTGATCGAGTGGCACATACAACAAGAGCTCTTGCTGAAGATCACCACAGGTCTCTCTGATGCCAAAGTTGTCACTCTCTCCATTGCCGCTTAATGCAAAATTTTGAAATGTAGTATAGGAAAAAGACTAAATTTGGACACAATGCTAAATTTTGAGAGAAAGGTTTCACTCGAAAATGTAGCTAGGGTTGTGAGGAATGTGAAGGCAATTGAGTTTTGGTGTGGAGGACTTGGCTCCCGTGGCCACTTATTTATATAGGATTTGCATATCATACATTACAAGGGGGAAGTTTTGATAGTGAAGTGAAACGAGAATGTTCCTTAAGATATTTTAAATTGGGTCTTTATGTTATGTTCTTATCATTACTCGAAAGCGATTAATATTTGGCTAGAGAATGACTAAAGTTGCACAACAACGAATATTGGCATACAACAATGGAAACTTGTCCTTGGTAAGACTTGACATTTAGTATTATCTAGTGCCTATATGTGCATACTTTTTTTATTGTGAAATCTTCTTTTAATTCGTGCTCCTTTTTCTTGCAATGTTATCAGTATATAAGGACTGTTATCTATGCAAGACCCGATGCCTCTTCTAGATTTTCGTACATTATATTCCAACTCAGTGACAACATACAGAGTATGTGAAAATATAATGGGAGAAGTAGGAATTATTTGGATAAAATTAACTCATTTTGTCTTATCAAGAGTCTGGTTACTCTGTGAGACTGACTACATATATTACCTTTTTTTTTTTCATAGGGTGAACTTGGTTTGTATTTTGGTAATTTGAAGGGGGTGCATTTTTTTATTTTGTTTATTTATTTTTAGCCGTATCTATCTTGGAGGCATCTGTTGAGTTGAAGAAAGAAGTTGGATTTATCCAATTGTGGACCTCAATTTTATAAATAGAATCGCATCTAATCCAAGAAAGGGAAACACAATAAAGCCAAGTGAGGCGAAAGTTTATTGGGAAATATTTTTCAAATAGACCACAATGTTGCAAGAAGGTGAGAGAGACATCCAGCATTAAACTGTTTTATGAATAGTGAATCTCTCATATATGTATAGTAATATATACTACATTAGGATATATAACCCAATTATGATTATTAAGAGCCTTAAAATTTAGCAGCATTATCTTGATCATCTATATAGGAGAAACTTAATTGGTTTGGAATTTGGATTCCCCTTCCCTTGTTGTAAGGAAGAAAAAAAAAACAAATGATCATGGTAGCATGCATATTATTTCACCAGCCAATTGAAACTGAAGTTTCACAGAAGATATATAATTGGCCTAAGTTATTGAATAAGGAAAAAAAAAAATGAAAGACCATTCCACGCGTCACAAGGAAACTTTCCTAGCAAAAGATTTTTGTTCCCTCTCATTGCTAAGGAGCTAAGTCTCCACTCACTGTCTTTTTTTGGTTAACACCAAAAAAAAAAAAAAAAAACACTTCCCATGCCAAGAAAAGTAGCCGTGCGTGGAAAGAGAAATATTGCAGATGCCTTAAGGACAAGGTCCCCAACGTTATCCTCTCTCTTTGTTCATTTTTCTAAGAAGAATAAGAAAAAAATCCCCGTTCTGTGGTGATAAAATAATAAGAGTTTTATTTTGTTTATGATATTTAAAATACCTAATCAAATGTGTTTTTAACGGTTGCAAACTGAATATACAAACAGATGTGGTTGGTTGAGACGTAACAGTGCAATAGTACAAGTCCAAACTCAATCTTATTTTGAGTGCAAACCAAGTCTTATACTTGTACAACAAGTTTGTTAATCATAGTGTATGGTTAGTCTAGAGTTTAGCTTATTATATACCCAATGTTGGGCTCATTGTAACACATGGTTTGTACTTTACTCTTAAAATAAAAATGTAGTTTTTAAGAGGTTTCTTCCGTGGACATAGACTATCAGGTTAAACCACATAACTCTCATGTTCTACTTTTATACTTCCACTTCCACATTTATTTTAGTATATCTAACAATATGTATAGCATTCCAACGTGTAAGTGCTTAATCAAGTATGAGAGAAAATGGCTCGTAGGATTAAAATTTTCTAGAGTTTTAAAATTAATTTTATTATGAAAATTTCAAAATCTTATTCACATATGTAGTAAAAATTGATATTTTAACAAATTCCTTGACTTTGTACATTAAAAGAGGATATTGTTTCAAAATTTAGTACATAATTAATCATAAATGAATTTGATGATACAAAAGAACGTCAAGTTCCATTTTTATATATAATAAATGACTAACTCGAAATATGTTTAAAAAATAGTTATTTTTGTCTTTTATTATCTTAATATTTAATGAATACTAGTTTATCCAATTGGAAATCTCTATTTGGTAAATAAAATTATTGTTAGGGTCATATTTTTATGTAATTGACATATCTTATAACAAAATGCATTTTACTTGTATTTGATAGTTGGGTAGATCTAAGTGGATTCAAGAATATCACGAAGTACTTTGAAAAAGTTTTTAATGTGGTAGTATTGAAGACATGAAGACTGCACAAAAAAACAAGTGGTAAAAGCTGAAAATAGGATTCTCGACACCTAACTCCATACCTCTATCTATCGAGAATTAATGAAGCCAGACACCTCTCAATTTATCAAGTTTCACTGATCTAGAAATCTCAGATTTGTTTTTCGACCCATGATGACTTGGCTTTTCTAAGGTTTCGTCTTTTAACCTACTAGATGATATAAAACCTTTATTTTACTGTCATCATCATACACAGAGACTCATATGGAGAAACTACATACTTTTTGTAAAGCTACTACGTTCTTATTCGCCTTAGAGTTTTGTAACCAAGTTGCCTTCAATTCTCTACAAGTATGTGTAGTGAAGAACTTTGCATCTAACAACAATCTTGAAGTTGTTGGGAGTTATTCACAAATTATTGGAGATTTGTGTAATTGAAGAAGTTTCTACAAGATCAAGTTTAATTAGAGATTGGCACAAGGGTTTTAATTGTATGTTGGTAAGATTCCTTATACTTATAACCGCTTGTTCTTATATGAGTGGTGAAGTAAAATTTACCTGGTGGGGTTTTTGCCTTGTAAAAGTTTTTCCTATTAATCAATAAATCACTGTATCAAATTTATTTTCTGCTATACTCTAGATTAGATTTGTGATTTGTTTGTACCTTTATTGTGTTTGCATAGAATCTAAATAATTAATCAGTTTGGGTAATTTAATTAATTAACTGGAGTCAATCAATTACCTAATGTGGGAGGTGGAAACCCAAACTTATGTATTGGGCCTAAAGCCCTATTTGAAGGATACTGTGTGTCTGAAGATGTGAAAGCTGTTAAGAAGGAGTCTGTATGAAAGAAAGATACCTGAAAATGAAGGGAGAACAGATTGAAGAGAGAACCAATGGTCCGAAGAGGTCATTCTCCTCGGATGCAAAGATTCTTGGTCAAGCAAATATCTAGAGGGTTCGAGTGATCTTTCTAACGACTTTAGTGATATGGATAAGTTTTGGGCATACCTGAAAATGAGAAGAATGGAGAAATATCTAAAAGGAAAAACTGCTACCACCACATTAAATGCACTACATCTGCTTTTCTGGTCACATTAATGTGGAGAAGACCCTTGAACAGTGTCATCTCAGCTACTACCACTCACAGAGAGCTAAAGAGGAGACCTGATGTGACATATACTCAAGTGGACACTTAGATGAAAAACAAGTGGATGATGAAGATGATGAGGAAGGATGCTATATAAAGAAAAAAAAAACCTCTGGAAGAAGAAGAAAAAAGAAGTTCATTGTAACTCTAAGAATTGTATTCATCTTTCATTCAATAATATTCCTCCTCGGACATCAAATTGAAAAGTTTTAAAGTGTGTTTTTATGTCAGTTCCTTTTTTAACACCATAGTTAACTATTGTTTAGTTCACAATCAGCCTAGCTCTTTCACCCACTCTCTACAAATTCATTGTTCTGAGTTCATTGGGCTCATAATCCAAACCTTTTGGGCTTGGGCTACAAAAAAGACCCTACACTTAACAATTACATCTTTTTTTTTTTTAAAAGAGAAATTGCATCTAATTTAAGAAAAGGAAACCTAAGGAAAAAATTTACCTCCAAACCTTTGTTAGGAAAACTCTTAAAATTGAAAAAACCATTCTCATGTACATATAATATATTTAATAAATTATATGACTTGTTAAAACTGTAATTAATATATCTAATTGGTTTTGTAAAACAGAAAGCCAATTAGTGAAAGAGAAGATTATAGGGAAATACTTTCCAAATAGGCCATACAATAAAAAGAATACGAGACATCAACAACATTGATTCAACGTTTGATGAAGATTGCATCTCACGTATTTAATTAAAACCTAAAAAAAAAAAAACAAAAAAAAAAAAAAAAAAAAAAACAAAAACTAAAACTAAAAAATTTAGATGCAACCGGATCATGGTAGCATGCATACTATAACCATTCAATTGACACAAAGTTAATTTCACCAAGATTCTATAGTAAAAAAAAAGTTAATTTCACCGAAATAATAGACTTCATTTTTTTTGGTGGGGTAAATATATACCCAATTATTAAGTTACCCAATATAAGTATATAAATGAAAGACCAATTATTATAAATAAATATAATAATAAAAAAGACCATACCACGCGTCATGTAGAAACTTCTCTAACAAAAGAAATGTTTTGTACGTTCTAACTGCCAATGAGCCGAGTCTCATCTCTCATCACACTTTCGAGCACACGTCCCATACCCAGAAAAGTGACCGTACATATGGAAATAAAAGGCAGAGATGCCGATGACTCATGAGGTCCCCAAACATTATCCTCTCTATTCGTCCTTTTTTTTTTCAAAGAAAAAGAAATTCCCCACTTGTTGTGGTAAAATAATAATAGAAAATATATATAAACTTAATTTTATTAAGTTATAATATAGAGTAAAATATATATTATATATACTCGTGGATGTGAACCATCAAGAGTGGTGCATAATTTAAATATTGTGAGTGGTTACTAATCAATACAGAATTTCTAAGGATAGACTCCACGTCCTACATATGACGCAATAAATTGCAGGGTATATATATATATATACATTCATCGCCAAAAGAAAAAACAAAAGTATATAAAAACAAGTGTTGTAGCTATCAGCCAATACATTGTTTGATCGATCACAATGAATGGTTTATTCAGAAAGATCATATGTGATTTCTAGAAAGATGTTATCAAATCAAAAGCTTCTTCACTTTTGTTTTCAACTTTTTGTCAAAAATTCGAATCGTGCTCGTGCAATATTTGATGGTAACACTAAAGTATAAGTGCTTTGTATACATGTATGATATATACTCCTTGTTTGTGAATTGTGAAATCAGAAGTGACCGACTTAATTCCAATTGGGAAGCCAGTTTGTAAGGTTACTTGACCGTACGTAACACAGAGCTTTCATACTTGTTAATGCATGCATGCATGCATGCAGATCTAACGGATGTAGTAGTATTACACTGTTACTTATGCCTAATCACAACCATTCTTAGAGCATTATTATTGGTTGCGTTAAAAAGTTATTTTGCTATTTTTAGCATCGCCAAATAAAACTATGCTTACATTGATGGAGCCAAAACTAAATAATTTGGCTCCACATCTATGCACTGTAACTCAGATGTTAAAAAAAAAACATATGTTCACACTGCTATGTATTAAAAATATTTATTTTTCTCATTTTTTCTTTTTTTTCATTCTTTCCCATTTCTTCTCTTCTCTCTAAAACAGCACTTCCTCTACCCAGCGCCAACCTCGCCGACCACTCTTATCCCTTTCATTTTTTTTTTTTTCTTCCTCCACTCAACCATTCCAGATCTTTTTTCTCACAAACATCTTTATCTAAACCCAATCACATTCAAAATACAAACTCAAATCACAATCTTAAAACTAATCAAATTAGAACGATAAAAAAAATATTTAAAAAAAAAAAAAAAGACGGCAAACAAATCTGACCCATTTGAGCCAATCTCAGAGAGAGAGAGAGAGAGAGAGAGAGAGAGAGAGAGAGAGAGAGAGAGAGAGAGAGAGAGAGAGAGAGAGAGAGAGAGAGAGAGAGAGAGAGAGAGAGCTGAAGTAGAAAAACAAAAATGAAAATAAATAAAGAAAAGAAAGAAACATGTATGAATGAGAGTGAAGAGAAAAGTATACATGTGTGGAGAAGAAAAAAAGAGGAAAAAAGAAAAAAAAAAAAAGAAAAGAAAGAAATGTGTATGGATGAAAAAAAATAAAGAGATAAATGGAAAATAAAATTAAGAAATCCTACCATAATATTTTCACAATAAATTAATCTTAAGTAGTAAGTTATTACTAGCTAATATTGGTGAGAAAAAAAATTGAGAAATAATAAACTATTATTTTATTGTAGTGGTGGTGGCAGTTGTGATGGTGGTGGCTATGATTGTGATTGTTGTTTATTGTAGTGAGTATAATATTTTATTGTAATAGATATATTATTTTATTGTGTTGAAAACTAAAATAAAACCACTGATGTTGGGTATTTTGTAAAGTGAGAAGATAAAATAAATAAAATAACTTTTTGTAGTACTAAATTGCTAAATTTATAACTCCATCAATATAAATGCTCTTATACATCTTTATTTATGCATCCTAAGAATTTTCAAAGACAATTTTTTTTTTTTTTTTTTTTTTTTTTGCAGATACTTTAATTGTCTATATTGAAAGTAAAATTACTAAGAATTTTAGTTCATATTTGATACTTGGCGATTTTAGTTCTCTAAAAAAGCATGCGCTACAACTTAATTCACAATATTTAATTATTTTTTTATAGATTTTTTTTTTCTTATTGTTCCTAGTTACACAATATTTCTATGATACTTGATTAGAGATAGATAAAATTGTCATAATATTCTTGTTAATCTTAGTATATTTTTAGTGTAGTTTGATAGGCACTTTTCTATTATACATTTCTTGGATTAAGAAATATTGTATTTTGATTATTGTGTTGAGCTATGTGAAGCTTAGTTGTGCTTAATTTGTATTATGACCCTATATGATATAAAAGTGTTATGATTTTTAATGAGAAATTTTAAGTCTATGAAATATTTTTGGCCCGTTTTTAGCCCATTGTGAATCTTATATGTGGGATATAAATACCATTGTTTCATATTAGAGTTTAATGTATGTTGAGAGAGAGAGAGAGAGAGAGAGAGAGAGCATTGTACTACTGCATCTTGTATTTTTCCTTGAAAATAATAAATCACTACAATATGTGAATGTAAGCAAATTACCATATCACTTTATTTCTTGTGTCATGTGATTACCTTGTGTGTGTTATATTTTTGTATTTTTTTTATCTCTCACAAATCATGAAATTCATGTATATTCCCAATATATTTTGTTTGTAATCCTCTCTCTATTTATGTGTATATATATCAACTGTCATAATTTTAATTTGGTCTTGACAAGAATTAATTGCCATCATGCATACGTAGGTATATATATATATATATATATGAAAGAAAATACAAACATGAGGAAGGCATGACTCAAGAGAATGAGATGCACCTAGCTAGAGAAAAAGTGTGAAAGGGCATGGGGATAAGGGTCCAGAAGAAATAAAAGAGTGTGGGACGTGCAAGGTGGAGAGAGAATGTCAACTTTTAGCGCAAAAGAAAAAGATAAAGAAGAATGCAAGCACGGATCCTAGCATCACACATATACATTAGCTATATAGGGTTTTGGTTTGATGAGGCGTACCGCATTACAAAACCTCTACAAATTGCTAGCTTATTATTCCTCTCAAAAAAAAACAAAGAGAGAAGAAATGGAAAGGTCAGAGAATTTTTACCTTACATTTTATATTCTTTGCCTTTATTGCTTTTGTAGATACGAAACAGAAAGAATATCTCTCTCCCATCCAAAACCAAAAAGCAAGAAAAAAGAATAAAATTCTCTCAAAAACTTGGGTCACCTCAGATGGATTATCGAACAAAATATATATCATCGACGCGTGTGTGATCGTTTTAATTATTCAGAAACTGATTTTCAGATGTTTTGTCCTTTATTTGTCTTACTTATTCCACCAAGATTTTATAAATATTTATTTTGATTCTTGTTGTTCTTGGTGCTAGGTAGCATCTCCTGAACATTGCTTTTGATGTTATACTTAATCTATCAGTAAACAATGTATTACTGTGCGTAGATCTGGGATCCGTTTACAATCTGATTAAGACTCTTTTGGTATACAATTTCAAAATGAAATTAAATCAATTCATTCTTATATGTAAGTTTTTTAAAAAGCCTTATTTTTTTTAAAGATAAAATGTAATTTATTTTAGCTTCACCAAAATAGATTATAGTAAATTGACATTTTGCTCTTCTTGATCTTAAGAATAGAGTAACTTGTGCTATGATCATCTTCTATTATTATTATTATTATTATTATTAATATTAGGGTTTGGTTAATATATGCCCCATCCATTTTTGGAAACCGTTTATAGAGATTTGGAAAAACTATATTAAAAAAAAAAGTTATTTACTTTTTCATTTTATTATAAGGGTTTTGTTAGAAAATATTATAGAGCGAATAGAAAATTGACTCATAATGTATTCACTTGAACATAATTTGAAGTGGTGAGAATCCTTAAGTCCCACATAGAAAATGATAAAAAAAAAATATGAGTTTTTGGTTAGATATTGAGTTGAGTTTTAAGCATATGTGGACTGAGCCCACTTATCCAATTAATAATAATATTTTATTTTTTTATTTTTTGAGTTAGTAAGTCTGTATACATCAGTTATTTCTGAAACAGTGTATCTATTCAATAACGTATATTTTCATAATCCCTCATTCATGAAAAACAAATTTTAAGAAACTCTTCTAGAGAGAAAATTTTTGTGCATTCATTTAAGTCAAATAGAGAGAAAGAGACATAGATAGTCTGCAGAGCATGGACCTTGTGTACTTCTTCTCCGTGCTATAGATCATTTTATTCTGGGAGATAGACATCCGTGAGTCTCAAAGTATCACAGATTGTGTGAGGGGCGAAATTTGCTTTAAAAAGATTGTGTCAAATACAAGACTTGATTTGAATTATTTATCCTTCACGCATTTGGTCCGTAAGTTTTTAATTATTTGCAAATTTCTTTTTATATATATACAATATTTACTTATTGCTTTTGGCTATAATCTCTATTTGTGTTATTGCTTGTATTTAAATTTATATGTTGTTCCTTTTGGTTAATCACAAAAGTAAATTATTGAAATATATCCAACAGGTTTTACTAACGTGTGCCGTTAGAGCATACATTAGTAAACCATTTTAGAAAAAAATTTTATAGAAAAATGAAAAAGTAACAAAATGAAAAATTAATTTATTGTTTTGACAGTTTTTTCAATTTTTAATAAAAAATTTCTCAAAATAAATGGTTAATGATACCCTAAAGACATACATTAATCAGACTCTTACCATAAAAGCTTTCTTAAATAATTTCCTAACATATACCTTAATCTTTATAGAAATATGTTAATAAAACCCTTATTATTATTATTATCATCACCATCATCAAATGTACTAATTAATTAGCATTTGAAACTGGGGAATGTACGCAGTATGCAATATACACACACGCATCCCACATGGTTTATGCGACAGTTGATTTGATTGTCTAGGCTAGACATGGGAATTACAAATTCTTTTTGCAAGTTTAATGAATTTGATTTGACAAGTCGAAATACGAATTAGTGCTGGTCTGAAATAAAATATGTTAAATACGTACCAATAAAACAAAATAACACATTGAAAAGAATATGTTATACTTTTATATATATATATATATATATATATATATATACACACATATATTGCATAATAGCATTCTCACTAAGATGGGTAAATGCTATAAATGTTAAAAATTAACATGCCAAATGCTATAAATTCTAAAAAACGTGCTCCATCAATCCTCTTAAATGTTATTTATTTTACAATACCGCTACAGTGGACTGCTATCTCTAGTAGCCCACTGTAGCAAGATTGTAAAAAAAAAAAGTATTTGTTTAATAAAAAAAAGTACTTGTTTAATAAAGAAAGAATAATGAAAACATAAAAAAATAATAAAAAAATAATATTTAAATGAAATGGTAAAATAATAGAACCTTTGATGTAGTGTGTTTTGTAAAGTGGATTGTTAAAATAAAAAAAATAACTTTTTAAGATGTTAAATGCTATATTTTATAGCATTCTTAATGAGAATGCTCTAAGTATATGTGCTCCTTTATAAGTGTTGTTAAAGGATAGTGAGACATCAGAATTGCCGCACGGTGCAAGCATATCGGCATTCAGTGGAAAATCCTACGGTATTCCTTAAAAAATTAATTAATATATACCCGTCGTAAATGAATCAAATTATTCATAAACAATTTAACTCAACTTAATTTCTCTAAAAAAATAAAAGTTATTTTTATTACTTTATTTGGTAAAGAATCTAAACTTAAGTCTAAAAATATTCAAATTTTAAACACATCAAGCACTATGTAATCAAGCAAGCTTGTAAGTATGTAGCTTATTTGAGGATGTGTTGTCTGTGTGTCTTATGCGTATATGCATTAAAAAAAACTTATATAGCTCAATTTATTTCAAATGGAAAATATTTTCTTAGACACTGATTCATCCTTTAAAAAATATTTTCAAAAAATTAACTTGTTTTCTTGTATTTAGTTACAACCTTGCAATAAGTCAAAAGATATATTTTATTAACTCACACAAAAAATCATCAATATTTATTATAATTCCAAATTACCCCAATACTTTTTTAATTATCAATTAAATCATGTAATCAGGGTTCCAATGATTTAACCAATAAAAGGCAAGTCACCAAATTTGGTACCAAGGCAATAAAAGCAATACAATCATGAGACATCGACACGGTGTCAAGTAAAAACCAATGGAGAACGTATTCAAAAGAAAAACCATTATGGGGTAACGTAGCCCAACTAAGGAAATCCATTAATCTAGAAAAAGACCCTTGTTACCAAGAATATACAACTCAATAGATGAACTCACTGTTGCGACCTGCAACAGTTTCAAAACTTTGAACTTCTCGTATAGGGACCTCTTCACGAAAGGCTTGTCCATGTAAACGACAAAAATATATTACTAACTTCAAGGCACCTATTGGAGCTTTAAATAGCAGTGAAATCACTGAGAAACAACACTCTGTGGTTTCAAGCTCTTGTTCACAACTCACAAGTATGAATACATACTGAAAATGTATCACTATTTTGTACTCACGAAATCACAAGATGGAGGCTCTGATTTTCTCTCTGTGTAGTATTTGGTTACTACCTCTATCAGCTGCTAGGAAGTACATAAATCTATATATAAATGTATTTTAGTAGGGTTAAGAAAACAAACCATGACTTCAATTAAAACACGTAATTGAAAAATAGAGTCTGCGACGTCAATCAATAGAGTAACTGATGAAATCCAAATCTCAATCAATCAAGAATCAATTGAGGAACTATTTGATTTTGGTGATCAAACAATTGAGTGACTATCGAAGATTGCATAGAAGGTAGTTCTTGAATTGCTTCAACAAACTTTGATCTTTCAATAGGAAAACAAACCTTGATCTTTAAATAATTATATGAACTAAACCTTTATTTATGAAATCAAACCTTAAATAGGATTTGAGAATCTCAAATAGGAAAACCAACCCAAAAATTTAGAATCTACACACAAAAAAAAAAAGTAAACAAGAAAGTAATTTATTTATATATAAAATAAAATAAAAAAAGTTAGTGGATTTCGTAAATGATAATCAATGGTCAGTCTATGGAGAGAGAGAGAGAGAGAGAAATTGCCATTAGGGCTCTTTTTTTTTTTCTTTTTTTTTTTTTTTTTCTTTTTTTTTTTTAATGTTGTAGAGTTTATTAATTTGTGATAATTTATTCAGTATATGATGTTTTGAAATAAAACAGGACAAAGAATTTCTAATTTTCAATTAGGATAGAGTGTGGTATAGGATTATGGAAAGGAAGATAAACTCTCTCCCTTTGGTAGGAGAGAATAATGAAGAAAAATTGAGAGGAAGGTAAAACGAGTCTCAAAAGTTAAAACTGATTATCTATTCAAATTAAAGTGGAAGGACTGGAGGAGGAAAGGTTTTCTTCAAAAAATCGTATGAATTCTCAATTTTGGTTTCACCTATCAAATATTTATTTGTTTATTTTTCGCTTAAAACCATTTAATTGAATGGAAATTGTTTCTCTAGCCTCCTTTCTCCTTCCCTCTCAATTCCTCTCCTTTCTATCCTCTTGATGATTCACTTGGGCCCCGGCCCCTTACTAAATTGGTGGTTCACCCCCATGGTTATTTCTGTTTCCACACTTTTTATCTTCTCGAGTTTTGATAGAGATGTGTGCTACAAACATATACATCACATCTAAAGCTCAACAACTTTATGTAAAATTCTAAAAAATGATGCTCAAGCTAGGCCATGCACATAAATGGTCTGTGATGCAACTATCCGTGCATGACTTACACGTTGATCTGTCACCTTCTCATCCCACGTTATCATCATTTTTATCCAAAGTTTGACATTCCCCACCTGCACATACCCAAAAAAATCTAACACCACCAAAATGCACAATTCTTGCCACAATTGTTGATTTACTTGGTAGATTATTGGAGAGGATAAAATTGAGGTAGACGAATCCGTTCAATAAAGTTAACTGTAGGCGGTGGTATTACAAGTTATGCCCCAGACAGAGAAAAAGGAAAACGAACGGACCCCCCATAGTAGACGGGTTCAAATTAGATGGATGCAAAGGAGATGGGTAGTTGAGCTATGTGGCATCTACGTGGCCTAAGTGATCTCCAAGAAACCTCAAATGGAAACATGTTGCGCCCCACAATTAGCCCTAATCAACGAAATCTCTATATGGGAAGAATCTCGTAAAATACGTGTATTTATGAAGATCTTCCCTATAAGGAAACGTCTTCTTCACCAAGAAAACCAAGGTCAGTTCTACACTACTATAAAAACCCAAAGCTCCCAGATATCAAGGTACGCATAACTTACCCCAGTTCTGGCACTCTAGAGTGGTGAACATTCTCTAACTTAACCTTCATAGGGTATTTGGCCGGTACCACATCGATACTCTTTGTAAGGTTTCTTCTTCTTTGTTGCGCAAGTTTTGTCTAGAACACATGAGGACTATGCAGCTTACTAATGATTTTTGGTATCTTCAGTTGGCGTCGTCTGTGGGAAAGATTAGACCAAAGGCCATACTACCGCTTCCCAAACAAAGAGTTGCATGGTACTTACTCGCTCGATGGAAACCAATAATAACGAAGAGGAACCACGGATTATTGCCCTTGAAAGACAGGTACAGACCTTAGTTGCAGCAGTGGAACGCCTCACTAAGCAAAACCACGACCTGGAGGAACAGCTGCGCCAAAGGGATGCTGGGCCCAACAGTCACAGAGAAGAGCAAGAAGGCACCAACACTAAAAGGAGGGACCGAGAAAGACCGGAAGGCAGCAATGCTCTGAGCAGACAAAAGCGACAAGATACCAGCCGTCCATCCGTAGCAGAAATAGCACCACCACACATGGTCGCGGAGATGCAGATGATGAAGGAAATGATGGACTTCATGATGAACGCCCTCAGAGGACGGGTGTTAAGCGACCTCGATGAGTTAGTCCACTGGATGGACTCATCTTTTACCACACCTGTCACTTTATTCCCTCTTCCACTGAAGTTCCATATGCCACAGGTAGAAGCCTAAGGCGGGTCAAAGGATTCCTTAGATCACCTAGAGTCATTCAAAACCCTCATGCACTTGCAAGGCGTCGCAGACAAAATCATATGCCGAGCTTTCCTAACTATACTGAAGGGTCTTGCAAGGGTATGGTTCAGCAGGCTGATGCCCAATTCCATCAATAATTTCAAGGAGCTAAGCGTGCAGTTTGCCTTGCACTTTATCGAGAGGCACAGATATAAAAAGTCCACTGCATGCCTAATGAGTATTAAGCAATGGGAGGATGAGATGTTGAGATCCTACATAACTCACTTTAATAAGGAAGCTCTCTCGATAAATAAAGCTGATGACAAGATACTTGTTACTACATTCACCAATAGATTACGGAAAGGGAAGTTTTTGTTCTCTTTATACAAAAATGACCAAAAGACCATGCCAGGCGTGCTTTATTGAGCTACTAAGTACATGAACGCCAAAAATGCGTTACTAGCTCAGGAGGAGAAATCCAAGAAGAGAAAAAGACAAGAAGATACACGACAGGAAAAGGGATGGAAGATGGCTAGAACCGAAGACCGACGGGAGGATAGACGCTCTAAACCCCCTATAGGAAGGTTCACAAACTTCACCCTACTGACTGCCCCGATTGATTAGGTGTTGATGCAGATCAAAGACAATATGACCTTGATGTGGCCAAGCAAGTTGAAGGGAGATCCCAGCAAGAGATCTAGAGACAAATGTTGTCATTTTCATCAGGATCACAATCACGACACGTTTGAATGCTATGACTTAAAGCAACAAATTGAAGCCCTAATTAGGTAAGGGAAATTACAACGATTTGTCAGCAAAGAGAAAGCAGACCCACCATAAGAGAAGGCAATAAGAAGGGAGGACGAGCGCCCTAGGCCACCCCTAGAAGTTATAAGGATGATTTTAGGGGGTACCACAGCCACCGGTTCATCCAAAAAATTGTGTAAGACTTATCTAAGGATGGTTCAGAACGTCCAACCAACGGGATTCGTCCTAAAGATGGCACAGATTGACAACCCCGTAATCAAATTCACAGAGGAAGATGCATGACGTCTCCACCACTTACACGACGAGGCCCTCGTTGTTAGCATACGAGTGGGGGACTTCAACACTCACTGGGTCCTTGTAGACAATGGAAGTTTCGCTGATATTCTCTACTACCCGGCGTTCTAGCAAACGAGGATTGAGAGAGAATGGCTGATTCCAACCAATGCACCACTCGTTGGATTCATGGGAATAAGGGTATACCCGCTCGATGTGGTCACTTAGCTCGTGATGGTCGATGATTACCCTCAACAGATCACCAAGGATGTCACATTCCTGATCGTTGACTGTTCGTCTGCTTACAATGCCATCTTGGGCCTTCCTACTTTGAATTCATGGAAGGCCGTGACTTCAACTTATCACCTGATGATCAATTTCCCTACTGAGTACGGAGTAGGGAATGTACGAGGGGACCAAGTGGCAGCACATGAGTGCTTTGTCGCCATGCTAGAGATGGATGATCATTTACAGACCATGTGTGTGGAAGAATAGCGGACGGTGGCAGAGCCTATGGAAAGGTTGGAAGAGGTACCTCTAGATGACTCTAGGCCTAAGCGAACGACCATGATCGGCACTTTCGCTAGCCCACCCGTCCGTCAGGCGCTCAGGATATTTTTAAGGGAGAACCAGGACGTCTTTGCCTGGAGCCACGAGGACAGAATCGATCCTTCAGTCATAGTCCACAGGTTGAATGTGTCGTCCTCTTTTGCTTCTATCCGCTAGAAGAAGCAAGTGTTCGCACAGAAACGAGACAAGTCCATAGCAAAAGAGGTTCACAAGTTGCAGGAAGTAGAGTTTATACGAGAAGTGTACTACCCCGACACTCTCCAATGGAAAATGGAGGATATGTGTGGACTTCACGGACTTTAATAAAGCATGCCCTAAGGATAGCTACCCACTCCCACGGATTGACATCCTTGTGGATTCAATAGCAAGACACCAGTTACTAAGTTTCATGGATGCATTCTCTGGATACATCCAAATCAAGCTGGACGAAGCCGATCAGGAAAAAACTTCGTTTGTTACCAGTCAAGGCCTTTTTTGTTACAAAGTGATGCCGTTCGGACTTAAGATCGCAAGCACCACATATCAAAGGCTAATGAAAAAGATGTTCGCATGTTAAATTGGGAGGAATGTGCAAGTTTACGTAGATGACATGCTGGTAAAAAGAATACAAGAGGACGACCACTTGGATGACCTTAAAGAGACCTTCAACACCCTTCGTTCTTATAACATGCCACTGAATCCAAACAAGTATGCATTCGGGGTGACGGTAGGAAAATTCCTGGGGTTCATGGTATCCCAGAGAGGTATTGAGGTCAACCTAGATAAAATACAAGCCATAATGGAGTTAACTCTACCAAAAAATGTCAAGGAGGTATAGAGTCTAAAAGGTAAGGTAGTTGCACTAAACAGGTTCGTCTCAAGAGCAACAGATAAGTACCTACCTTTCTTCTGCACACTGAAGAAGTCCTTTGAATGGACGACTAAATGTCAGCAAGCTTTCGAAGACCTAAAAACATATCTTTCTTCCCTACCATTGCTAAGCCCATCCAAACCAGGGGAAGAATTGTTTCTTTACATAGTCGTCTCCCTAGCTGCTGTTAGCGCGACCTTAGTTAGAGAGGAGGACGAAGTATAGAAACCCATATACTTCACAAGCCGAGCACCCCAAGGTGCAAAAGAGAGATACCCTTCAATGGAAAAGCTAGCTTTCGATCTGGTGACCACAGCCCACAAACTCAAACCTTACTTTCAGGCACACACGATGCTTGTTCTAACAGACAAAACCTCTACGGAGAGCAATAAGCAGCCCTGAAGCCACCAAACAAATGGCACTATGGGCAATTGAGTTGAGCGAATTCGACATATAGTATTGCCCACGTACAACCATTAAGGGACAAGTTATTACTGACTTCATCGCAGAATTCACCAACATGGAAGGCCAGGGGGTAAAAGAGTGTCTAAGATGGAGTATCCACACGGACAGATCATCCAACAGATAGGCAGGCGGAGCTGGTGTGATACTCCACAGCCCAGAAAGGGATGAGGTCGAATGCATGGTTCAAATTGATTTCCCTACGACCAATAATGAGGCGGAGTACAAAGCTTTAATAGCAGGGATGGATCTCACCAAAGCAATAGAAGCCACGGATGTGGTCGTGTATTGCGACTCTCAAGTAGTCACAAGTTAAGTAAACGACAAGTACGAGTGTAAGGGCGAATGAATGAAGAAGTTCCTGGAGCAAGTGAAGAAACGAATGAGCAACCTCCAAGCAAAGTTTGTTCAAACCTAAGGGAGGAGAACGAGCAAGCCGACCGTTTTGCTAAGGCTGCATCAGTAGAACATATGGTAATCTCTAGTTAGGTACTTTCCTTTATTCAAATTTCACCATTAATAAACAACGTCAGTGTGTCGGAGATAGGTTTTGAAAGTAACTGGACTACACCAATAACCTCCTACTTAAAAGACGGCATACTACCTGACGGCAAAGAGGCCGCTAGGAAGTTAAAGGTTCAGGTAGCATGATTTGTGCTAATCAAAGGCGTCTTGTACAAAAGGGGCTTCTCCCGTCCGTACCTGAGGTGTCTTAGCTCCAAGGAGGCAGACTATGTCATGAGAGAAGTCCATGTAGGAATTTGCGGAAACCATTTAGGATCACGATCTTTAGTACAAAAACTTATTAGGGCGGGTACTATTGGCCTACCATGCAAAAGGATGCACATGCATACATCAAAGTTTGCGACAAGTGTCAGAGGTTTGGCAACCTCATCAAACAACCAACGGAGGAGCTCACTTTAGTGACGGTCCCATGGCCTTTCACTCAATGGGGGTTAGATATCATGGACCCTTTTCCCAACAACAATTAGACAGTTGAAATTCCTAATAGTCGGTATAGACTACTTCACCAAGTGGGTAGAAGCCGAAGCCCTGGCCACCATCACGAAGAAGAATGTGCGAAATCTTATATGAAGGAACATCATCTGCAGGTACAGTATACCTAGAGTCTTGATCTCAGATAACGGGAAGCAGTTCGACAACAACACATTCAGAGATTTTTGCTCACAGCTAGGGATCAAGAATCACTACTCATCACCCGCCCATACTTAGGCCAATGGACAGGTTAAGGTAACGAACCGATCCTTGCTCAAAATCATCAAGACTTGGCTCGAGAGGGCAAAGGGTATATGGCCAAAAGAATTGCTGAGCATTTTATGGGCTTACAGGAGAAACATCGTTTCGACCAACATATGGAAGCGAGGCAATCATCTCGGCTGAAGTGGGACTCACGAGCTACAGAGTAGGAAACCATGATAAGAGTAGGAATGATGAAAATATACGCCTGCAACTTGATTTGGTGGACAAGATCAGATCAACGGCTGAGCAAAGGTTAGCGCGGTACTAGGACCTTATGACCAAGCACTACAACTCTAAAGTCAGACAAAGAGATTTCTAGGTTGGAGATCTTGTCTTAAGAAAGGTGACAGGCGCCATGAGAGACACCTCCCAGCGGAAACTAGGACCTAATTGGGAAGGACCATACAAGATCGCATCATAGCATAGGAAAGGCACCTACCACCTGGAGACACTAGAGGGGCAAAAATTACACCACCCATGGAACACAGAGTACCCGAAGAAATAGTACCAGTAGACGACGATATGAACAACAACACTCCTCATTTCCAGTTTATTCTTTTTTAAAATTTTATTATCTACAGTACTTATTAAGCCTGAAGGGCAGGTTTTTATTTTTTAAGAATAATTTTTATATGCACATGTTTATCACAATAAGAGGAGTCATTCAGAAATATCATGTGTATGCTATCTACATTCCTACAAAGCTATTATCAAGTCCAATAGTGGATGAACTCATCCCATGGAATGATTCGAAATTATTAAGTCTATAAGTGAATGGGTTCATCACAAGGGGTGATCTGAAAATTATGAAGTCCAAAAGTGGATGGACTCATCCCAAGGGATGATTTGAAATTATTAAGTCCATAAGTGGACGGGTTTATCCCAAGGGGTGATCTGAAGTCCAATAGTGGACGGACTCATCCCATGGGATGATTCAAAATTATTAAGTTCATAAGTGGACGGGTTCATCCTAAGGGGTGATTTGAAAATTATAAAGTCCATAAGTGGACGAACTCATCCCAAGGGATGATTCGTGGACAGGTTCATCCCAAGGGGTGGTCTGAAAATTATGGTCCATAAATGGACAGGGTCGTCCCAAAAGGTGAACTGAAATTATAATCCATAAATGGACAGATCCATCCCAGGACTTGATTTTGCAATCATTACTACCATAAGTGGACAGGTATATTATTTAATCTAAAAAATTAATAAGTTCATATCCACGGATGAATGGATACATCCTAAATGCTGGCCCCAAGACAGATGAGCAAAAACGAATCACAAAAATAGGAAACAACAACCAATAGACAAAATAAGAGACGGTAGATAAAAAGCCCGTGAAAGGCGAATGTTTACATCTAAAGAAACCCGAAAAAATAGGCGACGGAAGGAATGGATACTGTTCTCTCAAGTGGTCAAAAAGTTAATAATATATAAGTAAAAAAGAAAAAAGTAAAAAAGTATTGCTGGACATCGAGGGTCTTTTCATTCTTCTCCTTAACCGTCTGATCCCCTTCAAGTTGACGGGTACCGTTCTCAACAGATTTTTCTTGATCAGCATGAGTGGCCTCCCCGTTACCTTGAGGGTCGAGGTTGGTATCATTAGCAAATAGCTCATCGGTTCCTTCAAAGTCAACAAGACGGGTTGGAGTCTAGCTTGTGGCATCAATGGTGATGTGGGATAGGTCCAGATCCAGGAAGGAAGCCTTGACCTGATGGAGGCAATTGTCAAAGTCATCAACAAAAGAACCGCCTAGCTCGGTTAAGAAAGCATTGGAGTCGTGGTATTCCTTTATTGCGTCCTCCTTAGCCCGACAAAGCTACTTCTTGGACTTAGAGATTTCATCCTTCTTGTCCTTAAGCACTTTCTTCAATACCTCCATTTGTGCCTCCACCTCTTCCAGGAGCTTTTTCATCAAATCAAGCTTGTTCTCCTAGACGACTTTCTAGGCCTTTAGCTCTGCCTCCGTCACCTCCGCCTTCGCCCTCACACAATCCACCACCGTCGCCTGGGACACACAACGGTCCATCAGGCCCTTCATCATAAGCACCCCTTGTAAAAATCAAAAATGAGGGTTAGAAAGAATACAGAAACAACATGACGAAAGAGAAAGAAAGACGGACACGCACCTGAGACAGACTGAAGAGACTCATCACCCCCATGGCCTCATTTAAATGGTTGTCCAAGTCCTCGTAATCATCACTCTTGATGATAGATGAAAGCTGCTTAAGGGCATAATGAGGGTCTTCGCGAAGAAGGACGGGGCGTTTCTCGGTGATGGGGTCCTAACCTGTCATTAAGCCCTTACCCTTCCCATGGACAGGCAGAGGAGGCAGCTTTCCTTCGTCAAGAGTAACCCCAGCAAACCCTACCGCCACCTTAGGTTTCTTAGGCAGACAATCGATCTTGTCCAACGGTTTCCTCTTTATGGACGGGTTGGACAAACTCGTTCCCTCATTCTTCTGTGCAGATGCATGTTACTTGATGTAAGCCCTCCTCTTTCAGTCTTCCATTTCTGCATAAAGATGGCCGGAAAGAGGGAGTTAGGTAAACTACCAAAAATTAAATAATAATAATAATAATAAGTATTGAGCAATGGACTTATGTCGACGCGTTTGACTATTGTGGCGACGGGCAGCTACGGTAGGTTTAAGACCTTCACAATACCAATGGATGGTGTCTAATGTAACCAGCTTCACCTACGTTCTGTTCGACAACTTAATCCTAAAGATCTACTCCAGGAAACTCCACTGCTCAAGAGTAACCTCTAGGCGATCATGAGCTGCAACAAGAAGACAGTAAGGATATCAAATAAAACAAGTAAAAGAAAATGAAGCTTAAGACAGATGGACACCAACCAGATAGGGGCATTATACCTCAAGTTTTGTCTACTGGCATATACCTTGATCGTCGAGGTGACACATCCAGTCGTCCCCTTGAAGGAAGAAGCACTGACTCTTCCAATTTCTATTTGAGTCAAAGGTCTCACACACTAACCTAAGTGACAGTTTCCTTGGTAGGAAACTATACATGCCCCTAGATTGGACAATCTCAGATGGATGGTAGCAGTGGAAGAACTCCTCCACCATCATCCTGCGCACCCCATTAGTTAAGACCCCATATAAGACTTTCGCGCCAATGAAGACTCTCCAAGCATTCGGAGAGATTTGAGTGACGACCAGTCCTAAGTATTGAAGGAGACGACGGTGAAGAGCACTTAAAAGGAATCTAAGTCACGCTTTCAACATCTGCTCATACACTTCGATGTCTTCAGCATCTTGGTAGTAGCACTTTTCATGTTTAAAGGACAGACGAATTAGGATACCGACAGGAATCTAGTATTTTTCCCTAAGAGTATGAAGTGTTTTTTGCTTGATGGTAGAATGAAAGTCATTTACCGTCCACAATGGAAACAAAATAAACTGCCTAAAGCCATCAGGACCTATGACATACTGAGTGGGGGGTTCGGCACTGCCTATATCTTCGTCGTTTGAGTCACCTTCTAATCTGTCCACGTCCAAGTCCTCATCCTCCTCCACGGAAGGTGAGTTGGTGGACGAAACCCGTTCATCATGGGAGGTGCTAAGGTTATCCTGACTTGACGGATACACCTCATCGTAGCCCGCCCTTCGCAGATACACGATTGATCACTCTTCGCCTCACTAGACATCTGTCACCTACACGTGACGAATAAAACCCCTAAGACTTTATAGGTCTACATAGTGGACGGGCATGCAATATTTAAGAGAAAAGCAAAAAGAGAGTTCAACATAAGGCAAAGGATACTTACAGTTGAATGATGCAAAATGGGCAACAGAGAAGGTGTGGCAGACGGTCACACGAAGTAGACAATATGTCAGTTTCTGATAGGAGACGGTAGCGCTCTAACTGGAAATTTGTTGTGAAAAGTAAAAATGAAGGGGAGAGGCAACATATATATAGAGGAAACGGCACGGAAGACGAAGCAACACTTCGATCCAAGTAATCAACCACTAAAAATATGACACATGTCCCTCCTGCATTAATGGCCCTAGGACAAGGGTATCAATCAAGGTGCATTCCCCAAGGGTTAAGTCAGACTGTCACTCCATGAGCCCGTCTGCCAAATTAGGCGATAAACCCATAGAGTGAAGGGGCAATTGGAGAGGATAAAATTGAGGTAGACAAATCCGTTCAATAAGGTTAACCGTAGGCAACGGTATTAAGGAAGTGGTCAGGTTATGCCCCGGACGGAGAAAAAGGAAAATGGACAGACCCCCCATAGTGGACAGGTTCAAATTAGACGGATGGAAAGGAGATGGGTAGTTGAGCTACGTGGCATTTACGTGGCCTAAGTGGTCTCCAAGAAACCTCAAATGGAAACATCTTGCGCCTCACGATTAACCCTAATCAACGAAATCTCTATATGGGAAGAATCCCATAAAATACGTGTATTTATGAAAATTTGCCCTATAAGGAAACATCTTCTTCACCAAGAAAACCAAGGTTGGTTCTACGCTACTATAAAAACCCAAAACCCCCAGATGTCAAGGTATGCATAACTTACCTCAGTTCTGACACTCTAGAATGGTGAACATTCTCTAACTTAACCTTCGAAGAGTATTTGGCCGATACTACACTAGTACTCTCTGTAAGGTTTTCTTCTTCTTTATTGCGCAGGTTTTGTCTAAAACACGTGAGGACTGTGCAGCTTACTAACGATATTCGACATTATCAATTATGAATAATGAAGAAAAAATAATAAATTTGTGTGAATATAACAAACAATCAATCACAGTCTACCACGTATTAGATTATGAATATTAAAGAAAAAGTTATAAATTTATGTGAAAGTGACAAAGAATTAATCACAATTTACCATGTAAGGTAATTATGGTAAAAATTGTGATTTTTTATGGGATACTAATACTAAAATTACTGCCCACTTATTCTCACATCACAAATACTGTAGTCTAGGGCTTTTTCTTTTTCTTTTTCTTTTTTTGGTTAAAATAGTCTAGGGCATTTTCGTCCACACAAAAGTTAGTGTACCGTACACTGCATTTTTTTTCCCCCCTCATGATCTACTTTCGGCATTTGGCTTATCTTTAGCTAATCTCTAGTCTATAGTGTTGTAGATTCTTGGCACAACAAGGTAAAATAGTTAACAGCAAGCCACACAAGTCGCAATCATCCAGGGTGATTTTGTTTCTAAATCCAAATATCTAAAGGAATCTTCCCCTTTTCATTTCGTTTTCTTACTTTAGAATTAATTAAATGTATATTATGCAAATATATTAATATTATCCATCACCTTTGCTTTCCTAGCAGTAATATATAAGACCTTTGAGAGCTTCATTCAATCACAAACCAAGCCTAGCAACTACAACTCCTCACAAGCCTCATAAGCCAGCAGCAATATTTGCGAGATTCTCTCACATTCCCATCAAAATCTCATCACTTCAAAGTTCAAACACTACCCAAGATCACTAACTAGCTCTGTTTTGTGCGTTAAAGATCTTTGGTACCCACATTTTACACTAATCAGCACAAGAAGTTACATAGAAAAGAGTCTGTCAAAGACCCATAACCGAATTCAAAATTTTGGGGTTAAGGTCTGATTGTTGTTATTGTTATTTGTTAATACTTGTTCAATCGTGGTTCTTGAGGCTCAATGGATCGCATTGTGAAAATTGCATCCCAAAAGGCAGTGGTGATCTTCAGCAAGAGCTCATGTTGCATGTGCCATGCAATTAAAAGACTATTTTATGAGCAAGGAGTCAGCCCAGCAATTCATGAACTTGATGAAGACTCTAGAGGAAGAGAAATGGAGTGGGCTCTGATGCGACTAGGGTGCAACCCTTCAGTTCCAGCAGTGTTCATTGGGGGCAAATTTGTGGGCTCAGCTAATACGGTCATGACCCTTCATTTGAATGGTACTCTAAAGAAAATGCTCCGAGAAGCTGGAGCTTTATGGCTTTAGCAACATTTTCCTTCACAACCCTAGTACTAAAAGTTCCAAATAAGGTTAACTCAGTTGGTTTTTATTTTATTTTCCTGTATTTTCTTCTTGCTTTTTTCACTTAGACCCGGCGGCTCCTGCAAGTACATTGTATGGAAAATAATCTATATGTAGAGTCTGAACTGTAGTTTCTATATAAAATTCTCAGTTTTACGTGAAAACTTGGGTTAAGTGGCGCTTTTATTTCACTAAAAAGATATGAGCTTTAATTTGACATTACATCTAGCTCCTGAGTTAATGAAAATGAAAGACATAAATTAATAAATTTATCCTTTTTCTTTTTCATATTCTGGGTACGACTTTTTTTATGCTGTGACACATAATAAAATGCAATCTATATGAGGGAGTGCAATAATAGGAGTTGAATACCGTTGGTGGTAATTAAGCATAGTGGTATAAACACTTTTTTTTTAAGTTAAATTTATGTTGGTACTGTGAAAACGGAGGTGTGGGGCTAAATGGTGTGATTCTGACCTAGCTAGCTAGGCAAATGAGTGCATGTCACATAAGCCTGTGAAATTCCTTGGCAATTGTATGTGGCATAATTAGCCGAATTGTTTGATAATATCATTTCGATAAAAAATGGATATATTCTTTGATAGTTATATAAAAGTGGATCACATTTTAAGCAAATATATTCTTATTAGTGTTGTTCCATCAAGGAAGGTTTTAAGATGCTGAGGGGGGTCATCAGTATGGTGTCACAGATTTCTGTTCCCATATTCCAAATTTCCAATAGCACCATGGTACCCCTTGTTTTGGTATTCTAGAGGTGTTGCTCTATCTTGAGAATATTTGGGAGTTAAAAGCAAGTATTGCAATATGATAAAGCTCCTTATGTTCCACCATCTCACTTTTAAGTAGGTTGATTGCGCGGCCATATTGTCACTAAACAAAGGGATTCCTTGCATTTTGTGGAGGGATTATCTTTGTTTAATAATCTATCTTAATGGAGTTTTTGTTCTAAACAGTTCATCATTCTTTGTGTAAAGCCTTGGAAACCTTACTATAGCTCTATTGAACCATCCAAATTATTTTAGTAGGCCATATGCATGTGGTCTCAAAGTTTCTTATTTGAAATAAGTGTCTGCTACCCTCCATGCAAATTGTATTTTTTTTATTAAAAAAATAATTTGATAGTTAGAAGAAGGAAATATATATATTGTTGGTTGGACATTTTATTATCTTTAGCAAAAGAAAAGTTTATTTTTTGCAATATCCAGTTGATTGAATAATATTCGTCACTTTTGGGGTCTTCTTCTCAAAAAACATTTATTACAATACCCTGTATATATATGTAGCTTCTCTCACTCCTCTCATGCATAAGTTTATTTATTTATTTTGAGATAGCCTATCTTCTACTATAATAATATAATAAATTATTAGTAATCTGAAAATTTAAATTATTATAAATGGAGAAATTATTTATCCCTAGAAGCTACAAAAAGATGTAATAAAGATCCATATTTTGATGTGTTGTGTTTAACTCCTGCACATTATGTCTCATCAAAAAAAAAAAACTCCTGCACATTATGAGTGGAATTTCTCAAGTAGTATTTAATAGGACAACAAAATGCATGAAACCTAGATGTTGGACAGATGCTAATTATTGACTCTCATTATTTGATGGAGTTAATCACTCAAGTATTTAAAGCTGCTTTTATAAGGGAATTCTAAAATGTACTTGGAGAAAATTCAAGTAGTATTAATCCTGAGAATAAGTTTATTAGATAGACCCGCACGTAGTATCACACTTCACCGAAAGATCTATCTCTTTCACGAATGAAATTGATT